>CM053624.1:16186403-16206895 GCA_028646595.1 Phalanger gymnotis
GAAGGAAGGAAGGAAGGAAGGAAGGAAGGAAGGAAGGAAGGAAGGAAGGAAGGAAGGAAGGAAGGAAGGAAGAAGGGAGGGAGAGAAGAAAGGAAGGAAGGAAGGAAGGAAGGAAGGAAGGAAGGAAGGAAGGAAGGAAGGAAGGAAGGAAGGAAGGAAGGAAGGAAGGAAGGAAGGAAGGAAGGAAGGAAGGAAGGAAGGAAGAAGGAAAGAAAGAGAGGCAAGGAGCCGACTCTAACTGTGCCTCAATTTAGAGAAAAGAACCTTTACTTTAAGACCAACAAGGAATCATCATGGCACAAAATTTTCAAAGCTAAACTCAATATAGAAGGGTATCTTGCACAAACACTCAATAAATACATATCAATCACACCGAATTCATGGTCTATCTCTCCTTATAAATCCTGAAAAAGAATATCTACTTTAAGAAAGAAAAGGTTTTTTTACTTGTTAATCAATCAATCAACCTTTATTAAGTACCTACTTTGTGTCAGGCACTGTGCTAAGCTGCCCTCATAGTTGGCTGAAAGCTATCCCACTTTCAAGGCCCATGAACTTAAAATCAGAACTTGAAAGTCCCAATTGTGACCAGAGAAAGACTGTGCACTCATTGGGTACCTTTGTTGCCAACTATTCAGTTCCAGATCACACACTGTGGGGAGTGGACTGAGGAGGGTACCCATACCTATATGAGGTTCCAGAGTGGGGAGTGGCTGCAGGCCCTAGGTGGTGTATAGAGAGAGGAATAAGTTCTGAAATAAGCAGCAGCAGCAGTGTGGTTCAGATCCCAGGAGCAGAGCAAAGTCGGACTTGAGCTTCTAGCCTAATCTGAAGCCTTCAGAGAAATAACTAGGGCAGGAAATGCAGACCAAAGAAGAATGTGAAATCCAGTGACTCTGAATCAATAGCTTTCTTCTCAACTAGCTGATAAGGGCTAAGTCCAACAGTAATCCACTATTACTTAGACCCAGACAAAGGTCAGAAACTTGTAGAGCTCAGATTAAGGGGTGGGGGATGGGGAAGGAAGGAAGGAAATAGGAAGCAATCACACCTTGCCCCAGATCAGTCCACTTTGGGAGCAATGAAAGCTTTCAGATACCAAGCCTGAGTTGTCCCCAAGATACTAGAAGAACATAATACTCGATATATCAAGAAAGTAGCAAAAGGATCATTCCAGAACTTCCCTGCAGCAGAGCCTAGCCCTACTATCAAGTCCAAAGTCAGGAAGCTGTCTGAAAGAAGGGAGGGAAAGAAAGAATCCTATCACAAAAACTTATTGTGGTGACAGGGATGCTCAAGATATGAACCCAGAAGAGAATAACTCCAAGACATGTACATGAAAAGCCTCAAAGAAAAATCCAGCATGGGCACAGTTTCAACTAGAATTCTTAGAAGGGATGTAGTGAGAGGTTTTTTTTTTTAATTTAAAAAAAATTTAAGAGGTTTTTTAAGAGATTATAAATGAAATGAGAATATTAGAGGGGGAAAGTGGAAAAGAAATGAGAGCTATGGAAAAAAGAATTGGAAATGGAATTAACAGCTTGGTACAAGAAGTACCAAACCTTGTACAAGAAGTACCAAACCTGAAAATTAGAACAGATCAATGACTGATAAAGAAATATTAAAACAAAGTAAAAAGATTACAAAATAGAAGAAAATGTAAGGCATCTCACAGCAAAAACTACCGATGTGGAAAACAGAAGAGAACAAATTTAAGAATCATCAGTCTCTCTGAAGGTCATGCAAAAAAAACACAAAAGAGCCTACACACAATATTTCAAAAAATCTTCAAAGAAAACTGTCCGGATCTCTTAGAACCGGAGGGTAAAGTTGAAATAGAAAGGACCTACTGGTCACCTCCTGAAAGAAATCCCTAAATGAAAACTCCCAGGAATATTACAGACAAAATTCTAGAGCTTTCAAATCCAAATAAAAATACTGCAAGCATCCAGAAAGAAAAAAAAAAAATGAGCATCAAGAAGCCATAGTCAGGAACACACACAATTTAGCAGTCAGTGTGATAAAGGAACAGACAGCCTAGAATACTATATTCCAGAAGGGAAATGATATAGGTCTACAGCCAAGAAAAACTTACCCCAGCAAAACTGAGTATAATCCTACAGGAAGAAAATAAAAAGACCTTTAATAAAATAGAAGTGTTCCAAGCATTCCTCATGAAAAGACCAGAGTTGAATAGAAACATTGAAGTTCAAACACTGGAGGTATGAGAAATATGAAGAAGATAAACCAGATCGAACAGTGATAAAGGACTTAACCAAGATGAATGTCTTACATACAAATATGTAGAGATAATGTATGTGTCCTCGCTGAATTCTATCATCATCTGGAGTCCTAGCGGCAGTCTGATGAGACCAGACTTAAGAGAAGTTTTGTGATATCTTGATGATCTTAGGAAAAGAGCTGAAAGAAAGAAGAGGAATATACTAGGAAGGTAAGACAAAAGAAGGTTAGGGAAATCTCATCACCTAATCAGCAAGTGCAAAGAGGTATCTATGCTAACAAGTAGGAAGGGGTGGGAAGAATGACCATACTTTAATCTCACTGTTATCTGAACTGATCAAAGGAAGGAAAATCACACACATGCACTGCTGAGTACAGAAATACATTTGACTCAAGGGGCAAATAGGAGGGAAAGAAGAGAAAGGAAGAGGAGGAATTAGGAGGAGGGCAAATAAAGGGAGAGATTAGTCTTAAGCAAAACAAACTCTAATTAAGTATGTATACAAATATTGATAGATCTTTTTCAGGTGGCAAAGAAGGGGAACTTGTGGAGGTGCCCATAAACTGGGGAATGGCTGGACAAGTTATGGTCTATAGATGTGATGGAATACTACTCTGCTGTAAGAAATGATAAAGGGGATGGTTTCAGAGAAATCTGGAGAGATTTATATGAACTGATGCAGAATGAAGTGAGCAGCACCAGGAGAACAATCTATACAATGACAACAACATGGTAAAGACAAACAACTTGAAAAGAATTAGGGACTCTGACCAATGTAATGACCAACCCCCATTCCAGAGTACTAATGATTGTATCAGTAATCAAGGCGGGACTTTCTTTTACTGTTTTCTCTTTTAGCACTTATTTCATCAAGTGCCCTTGAAGAATCTGACCTTTATTTCTTTGATTGGATCAGGAGTCTTTGATGACCTCCTTGCCTCAAGGGAAAGCATGGTTTTGAGTCACATGTTTTTGATGCCAGAGGCTTTTAGGTTATGTGGGTTTGAGTGGAATGTTGTGATGCCCTTTGACCCTGAACAAGATATATAAACCCAGAGGTTAGTGTTCTCCCTTGGGGCTCTCAGTCACTGGAAGAGAGGCATGGGACTCTGGGCAGCCATTTTAAGAGCCCCCTGGCTTGTATACCCACATGTTGATGCTTTCCTGGTAACTATGAATTATGGTTTGGTCTGTTTATATTGTGTATATTTGTAATTAGTTTGTATTTGCTCTGAAGCTCAGGTTGGTGGCTTTTCCTCCTGAACTAAGGGAATGATATTTTTGCATGTTGGATTAAAGTAAGATTGTTAACCCCTTCACATTGCTTCCCTTAGTAAAGCAGATCAAAGAACCCGTGTTAGTGGCCTTCTGTGTGCTGGTTGTTATTGGTTTTACACAGCCACAGTAGCTGCTAGCAATATTGTTGTTACAATGATGAAACATGCTACTTTACCTCCTGATAGAGAGATAAAGGACTCAGAGTGCAGAATAATATATATATTTTTATGGACATGGCCAACATGGAAATTTGTTTTGCTTAATTATATATGTTTGTAATTAGGGTTTTGTTTTTCTTTCTTTTTTAGTGTGGGGTGTAGAGGAAATAAAAAAAAGGCATTTTTTTTTACTGACAAAAAAATAAAATATAATTTGAATAAAATGAGTGAACAAATAAATAAAAACAATAGCAAAATAAATTATATAGGAGTTTTATCACATTTATACAGGCATACTCTTCCATATATTACAACACAACCAGTGGGCTCTTCCACATGTAACATATGTGTCCAGGAAGGAATTCATCGAAGAAGGCATATAGAGAAATTGTATGGCCAGTGAAAGGATACACATTTAGAGAATGAATATAACTGGGGAAATCCAAGTTAAAAAAAAAAACAAACTGCCACTCCTAGATATATCCCCCTGGAACTCCAATGAGGCTGCTTTCTTCCCCAAAGGGGTACCAATGCCATTTGCCAGTTTGGTGATGTCTTTTGACTACAAGTTGCTTTCTCCATTGCTATAAACTACTGAGGTCCTTTGCTGGCCTATTCTCCCCACTGTACTATCATCTGGACCACGCTATCTGCTGGTTCTCCATTGATATCATCTGCGGGTTCTCCAGAGAACTGAGGTTCTTGCAGTTTTTAGCCTCAGCTCTATTTCTGTTCTTTTGTGATTCAGACCTGCAACCATTGCAAGACAGCTAGAGAAACTGTTAGTAATCATTTGTTGTTCAGTCGTTTTTAAGTTGTGTACAACTCTTTATGACCCATTTGGGATTTTCTTGGCAAAGGTACTGGAGTGGTTTGCCATTTCCTTCTCCAGCTCATTTTACAGATGAGGAAACTGAGGCACACAGGGCTAAGTGACTTGCCCAGGGTCACACAGCTAGGAAGTGTCTGAGGCCAAATTTGAATTCAGATAGATTAGTCTTCCTGACTCTAGGCCCAATGCTGTAACCACCGTGAGACTTAGCTACCCCGTTAGTAATTAAGTCTATCTTTTTAATTTTGTATCTTTCCCTCATATGTTACTCTCTGAATTTAGTCTACTCTTGAAATTAGGAGGAAAAAACGTCCTTTCAACTCTCTATTCTTCCTAACTTCTCCACACTGTTAAGGGCATCGCCCATACTTTTAGGTTCACACCTCAGGGTCACCCTAGACTCTTCCCTCTCCCTCACATGCCCTTCCCCTATGGCCCAACAGTTGCCTCTATGACACACCTTTCACAGGTTCCCTTCTCCCCATTCAGACAGCCTCCAATCCTGTTCAGGCTCTCATGACCTTTCACCTAGACTATTCCATTAATTGATCTAGCCTCAAGTATTCCCCCCTATCTAATCTATCCTCTCCAGAGCTTCCAGAGTGATATTCTTCAAGTTCCAGCCTGAACATGCCACCCCCTCTTGCATCTAGGACAAAATACAAACTTATCTGGCATTTCCTTTAAAGGCTTATGGATATTACTTTGTTTCTCTCCTTCCTCCATATTCTAGGCCAAACTGACCTATTAGCTGTTAGACAGACACAATATTCCACCTTGGCACAGGTTTGCTCTCCCTGCCTGGAATGACCTTCCTCCTCATCTTTGTCTCTTAGACTTCTGATGCTCCATCAAAACCCAGCCCAACTGGCACCTAATACATATGAGGCCTATCCTGATCCAGGGGCTAGTGCCCTCCCCCAGAAATTACTTTATATGTATTTTACATTTAATTTATTATCTATATGTTATTTCTCTCCTTGAGCTCAAAGACCACTTCATTTCTGTTTTCATATCCCTCGCCCCAGCACATATTAGATTCTTCATGTGTTTACTGTTAAATTAAACTGAATTCCCTCCATGCCCCTGGCTGCTAGCCTGGCCCACACAAACCAGTAGAACTGATGGCATTTTCCCTACTTTCCTGCCAGCAACAAACCTGCTATTCTCCCTACATGTAAACATCCTCATTCTAATTCCTTTTATGTTTATTTTTTTTCCTGAGAAATCTCTCTAGTTATGGCTCAGTAGACACAGAATTGGATCAGAAACCCTGGGTTCAAATCCAGACTCTTCAGCTCAGCAGCCGAGTGGCCACAAGCAAGTCACAGAATTCCCTTTGGACCCAGCTTCCTCATCTGTATACTCAGGTGACCTCCAAGGTCCTGCCCAGCTTTAATACTCCAGGACTCCAGCCAGCTAGAGCTGTGGCCTAGACGATCACATGTAGCCTCAAGGCAGCAAGTTCCCTACCCCTGAACTAGAGTGTTGGCCTCAATGCTCCTCTGCCATCCAGCTGACAATGCCCCTGGTTAGAGTATTAAAAAAACAAACAAGATTTGTGGTCTATGTGTGCATTTGGGGGTAGTGATGGAAGTGGTCAGGGCCTATGATTTTATTGTCATGGGGATCTTCTGATGAGAAAATCTCTTTTACCAATGCAGCCTAGCAGCTGTTCTTCGTCTTTATTTGGGGAATCAAGGATACTGTGGAGATAAGTAATTTGCCAAGGATCACACGGCACATCTGTCAGAGGCAGGACATGAACCCAGGACTTCCTGATGATAAGACCAGCTCTCTCTACACTATGCAAGACTGCCTTATCTAACCAGGATAGAACATTTAATTCAAAGAAAAGGAAAAACAAATCTATTTTTCAAAAGAATACATAGCATTTGAAAAATCAGAAAAATCTCTATACTAAAATAATAAACAAACACATTCTTAGAAGCAAGATTTTTTTTAAAGAAATGATATCAGTAAGTTATTCATATTATAAATTCAATAGCATGTATGTAAATAACAAATAATCCTGTGTGTGTATCTATATATAGTATATAATATATAATAAACATATAAGCTAATAAATGACCCTAAAGATAAATGAGATTGACTATGTAATGTTTCCATTCATCTATTCTCTGGAAATAAGGGGCACAATGGTATATGGAAAGAATGCAAGATTTGAGTCAAAGAACCTGGGTTCAAAACATACCAGACACTCCCTGGTACAACATAGGGCAATACTCGTCACGTATGAAATGAAAGGGTTGTATTCCATGGCCTCTAAATTCTGTGCCAGCTCTTACTCAGTGATGCTACGAGCCTACCTTCCCAGCCCTGTCCCTAGATTTAAAGTCATGCCCCTACTGCTGTCTTATTATTCTAGAATTTTCCTCCATGCCTGGAATTTTTCAGCGTGTGTTGTGATTTTTTCGTGTATTGTCTTCCCCATTGGAATGGAAGTTCCTTGAGGGCAAGGCCTTCTTTTTTTTTTTTTTTTTTTGCTTATATTTGTATCCCCGGCACTTACCACAATGATCGTCACGTCCAGTTCTTCGTGACCTCAGATGAGGTTTTTTTGGCAAAGATACTGGAACAATTTGCCATTTCCTTCTACAGAAACTGAGGTAAATAGGGTTAAGCAGCTTGCTGAGGGTCACACAGTTAGTATCTGAGACTGGATCTGAACTTGGGTCTTCCTGACTCCAGTCCCAACACTTTATCTACCGAGCCACCACGTTGCCTCCTATCTGGCACAAATTAAACTCTTAATGAACGTGCTGACTGATTGGCTGAGAAAGGTTAAGTCGACTTGCCCAAAGTCCCATAGCCAATGAGCATTGGAGGCAGGATTCAAACTTGGACCTTTCTGACGTTATATCCAACACTCTATACACACCACCGCCACCTAGCCACCTCGTGAAATCTCACAGCAAAGTTCTCGCAGGAGAAAAAGGATTGACAGCAAGTCTTTTGATTTTGATCATCAAAATCGTAAGGCCATGCACAATGAATGCCACCCCAAGCCCTGAGTTCTAGAGCTTAACCTAGTGATGCCTTGGACAAGAGTTTAATCAAGGAAGACAGGAAGGCAGGAAAGGAAAATCAGGTGTGGAAATGTGGGTAAAACACCTCGGCCCTGCTGTTCGGAATGGCTGCGTGACCAGGGGCCGAGCTGCTGTCTTCTCTAGCCTTTGGTTTTCTTTGCTCTAAGACGGCAGGTTAGACTAAGAGGTCCCCAACGTCCCTTTGCAAAGACCTAAAGTGAAATCATAGGCAGTGTTTCTCACCTGTTATTTAAATGAAAAGATTTCTAAAAATACAATCAAAGGACTAAAAGGGAGAGCCATTTAGCATCAGCCTAAGGATGTCAACTGTGAAAATGAACCATATTTATTTACATGTGGGAACTGGGAAAAGGTTCTTTCCATTATAAAGCAAGGCTGCCCTCTACTGGTTGATCTTCCCAATTTATCCATCCGGGCTTTTCAATGAAACACCTGAGGGATGACTGGAAAGTGTCTCTGAGGTTATTGATCCCAACCCCCTCATTTGATGGATAAAGAAACCGAAGCCCAGAGATGTTGAATAATTCATCCAAAGTCACACAGGCAATAAGTAGGAGATATGGGATTTGAACCCAGGTTCGCTAAATCCAGAGTTCTTCCATTAATATCTTACGTTTGTTGCCATTTTTCAGTCATCTTTCAGTTGTGTCTGACTGTAGCCCCATTTGGGGTTTTCTTGGCAAAGATTCTGCAGTGGTTTGCCATTTCCTTCTCCAGCCCATTTTATAGATTAGGAAACTGAGGCAAACAGGGTGAAGTGACTTGCACAGGGTCACACAGCTAGTGTCTGAGGCTGGATGTGCCTTCCTGATTCCAAGCCCAGTGCCCTATCCACTGCCACCTAGTTGCCCACACCTCACATAGTCATAAGTACTCAATAAATGATAATAAATGTTTGAGTACTAAATGACCTCGCTTAGTCATTAAATATTCAATGACATTTATTAAGCACCTACTATGTGCCAGTCATTGTGCTAAATGCTATTACAAAGTTGCTGCATAATTAAACATAAGAAATCAAAACTCATTAAAGCATCATCGCTAAGGTAACATTAGTAATGAAAGAAAATTAATTCTCTAGACTTCAGACAAAGCAACTAGTTCATCTTTTCCAAAGCATACAATTTTCAAAGAAAAAAAATTTGTGCTTTTGGCCCAGAACTAAATGGACAGGAAATGAACATGTTTTTCCCTTGATGCCGTTCAGTATCATTGGCAAAACCAGGAGTCATAAAATTGGGCAGACTGAGTTCAATTAAATATGTGTCAAAGAAAAAGAATTTTTCTGGCTTTAAGCAAATTATTAAGAAAAAGGACTACAGAAGTCTACTTTCCTATAAAGGGACATAGAGTTTAACTTCCATCTTCGGGAGAACGGTACAGGGAAAACTTTCCATTGACAATAAGCCCCCAAATTCTGCAGTTAAATACATTAGAAGAAAGGGAATTGCTTTTTGGTCGATAGTAGAAATGGAGTGTGTGTGTATGTGGGGGGGGGCAGGGTGTGGGGGGCGTGGTTTAGAATTCTGTTAACATCCAAACTCCCTTTTGGATGTATAATAATTAGCAAACCAGAGATAAAGTAGGATTGCCTCTTTAGGCAGGCTTAGCGAATAGAGTTCTGGGGTCAGATACACTGGTGTCCAAATCTTGTCTCAAACACTTACTAGCCAATAGACCTTGGGCAACTGACATAACCTCACTCAGCCAGGTTTCTTCATCTTTAAAATGGGAATAATAGTAACACATCCTCATAATGTGAGGATCAAAGGAGCTAACCCCTCAGGCTCGTAACCTGAGGGTCTTTCGTGATCTCTCGTCCCTCGTGTCCAATCTGTTGCCAAAGCTTGTCGATTTTACTTTCTCGACATCTCCCTAATATGCCTCCTTCTCTCCTCTGACCCTCCTGGCCTCACACCTGCACTGTTGCAATAGCTGCCTCTGGGTCTACCTGCCTCGTTTCTCCCTATTCCAGTACATCCTACACTCAGCTGCCAAAATGATTTTTCTAAAACACTGATCCAACGGAGCCACCCCCTACTCAATAAACTCCAGTGACTCCCTATTGCCTCCAGAATCAAATACAAAATAGTCTGTTAGGCATTCATATCCTAGCCCCCTCCTGCCCTACTGGTCTCCCTATACCTGACTCCTCTTTGATCCATGACACTAGCTTCTTTGCTTGTCTATGAACAAGATAATATATCTCTAGGCTCCAGGTATTTTCTCTGTCCAGACATTCTTCTGTGCCTGGAAGGTGCTCTCTACTCATCTCTACCTACTGCCTTCCCTGGTTTCCTTCAATCCCAGCTAAAATCTCTTTTATAGGAACCCTTTTGTCCTCCCTGATTTCCTTCAATCTCGGCTAAAATCTCTTTTATAGGAACGCTTTCTCAGTCCCTCTTAATTCTAGAGCCTTATCACTGATGATTATTCCTTATTTATCCAGTATGCAGCTTGTCTCTACAAGCTATGGATTGGATAGCCATATGTTTGTTGCTATGTTGTCTCCCCCATTAGACTATGAGCTACTGGAGGGTAAGACCTGTCTTTTGTCTTTATTTGTATCCTTACCACTAAGCATAGTGCCTGAAACATGGTAGGTGCTGAAACTGACTCATTGACTGACTGACATCTGTAAAGTGCTTGGCAAATTTAAAAGCAATATATAAATTGTTAGGAATTTTATTTCAAGACCATACCCCAAACTGGAAAAACTAAAGGCACTATAGTCAGGGAGGTGGCCCCTGTGGTTCAGCAATGTTATATCTCATCTAAAACCTAGAAGGATCACTGGATTCCAAATGGAAATTTCACTAGATCCAATCAGTCATGACTCATGCCGCCATGCTTTCTAATGATTAATGCTCTTATATTCAAAGTTATAAAGGAAAATGACTAAAGAACACCCACTTGTCACCGTCAGAGACATAGAATAAAAAATTTACCCCCTCCAGAAGAGAAAATTTGTAAATATTAAAAAATATATATCATTTATGCTACTAGTAGCTCCAAAGAAGTGATTTCTTGAATACATATGTGAACACTTTCAATGTATTAACTACTCGGAAACGGGTACGAAAAGCAACCACACTCAGGGGTCAGGATGTAAATCACGTGAAAGAAAGAAAATTTCAAATATTATATTCAGAAAAGAGGCAACTAAATTTAGACCAGAGCTTCTTAACCTTTCAGGGGTCATGGATATTTTTTGTTATCTGGAGAAATCATGTTTTTAAATAAATTATATTTTCATGAAAATTTTTAAATGAATCGAATAAATAATATATGGTATCCCAAAAGTCATATATAGTATGAAGGATTGCAAAAGAAAGCAATTGTATTGAAAAAGATTTATCAAACTATAGAAAAAAGTTCATAATTCTAGAATCTCTGTTTTAGAGAGAGAGACAAGGACAGACAGAAAGGCAGACAGACAAGACTAAGGAGGGGCCTGTGAGACCAAGTAGTAGGTTTATTTTTATCTCCATCTATAGGTAAGGAGGCTGAAGATCAGAGAATTGAAGTGATTTGTACTAAGTCACAGAATGTTATAACCAAGATTTGAACTTGTCTTCTAAATCCCAAACCAGATTTCCTTCCTTCCTTCTCTCCTTTACGAAAGAGATGCAAAATAATAGCTTTAGGCATATAAAGTGTGACATGAGAAACAACTACCTCTATCATAATTAGCCCATAATCTTCCTCTATCATAAGCCGGAAATAAAAAGTTGAGAATGTATCTGGAGAGGCTAGAATCACAAAGGAAGAAGAAAGCAATCACCTCAATAAATGAGAAGATAGAAAAACATTCTTAATATTTTCATTGACACTCTTTGTTTGCCTCCATTCCCCCCTACATCTCTCTCTACTGTGAAAGCCATCTCTCATGATGAAGATATTTCAAAGAGAAGAAAAATCAAACCCAGCTGCCACACTGAAAAATCTGATGTTACATGCAACACTCTGAAGCCTCTGCAATGGGGAATAGGGAGGTGTCATTTCATATTGCTTTTTGGGGGGGCACGTGTGGTTTTTATACTTCTGCAACATTCAGTTTCCATTGTTTTGTAGTGATATTGTTTGCATTAAACTGTTGTCATTGTATTCTTTTCCTGGTTGTATCAGTTCAATTGAGTCTTTCCAGACTTCTCTGTATTCATCATATTTCACATTTCCACCATTACATTCAAGTACCACAATTTGTTTAGCTATATCCCAGTCAATGGGCATTTAACTTTGTTTCCTGATCTTTGCTAGCATAAAAAAGTATTGCTATAAGTGTTTTATTATATGTGGAGGCTTTCTTCTTGTCAGTGATCTCTTTGGGGTATATGCCTAACAGTTGAATCTCTGGGTCAAAGGGTATGGACACTTTAGTTATTTTATTTGCACCATTACAAACTGCTTTCCAGAATGACTGTACCAATTCACAGCTCCACCAATAATGCATTAGTGTGACTGTTTTTCCACAATCCTTCCAATAACAATTATTGGAAGGACGTTTTAAATGATTCAGACATCTCAGAAGAAGAAAAGAAAGCAGATTTGGCCTAGAGAATAGAAGAAGTCAGGGAAGTAGGGAGTGAAATAGGTACACAAATAGAAAGGAAATGAGTAGCAGAGCTTTAAAACTAGGCTAATATTTATCAAACACTGAAATTTCTTAAATAATCTTTATGTTTGTTTCTTTTAAAATCTAGCAATTCTGCCTGCTATAAGGACAAATATACATAATGATTGTTTATATTCTGAAAATTCACTACCCATTTACTAAATGTGCTTCACTTAAAAGGCCTTAAGGAAAAACATCATCTATAATTTACCAAACCTGATAGTACACAAAGCCCACCTCAAGACAAAGAGGGGCTGGAGGCAGGGCGGGGGGGAAGGAAGAAGGGCAAGGAGAAAAAAATCAAAGTGAAGAAGGAGAAAATGGAAGAGGGAAAATCTAGCTCAGAACAATGTATTATGGCTTTCAAGCCATTAACAAACGAAAAGGAAAAAGAGGCTGGGTAATAAGGATTTTCTTGTTTATAGGAGGTTTGCTAATAAGAAAAAGACTAGATGGCATAACTCATAGGACATGGAGTCAGGAAGAAATAAGTTCAAAATTGGCTTCATCTCCTTTCTAGATGTGAGACCCTGGACAAGTCACTTAACCTTTAAGCCTCAGTTTCCTCTTTCGTAAAATGGAGGTGATAACAGCACCTGCCTCATAAGGTTCAGATAATGAATGTAAAGCAGTTTGTAAACCTTAAGCCACAAATAAACGGCAGTTATTAGTATTACCAGATTTGCTTATTCCTGCCACGCTTTGGAGCGAATATACTCTCACTTGCTAATGATCTCACTGATTATTAATCATAGTGATTCCCTGATTCCAAAGATCACACATGTGCACACACACACACACACACACACACACACACACACACACATAACAGTAGCTGGTGTTAATAAAGAAGTTTGCAAAGAACTTTGTATATGTATCATTTGATCCTCACAATCAACCCTGGGAGGTAGGTGCTACTATTATCCCATTTTACAAATGAAAAAATAAATGAGGCTGAGAAAAGCTAAGTGACTTGCCAAGGTCACACAGCTCGTAAGTGGCTTTGGCAGGTTTTGAACAGGTGTAGCTGAGCCTAATTCTAGCACCCCGTTGTAATGGAAACCACACTGGCACACCCAGGATGGCTGCTAGCGCACGTGCTTTATCTGCTTTACAAGGAAAGCAACTTAAAAGGGGTCAACGATCTTCTTTAATTAAACAGAAAAAATACAGAGAAGAGAAATAAAGACCAACAGACAAGGCTCTACTGCCTGAATCAAAGCTTTACAGCTACCGCTGTAAAGCCTTATCCTCTAGCAGTCGGGAGGTTCTGAACACACACCACTCAGTCTCGACCAGGGAATCATAACATCTTTCTCGTAAGCGAGCCCAAAAAGCAAAAGCTCACCTCTCACAGCTAACAGGCATCACAACCTGACTCATTGCCTAATTAGCCCATTAACAAAAGGTGTGCAAGCCTTCCTATAAGCCCTAATTGGGCTCCACATGGGGCCTATTGATGAGCAGGGAAAATCTTATTCCCCATTAACTTTACACCTATTTACTACCCTATCTAGCTGCCACACAAATATGCACACTTCAATTGTCTAATTTTTGTCAATGTATAGATTCTCTAACTCAGTGTAGATCGCAAGCACTCCACAACTCAAAAGATATTATTTAATAATTATTGTGGCCCCAAACTGCCTCAAACAATCACCCCACCCCTGAGGTCAATGGGGTTTGGGGCTTCTCCAAATTTAGCTAAGCTGGTCCCCACAAAAACAGCATACATTTGCCTTTGGGTCCATCCTTGGAACCTTCTAGGTTGATAGGAAGAACCTGTCAGAACTTATACTGTGATGGCCATCAAGAATTCAGGGCCACTACATGGTGAGATGACTCCTTGGAGAACATGCCTTCTAAACATACATGTACATGTATGATACTTCAGTGGCTCCATGATCTCATCACTGTGGAAACCAACCCCCTCTAACAACAGATCACAACCCATCTGGACACTTTATCCTATGTAATTCCTGTCCTTAAATCATCAATAAAGCTTGTATTGAAAACACTTGAACCCTTCCCTCTGGGGCTGTTTGTTAGTTTGATTGCTTTATAATTTATGGATTCCAGAGAAGCACTTGGGCTTTTACTCATCTGTCATTCTTTATCCTCACTACATGTCCACATCCCCTCTTTTCTCATCAGACATCTCCTGGATGATAGACCCTTTATGCTACTTGTTACACACAGTATATATAGAAGAGACAGCATGTGTGTGTGTGTGACAGAGACACTCCTGCCTAGCCTTGCCACATTTCCCACTGTATCCCAAAACTTGTGTGTGATTTTGTAGGCAAATACACTATGTATGTGTGTGTGTATGTGACAGAAAATCTCCTTTCTAGCCCTGCCATATTTCTCACTGTATCCCAGAACTGGTGTGTTATTTTGTAGGCAAATACACCATATGTCTCTCTCTCTCTCTCTTTCTCTCTCTCTCTCTCTCTCTCTCTCTCTCTCTCTCTCTCTCTTTCTCTCTCTTTCTCTTTCTCTCTGTATACATACACACACACATATAGGTATACATGCGTGTGTGTATTTTAGCCACTTAAATATGTATATGTAGGTTTCCCCTAGTGGAATACAAGCTCCTAGAGGCTGGGAATTATTGCATGTTTGTCTTTATATCCCCAGAGCCTCTAATATATACAAGACAAGTTGTAGAGAAGATTCTGACCTTCGTTGGTTGAAGGAGTTTCCTCATCCGGGAATTCCCTGTATCAATAAAGCCTGGCACCTATTGTATGTATAATAAATGCTTACTGATGAACTAATCTCTAAGATAGTAACAATCCTCCACATTAGGAATTTCCAGAGACGTCCACCAGTGGGCATCCAGTTCTAGAAAAGAGAACCAGAAGGATTGATCTAATTAGCTGACAAAATTGAGATGGGCAATATTCAACCAGCTATGGCCACAGCTTCCACGACAACCTTCTTCTGTTTAATGGATACTCTGTGTAGGGCATGAGCCACAGATCCAACCCAAAACTGATAACCATGAATACCCCCATGCCACAACGATGATGTAAGAAGAGATTCCAAAGTAAATATCTGACACTACTTAAGTATTAAGTGTGTTATAGCTTGCATACACATATACACTTATATACATTACCACATATATACACAATACACATATTTATATTACCACATACATACACACATATATTACTATACTCACACACATATAAACAAATAGATATAGAGATAAATTATAGACTGTCCCAAAAGTCTTGGAGTGGTTTCAAATTATAATAGCTTATAACTGCACCAAGACTTTGGGACAACCAATTGTCCAGGATACTTAGGCAGGCAGTAGGTGGTCTGTGGAGCTGGGCCATTAATACAAATATCTTGGACAGAGGACAACAAAGTACATCCAATGTACTTTGGCAGAGGGGGAAACAGGTCTGAGTGGCAGCTGGGAAATCATTCCAACGAACCCTAGCTTTTCCCTGAAATAGAAACCCATCTTCTGTAAGTCAGAGTTCTGGCGACGCTGTACAGTGAGCACGTGGGGAATCCCGCCATCCGCAAGCAAGCACAATGGCTGCTCATGAAGAAGGTAGCACAGAGATGCATGGCAGACACAAGAAAGAGAGGCACCTCATCACAGAGTGAATCCCATCCAAAAAGCAGCATCAAAGGGCCCATTAAAAAGCTACAGGCTCAGAAAAGAGCTAGCTGGTCACAAATCTCATGTAATGTCAAGAGATGGAGAGGAAGTATTTTTCTTTAAAAAAGAAAAAATGTTCTTTGCTATAAGCGATGGCTTTCTGGGCAGAAGGAAGGATAAAGGTATGGGGGCAAATTTAGGTAATTAAAAAAGATATCAATTTTTTAAAGTTTTTAATAAAACTAGAGGCAAGTCACAACATATTGGGTGAATACCTTGGGGATGATTTACAGAAGGACATGGACTAGAATCATTTAGGATAAGGCAAAATCCTCCCATTTCTGACATTTCAGATCCTCTGAAAATACTAAAAGGAATGTGCATTTTTTTTATCATTTGTGGATTCCAATGCAATACTTGGGCTATTTAGTTATCTGTCATCCCTCATCATCACTACATGACCATATCATCTCTTTTTCCGATCATGTATCTCCTGGATTATAGACACTGTATACCACATTTTATGACCAAGTATGTATAGAATGTTATAATTTACATAGTATATCTCTATTTGCAGATATATAGATATAGATATATAGTGTAAAGATAGGAGAGAGAGGAGAGAGGGAGAGAGAGAGAAAGGGAGAAAGAGGGGGAGAGAGGGGGAGAGAGTGGGAGGGGAGAGGGAAGGAAAGAGGAGGAGGGGGAGAGGGGGAGGGAGAGGGGAAAGGGAAAAGGGAGGAAGGGTAGAGGGGGAGGGGAAGGGGGAGGAAGAGAGGTAGAGGGAGACAGGGAGGGGGAGGCACAGAGGAGGGAGAGGAGGATGGGGAGAGGCAGGGGAGGGGGAGAGAGACAGGGAGGGAGAGAGAGGGAGAGGACTGGGTTGGGGAAGGTGGGACTTAAACATGTTAACCTGACTGAAGCCTGCTGTCGAGCTCCCCCTGCCTCTATGCTTATTTAATCCAGATATTAGTGCCTGTCTTTGACCTAGGGCTCACTCATTCTTGTGAAAATTCCCATGGTACCTTTGTATCTAAGTTATATTGGATTAGAGGATTAGAAAGAGCTACCACCTTTACACACACACACACACACACACACACACACAAAGGCTATGTGACCCTGGACAAGTCACTTAACCTTTTGGTGGCTCAGACAACTCTCTAAGGCTAGAAGAGAACTTGATGGTCTTCGTGGGTAGAGGGAGCATCCTCACCAGGAGCTCTCCTCGATCTATGTTAATGAAATCACAGGTCTCATCCAAAACAATAACAAAAGTACCAACTGTAGAAGAAGAGAAATGGTCTGTCAAAAGGAGAAAACTTGTGTATAAAAGCCAGAAGAGATTAAAAGGGGAGACACACATAGCCCCATATATTTCATGAGACAAAAAGGGAATAATTTTCCTAGGTGAAAATAGTAGCCACAAACGGAAACCATTGTGGTTTTCAAAAATGACCTAATTCCTCTCTATTCTTAACGCTTTTTTTAGCTGCAGAACTTCCAATAGACAAAAGACCCTACTCTCAGAGAGACGTACCGCCAAAGCTTGACTTCTTAACCTTAATTTCTCTTCATATTTTTAACTAACCTCTTGCCTTTATTTATGCTGAAGACAATCCACACTCACACCTATATCTGTCCTATAGCTTAAACTAGGATGTGGGTCCAGAAGGGGCCATAGAAATCACCTAGTGTGACTCCATTTTACAGAAGAGAAAACTGAGATGAAGAGAGGTAGTGTGATGTAATCAAGGTTACAGAAGGAACAGCTGAGATGGCTGAGATTTGAACCCAGGACCTGTGACTCCAAACCCATTGACCGTTCCAATGCACCACATTGCTTCTCCAATTGTCTTTGAATGGCACCAGTTTCTTTCAGCCTTGCTGAAAGCTCCCACTATTTCTTCTTCCCCTTGGGCAGATCAAGGGCAGCAATCAACAGGACCCACACAAACTTAGCAAATCAACCTATTTATCAGGTAAAGGCTGAGGCAGGAGCACACACCAACAGTCCTTCACAATCACCCCATGTTTTCCCGATGAACAATGGGACAGAGGTGTACAAGAAGGCAACTGAGCATTCACCAGTGAGGAAGTCATTGGGAACAGCTTGGCAGCAATTGTCCATCCTGAGGGGATGTAAGAGGGTGACCCCGGGGCATGAGTCAGCACAGTCATAGATCTCACATCCCTCAGTCTGGGGCGTTAAGGCCCGGCCAGTGTGAAGCAGGAGGCCTCACGACATGACCAATCTGGGACGAGCATTAAAGCTTGCCCAGTTATGACAATGAAACCAGTGGCTATCCCCTGAGGGCTGGCTGCAGTTGAAGGCAGTGTAGTCCAACGGGAGAAAAAACAACACTGAACTTGGCTTCAAAGGAAATTAGTTCAAATCTTGACTCTGCCAACTTCACATTGTGATCTTAGGCTTAGAATTAGCAAGCCCAAACCCCAGTTTCAGCAATCTTGACCTTAGTTTCTCCCCTATAAAAAGAGATGGAACCAAATGGCCTCTAGAGCCAAGATCCTGTGACTGTAGGCATGCCTGAATTACAATATGTTTGTACAGGAAAACAAAGACCATCTACCTTGGGGCAAGAGGTCTCACCTGGACCAGAACAGAAAGAGACAATTCTAGGAATACAGAGTGAGGTAGGGTACACTGGGAGACTATCAGCTAGGCTTCTTGGGGCCTTTCCACTCTTGCTGCCTCCTGAATAGTCTCTAACCCATAAACGCCCCTCTTTAAATGCTCATCCTAGGCTCTTGGACATAGGAGCTGCTAAAGAAACACTCGCGACATAGAACGTATTTCAGCATATTCAGACCATGGAGTAGTTCAGTCAAGTCATTCTGTACTGCCACACACGATGGCCAGAGAAATTAGGGGATGTGGAACTAGAGAAAGATAACGTTGATTGCTGCTCAGTTGTATTTAGGTGTATTCAACTCTCCGTGACCCCATTTGCGATTTTCTTGGCAGAGTCACTGGAGTGCTTTGCCATTTTCTTCTCTAGCTCATTTACAGATGAAGAAACTGAGACAGACAGGGTTAAGTGACTTGTCCAGAGTCACACAGCTAGTAAATGTCTGAGGTGGGATTTAAACTCACACAGATGAGTCTTCCTGATTCCAAGCCCAGGGCTCTATCCGCTGCACCACCTAGCTGCCCAAAAAAGACATAGTTATCTTTAAATATCTGAAAGCCTTGACATGTTGAACGGGGAGTAGCCTTATTCTGCATTGCTCCAAAAGGCAGAACTAACCCACAATCTTTTGAAACTAAGAAGGAGTAGAAATCACCATGAAAGAGGTCTTCAGTTCAGTAGGAGGACTACCATTTTAAGAATCAGGGCTGCCCAAGAATGGAGTAAGTTTTCTCCAAAAGTAGTAAAGTAGGAGAAGGGAGCACGTTCGTGCAGAAGTTGGGTAAACAGTTATTTCATTTTCATCTTTAAATCCCAATTCCAAGATTGCAGATGCTTAATAAAAAATTTGTCAATTGGGGCAGCTAGGTGACACAGTGAGGAGAGCACTAGCCCTGGAGTCAGGAGGACCTGAGTTCAAATGTGGCCTCAGACACTCGACACACTAGCCGTGTGACCTTGGGAAAGTCACTTAACCCCAACTGCCCTGCCTTCCTCCCTCAAAAAAAAATTTTTAAAAATTGTCAATTGAGGAAATAGATAGAGGGGTCCCTGTATGGGGAGAGAAGCAACCTTTATTCTGAGCACACAACTACCTATAGATAGTTACTGATTGAGAAATGGTTGTATTCACATAAAAACCAACAAGGAAGAACCTGTAATGACAGCCTGGCTAACAATACCCTGACAGAGGCACAGAGGGTTGTTGAAAAGTAATTATTCACATTATATGTGGACCCAAACCTTCCCGGTGATGGGGAGTTGCTAGGAAAAAGTGCACATTCAGCCTTCTTAGTCATTTCCACACCATTTGCTTTGAGTTGTTCATAAAGAGAAATCTATTCAACTTGCAATTTCTTCAATAGATTGTAATTAGGATCAACCCTACCATTAAAGGATTCTTCCAAAGGTTTATGTAGTTAACTATGAAATTCTAATTCCATCTAACACTTATCAGGCAAGGCTGCTGGCACCACGTTGGCCTTGTAAAAAAAATAGTCTAACCCAAGATTGTTTCAAGATTGTTCCAACTAGTTCACTATTGCCTATAGGATGGAGAGACAGCATCGTTCAGAGTTTGGGGATTGGGGACTTCCAGGTATCAGCAATACGTGGGTTCAAATCCTGCCCCGGTTACTGACAAACTGTGCGACCCCATGGGAAGTCGCTTAAACTCTCTGTGGCTCAGTTTCCGCCTCAGTAAAGTGAAGGGATTGGGTGATGGCATTTGAGGTCTAGCTCTAAAATCTATAATCCTACGATCCTAAGATTTTCTCTGCTTTACTTACTTGGTCAATATTTATTAAGTGGCTATGATGTACACAGCTGTGTTGTTAAGCAAAATTGTCTCATTAGCATGGCTTTTGTTTCTTTTGAGTGGAAGTACTTTCAGCTGTTAAGTGCTAAGCCCCAGGCCCAGGGCCCTGTCAGGTGTGAAACCTGTGTGGGTGTGGATTGGTGACTTAGGAGGGGCCAGCTCAGGAACCAATGGTCTCTGGTCATTGAGGCGGGGCTTGAG
>CM053624.1:16207395-16229438 GCA_028646595.1 Phalanger gymnotis
GTGCTCAGTAAGCATTAAACAATTCTTAAAACTTTCAACCAATGTGTGTGCTCAGTATGGAGACTCCCTTCAGCCATCCAGATGGCCAGCCAGCCATACCTCTTCATCTTGTGTAAATCTTCTTCATATTCTCACATAAATCCTCTGTAAAGGGTCTGCCCAACATGCTGGGGTGTCCCAGGGCTCTGGGCTAGACTATGAGCTCTTTAGCATTTTAATCAGTGACTTAGGTCAAGGTTTAAATGGCATCACATTTTTGAGACAACACTAAGCCAGGAGAAAGTGCTAATATGGCAGGTGACAGAGATTAGATTCAAAAGAGATTTTGATGAGCTGAAATAGTGGGCCAAATCTAGTAAGATGAAATTTAATAGGGGCTAAATTTAAGGGATTAAACTTGTGTTCAAAAGAAATCAGCTTCAGAAGTAGAAGATGGGGGAGGAGGAACCAAGAACCATTTCCTCTGAAAAAGATCTAGGGGCCTTAGCGAACTGTTGGGTTCAATACAAAGCAAGAATAGGACGGGGCAGCCTAGAAGGTCTGTTGTAATCTCAGGCTACTTTAAGAAAGGCCTACGTAGCATCCTGGAACAAAAAGGTGACCTGCCCCCAATGTAGTCTCCCTAATCACACTAGATCTAGAAGGTCATGCTTAATTCTGGGCACCACATTTTAGAGAAGACACTAGAAGGTGTCCAGAGGGGCCAACCAAGATGATGAAGGGACTTAAGGTTGTGCTCTAAGTAGACAGGTAAAAGAAAGAAGGGAGAAGATTGGGGGTGGGGGAGGGACACGAGGGGTGTCTTCAATTATCTGAAGTACTTTCCCCTTGAAGATGGATTAGACTGATGTTCTCTGGTCCCAGAGTTCAGTATTAGGAGCAATGTTTAAGAGAAGGAACAAGCAGTGTCATATAGCTTTTCAAATCCCATTCCTGCTGCTTACTACATTTTGGTGACCTTGGGCAACTCGCATGTCTCTCAGACTCTTTTTCTCATCTATAAAATGAAAGGTTGGACTGAGGGTGGTGGTGGTGGTTTTTAAGGTATTTTCCAGCTCTAAGGGGCTAAGGGAAACACTGTGGGTACTATTTATATTAACTTTAACAAAGCTCATGATAAAATATTTCTTAGTATTCTTGTAGAGAAGTTGGAGAGTTTTGGATTAGACAATAACATAATCTGATGGATTCTGAACTGGTTGGTTCCCCAAAGTATTTGTTAGTGGTTTAATGTCAAGGTGGAAGGAGGTCTCCAGTAAAGTGCCCCAAGGATTTGTGTTTGGCTCTGTGCCATTTATCAATGACCTGTATGAATATATACATGGTATGGTCATTAAATATACCCATGGCACAAAGATGAAAAGGATAATTAACACACTAGATAATAGAGTTAGCATCCTAAAGGATCTTGACAGAACAGAGCATTTAAGCTGAATCTAAGAAGATGAAATTCTACTGGGATATAAGTAGACTTGCACTTGGATACAAAAAATCAATTTCACAAGTATAAGATGGTAGAGGCTTGGACAGATAGCAATTGTTCTGAAAAAGATCTGGGGGTCTAGTAGACTACAAGCTGGAAAAGTCTGCAGCAATATAAAGTGGCAGCCAAAAATTTGAATGTGACCTTGGGCTGCATTAAGGGGCATAGATAGCTCTTAGGAAGAGGGAGGTGACAGTCCCACTGGACTATGCCCTCATGGAACTTCATATGGAGTACTGAATTCAGTTGTGGGCAACATATTGATAAGCCAGAGGGTGTTTAGAAGAGGGTGAGATGGTGAAAGATCTTGAGTCCATGTCATACAAGGATCAGTTGATGGAACTGGGCATGATTATCCTGGGGAAAAGAAGACTCGGGAGGACACAATACTGTCCTCAAGTATGTGGAGACCTCCTATGTGGAGGAGTGGTTTTCTGCTGAATCCTAGGGCACGACCAGAGTCCAACAGTGAAAATGGCGGAGGACCATCTCGGCCTGACGCGAGAGAAAGCCTCCTGACAAGTAGCACCGTACAAACATGAGAAGCTTTGTTTCAAGAGGTGGTAGGCTTAACCTCTTTGGAGGCCTTCACAGGCAGAGGCTGGATGATTGCCTGTTTATGTTAAACTGGGGATTCCCTTCAAGTACGCCTGAACTAGATGGCCATGGGCATTCCTTCCATCTCTCAGATTCTGAGACCGCATAACGAATGTGCATTTCAGTAGAATAGAAGCTTCAGGAGGCAAGGGACTGGCCTCACAAAGTGACTTTCACATAGCAGGCAAACAAAGGTTGTCAAACCGAAGAGCATCACAATTGCCCTCCAAAGACCCGGGTTTGGAGTCCGGTGTTTCCACTTACTACCTCAGTCACCTTGGGCAAGTCATGTCTCCTCTGTGAGACTCATTTTCTGCATCTATAAAATGAGAGAGTTGATTCACATCAAATATCATTAATAAAAGTCTGATATCAAAAGTAGAGAAAATAATATTGAATAGAAAATACCAAAAGGTACTCCTCAATAACACATAATTGGGGAAAAATAAAATATTGTTTTTAATATCTATTTTTTTTGTTTCTTTTTTTTAGACGGGGAAAGGCAGGGCAATTGGGGTTAAGTGACTTGTCCAAGGTCACACGGCTAGCAAATGTGTCAAATGTCTGAAGCCGGATTTGAACTCAGGTCCTCCTGACTCCAGGGCTGGTGCTCTACTCACTGCGCCACCTAGCTGCCCCAAAATATTCTTTAAAAAGAAAATGTTCACAGCAGCAAACAGCTGAAAGCAACACAGATCTCCATCAACTGCAGAAGAACTGAGAAAAACAACCATATGTGAACATAGGGAGGCAGACGCAGAATCAGAGGACCTGGGTTCAAATCCTGATCTTGGGTAAATCACCTCAGTCTCTGGGCCTTGGTTTTCTCATCTAAAAAATGAGAGGAATAGACTAGAAGGCCATGAATGTCCCTTCCAACTCCGCATCTTTGGTGTAGATGGTACAGGGGTTAAGGGTTCTGGACTTGGAGTCAGGGAGACCTGAGTTCTAAATCCACCAACACATGTGACCCGGAAGAGTCTGACAGGACTCCCTTTCCTCATATGTAAGATAGGGATAGAGGCAGTTGGGTGGGGCAGTGGTTAGAGTGCTGGGCCTGAATTCAGAAAGCCCTGAGCTCAAATCCAGCCTCAGACACTTCCCAGCTGTGTGACCCTGGGCCAGCCACTTGACCCTGTGTGCCTCCATCTTCTCATCTATAAAATGACCTGGAGAAGGAAATGGCAAACTGCTCCAGTGTCTTTGCCAAGAGAACCCCAAACAACAACAACAAAAAATCAGAGAGACAAATTTACAATCTCTAAGATCTCTTACAGCTCTAGATCCTCCGACTATCTAAAATATGCACTGGGAGGAAAGGGTTTCTACAAGCCCCTAGAATCTCCTCCCAAGAATGAAGTCTCCTAATGCATCATCCATTCCTTCAGTTCAGATCTGACTAGGGCTCATGCCAGTCAGGAGACCAACACAGACCCTTCCATGCAGGCACTGAGGACATGGCTGAGGAGGAGGCTGGTGCTGGAAGGGAGCTCAGGGGCCACCTAGTCCAAGAGCCTCATTTGGAAGAGAGATGTGCCTCCGAGTCACTTAGCTAGGAAGCTTCGGAGGCAGGATTTGAGTTAAGGTCCTCTGACTGCAGGCCCACTGCTCTTGCCACTTTAAAAGGATAATAGTGGCTGATATTGACGTGGCCCTTTCAGGTGGGCAGAACACTACAGACATTAACTTACTTAAATTCACATTTATTTAGCACCTCTGAGTCATTTTCCAGTGCTGCCAGACTCTTCATGACCCCATTGGGAGTTTTCTTGGCAGAGATCCTGGTGTGGTTTGTCATTTTCTCCTTCTCTGGCTCATTTGCAGATGAAGAAACCGAGGCAAGGAGGGTGAAGTAACTCGCCCAGGGTCACAAAGCTAGTGAGTGTTTGAGGCGGGATTTGAACTCAGGAAGATGAGTCTTCCTGACTCCAAGCCCAGCACTCTGCCCACGGCACCACCCAGCTGCCTCTAATGATTTAACCTACAAAGTCCCATGAAGAACAGTCTGCATAATTAAAGAACAAATTACAATTATTGAAAAAATCACGATTATTCTCCCTGTTCTGTTGGGAGTTTTATAGGAAACACATGCCTTTAGGAATAAATAACCTTTTAAGTTCTGGGTTTCACTTCCTTTTGTCTGTCTACCAAGCATGGACTCTCGCCTTCATAACGGTAGAACAAGAGATAAAAGCAGGTCTGACTCACAGGGTAAGACAAATACAGAACCAAAAAAAAGGGGACGAGAAACATAATCTACCGTTTTGCTTCTTTCTCAGGTCATGGTGTGGCGGGGGAGGGTGGGGAAGAAGTAGAGGGAGAAACTGTGATTTCATTGGTATATGGAACTCCCAGTAAGGAAACACCCTTTCCCCATTCAGATTGGCATCTGTTTTGCAACCCAGGGTCAGAGCTTACTGGGTCACTGAGAGGTTTTTTCACATAGCCCAAATGAGTCAGAGATGGGGTCTGAACCTAGGTCTTCCTGTTTCCCAGGTCCACTTTGTTTATTTCATTACACAATCTCTCCTCTCCCTCTCCCTTTCCCTCTCCCCCTCCCATCAGTGAGAATATAAAATTGGAAATCTGAGACATCACAAACTTTTGCACCAATCTCCCTTAAGGGCCAGCTATATGGCTTCTTCGAATTTCTAACCTAGACACATCATTGACATTAGCAAAATGTCAAGAGTCAAATGTTAAATATATTAGGTTAATAATCTGCCATTAAGGTTAAAGAAAAAAATAGATTGTTTAATGAGGCACATTTTTAAATTAGGCTGTTTTGGAGGAAGGTAAGTCATATTTTTTTTAAAAATCATAAGGTATGTGTACCTCTCTCAGAAATATAACAGCCACTATCCCAGAGGAGAAATGCTAAAATAACCACTCGAAATAAAAGTTAAACCCAACTTGCAAACACCAGGCATTTAACAAACGGAGTTTAGAATCAGCCTGTCACCTGGATACACCAGATGGTTCTAGTATAAGCTTGCCTCATGTAAAATTAGGCATTTAAAGTTTCAAAGTGCTTAGAGATAGAAGAATAAATGAGCTGAAAAAAAAATGCCAGGGGCCAAAATAGTTCTCTGAGAGTACCCTTGAATTAAGACAGCTCTATAAATTAGAGGGAAGAAATGATCCCAGTGTCTATTTACAGCTACAAAACTTACCGTGTCATCAAATGCAACCATTCCACAAGATAGCTTTTAAATTATTTTTAAAATGTTTTAAATAGTCACCTGCTTCATTCTGTATTAATGTTCCCTACAATTTGATGGCAAAGCCCCCAAAGTATTAATTAGCTCCAAAAGCATCTGAGAAGATTCCAAGCATGCCAATGCCCAAGGCTGATGAACAGAATCTCAGGCAGAAGATGGAAAGAATACTTGGAGCTTAAATTTCATTTATTCCCCAAATCCAGAGAAGCTCTGAGATGCAGCCCTCCTTACATCTATAAGAGAGATGATAAGTTATTAGCATTTAACCTAGGAAACACAGGAGGTGGTGACTTCTCTAAATGGGAAGGAAGAGTCAACTCTCGGTCATTGGCACGAAGCGGGTAGAGAAGGAGAGTAGAGACCCACATGTGGGAAAATTTTAATTCCACTTAATTTAATTCAGTAGTATTCACTGAGAAGTTGAGCAATGGGCTGGGAATGAGGCTAGAGGGAAAAGGGATACAGGAGAAGGTAAGACTGATCCCAACTCTCAAGGAGCTTCTGGTGTCATTCACTGATCTTTCATTGGGCAGTGCCTTCGTTCCTTGCCAGGGAATCTGGGCAAGCCTGGTGCACCAAATGCACCCTTGGAGCCAGACAGTGCATATCTGGTCCAGAGAAGGCTCTGAGCTGGTTTCCCCTGCTGAAACTTTTCCTGGAAGAAGGATGATGGTCAGATTTCAGGGGACTTTCCTATCAGAGATAAAGTAGAGGTAAAGAGAGATCCCAGATAGCCAGTAGTTGGGCAGTTCCTGCCATCCTCTGGGTGAGTGTTGGCCTAAGGGGTCTGAAGTTCTTAAGAGTTCTAAGATTCTTGTGACTTGATCAAATTCCCCTAAATCCTATACCCCAATAATATATTTGTACCAGGTGAACACAATCAGCCTAGTGCAGTGAATGGAGAACCAACTTTAGAGTCAAGAAGACCGGAGTTCAAGTTCCATCTCTGACGCATACCGCCGGTGTGGTCCTGGACAAGATTTGACCTCTTGCTCCCTGCAGGTCACTCTCTAAGACTATAAATTTCAGAGCCGGTGCTTGTATGCATTGGTAGGAGGAGATTCCATACTAGGCACTGCCACTACCAGCCAAATAATAAGATGATAATGCATTTATAAGTTTGGGTGCATACAATGTCGTGGATAAAGCGCTGACTTGGAGTTGGGAAGACCTGAGTAAGACCCGGCTCAGACGCTTGCTTAGCTGCGGGATCTTAATCACACGACCACTCGTAGCTTTAGTTATCACAGCTGAAAACGGGGTGATAATAATACCACCTACCTCCCAGGGTTGTTGACACGATCAAATGAAATAAATATAAGGAAAGGACTTTGTAAAATGTAATGTGTTGTGTACACGCTAGCTCTCATTATAGCTGTTTTGTGATTGTTGTTCAGTTGTGTCTGACTCCGTGACCCCATTTGGGGTCTTCTTGGCAGAGATACAGGACTGGTTTGCCATTTCTTCCTCCAGCTCATTTTACAGATGAGGAAACTGAGGCAAACAGAGTGAAGCGATTTGCCCAGGGTCACGCAGCTACTAAGCGTCTGAGTCCAGGTTCCTGACTCCAGGCCTGGCATTCCATCCACTGTATTACACACTGTATGTGCTAAGAAATTCACAAATATTATCTCATTTGATCCTCATAACAACCCTAGGAGGTATAGGTGCCATTATAATCCACATTTTACAGATGAGGAAACTGAAGCAAACAGGTGTAAAGTAACTTGCAAAGAGTCATACGGCTAGGAAGTGTCTGAAGCAGATTTGTCCTTGGGTCCTCTCGACTCAAGGTCTGGCACTCTATACACCATGCCACCTAGGTGCCTGCTTTATTATCATCACCATAATCATTATTACTTATTAGGCTGTTCGGCAGCCTTCTCTAAAATCTTAATCTTAATTGAGAAATTATTACGAAAAATAGTTTAGCTAATTTTCTGAAACCACATACTAATAATAGCCACCATTTGCAAGGCTCTTTCTTCACAACCCTGTGAAACAGGTTCTACGAATATAATTCCCATTTTACAGATGAAGATCATGAAACTCTGATGGGCTAGGTGACACCTGAAGAACTCTTTGAGCCTGGTCTCCCAATTTTAAGTCCAGGGCTCTTTACTACACCACACCACTTCCTGTATAGACAGAAATACTGTTCATTTAAGGAAAGCAACTTAACAATATTTACATAACCAGTCATCCAACCTGTCCCTATACTTTCTGTATAGGGCTAGAGTGACTTGTCTTCACAAAGAGAAGGGCCTCTCCCCTACAGGGGAATACAAAAAGACAAACTTGAGGGTTAGTTAGAAAATAACAACTCAGAAAGGATCCTTTCCCAAGAGTCCTACTATGCATCATTTAAAGCATTTAAGGCTCAAAAAAGAGCCTTTAATGTCATTTCAATTATATCACTCTATAAACTGGAAAATTATCATTTTAAAAATACATAAATTGTCATAGAAGCTGATGGATTTGAAGGGGTTAGGGGAGTTGCAAAAAGGCTGGAAGACTAATTAGGAACACACTGCAATAAGGGGTGGGGAACCCATGGCCTAGAGGCCACATTTGGCCCTCTAGGTCCTCAAGTGTGGCCTCAAGGCCACAGGCTCCCCACCCCTGGTTAAGTAAAAGATAATGAGGATTTGAACTAAGATGGTGGCTGGGTGGGTGGAGAGAAGGGGTGGATGAGACAAATGATGCAGATGTAAATAAACAGCAAGGTTTTCCAGCAGAATGGATTTGTCAATGAAAAGCAGGGTAAGGAACCATCATGGTGATGAAGCTAGAAGCTAGAAGATGGCAAGAAGGAGAGGGACCTTCGACAGAAATAGGGCAGGTCTAAAGAGGAGGGCATTTGAGGGGGGGAATAGAGAGCTCTGTCCTGGATGTGGTGAGCCCAAGATGTATCCAGGACATCCAGCTGGAAAGGTCCAAGGGACCAGAAAGCTTATGGATGAATGGGGGACTAGATAGAGAGATCTGTGAGTCATTGGCATTAAGTTGATCGTTAAGCCCATGGAGGATGACAAGGGAGAGAAAAGAAAGAGAAGAGGGTACAAGGGAGAGAGCTTTGAGGAAGGGGGTGGAGTATGGATGAGTAGCCAGAAAAGGAGACAGAGAAAGAGTGGTCAGACAGGTAGGAGGACTGAACAGTGCCAAGAAAACCACAAGAAAACTAATCCTGCAAAGTTCAGTGATTGCGCTGGGGAGAGCACTCCTGCCAGACGCAAATCATGGCCCCTCAGTGTCTGGAGAATAAGTGGTCTTGGAGAATTGCTGTGTGCAAAATAATTCCTCACCCTACACTCAACCTGGTACTTAGCTCCCCTAAAAATACCAAGGCTGGCCCTTGAATCCCATCCAGACATACAATCTGGCACTGGGTCCACACTTGAAACTTTTCCCAGCTTGGACTGGCAGGCTTGAACACCAATGGCACAGCTTTTGAGATCCCAGCGGTGCTGGCATGCCACATTGAGGCATCATGGTAAAGAAGAATCCTGGTCTCCCAATTACAAGGAGAACTCATGAAAGGTACTGTTGAATAACCATAGAAGGAAGCAAAGCAGCAGGTGTCATATCTCTATCAACCACCCAGCAAATACAAATGGAAATTAGAGGTCATTTGGTGGTACATTGGATAGACCACCGAACCTGCCTTGGGGAAGACAATCACAGTTCACCCACAGACCAGTGAGGGTAGCAGAGAGGGCTTCCTTCCCCCGCTCTCCTTTTTCATCCTACGGCTCCAAGAAATAGGCCTGGGGTCTCTGTTGCCTCTGTTCCATTTTTCCCTCCCATTTTCAGGTTCAGGCAGCATCGTCTGCAGGACTTAGGAGTGTGAGCCATGGTGACCTCAGAGCCAAGATTCCCGTTGGAATGCTGCAGCCAGCCAGCCTGACAGGGGAGCTCTGAGGAGCCAGGGTGGCTTATGATTGGGACTATGCTTCATAAGAACTGAGCTAGGGGTAGCACATGGAGTAGAGCACTGGCAATGGAGTCAGGAGGACCCGAGTTCAAATCCCGCCTCAGACTCTTGACACACTGACTAGCTGTGTGACCTTGGGCAAGTCACTTAACCCCCTACTGCTTTGCCTTCCCCACTTCAAAAAAAAAAAAAAAGAATTGAGGTAAACTATAAACCAGGCTAATCTCCTTCTACTGTCCAGAGATTGAGATGGTATGGGGGTAGGAGGTAGAATTAAGGCCCAAGTGTTGGGGGAGTGAGTTTATGTATTTGTTATTATACCTTTGAAGTAAATAGTCCCTAGTAAAAGCTAATCTGTTAGTGGTTACATGACACTGGAGTACAGGAGACCCCCCATTAGGCAAATGTCATCAGTCAGGGCTGGAGCCATTGGCAGGAAGTTTAGATATCTTCTTCTTATCCCTTTAAGAGTGCCAGAGAACCCTGGGGAAGGAGTGAAATGTAACACACCCGGCCTTCCAGGCACTGGGGTCATGAGAGTCAGTTTTACTAATATAAATCCAAGGCTGAATAAGCAATATGTTTTGAGGTCTTTTGATACCACACTTTCTTCTATAGACTAGAAATTATAGCATTCACTATTAAAAATGGCGCATAAAGGACTCCATCTTGAAGATGACTCTCGCAACAATCATTATCTTTTTTATGCTGCATCTTCAACAATCTGTACCTAGAGATGATCTCAGAAAAACCTGGAAAGGCTTTCATGAACTGATGCAAAATGAAGCGAGTAGAACCCGGACAGCATTGTACATAGCAACATTGTATAACACTGAAGAATTGTGAAGGACTTAGCTCCTTTTCAGCAGTACAATGATCCAAGGTAATCCCAGAGTACTCACAATTAAAAATGCTATCTACCTCCAGAGAAAGAACTGATATTGTCTGAAAACAGACTGAAACACACTATTTTTCCTTTCCTTCCTTCCCTTCCTTCCTTCCTGCCTTCCTTCCTCCCTTCTTCCTTCCTTCCTTCCTTCCTATTCAGGTTTTCTTGCATAAAATGACTAATATGGAAATGTTTTATATGATTGCACATGTATAACCTGTATCAGATTGCTTATTATCTCAGGGCAGGGCGTGGGGAGGGATAGAATTTAGAACTCAAAGCTTAAAAATGTAAAAAATTGCTTTTACCTGTAATTGGGGGAAAATAAAATATTATTTAAAAAAATAATTTGTACCTAAAGAGGACAGGTCTGGACAGGAAGAAAGTCTATGAAAGGAGGAAGCCGGATTCCAAGAACAGTTTCAGCCGACTTTCTGAAGTTTGGTCAAGTCATGACCCCCAGCTGTCAACAGCAAAACATTACTCCGGGTCTCATTCAAAATGCTGCAAAACAGAAACTTGCTTCAATTTGTATCCCATGTTACCAGGAAACAGAATTGCCTTTCACTTTTACAAAGCAAGTTAAATCAAATCAAAAGCAATGTTTCTTTAAAGGGCTTTGCAAAATCTTCATTCAAGACAAATTTGTGGGAACAAAGAGCTTGAGAATTACTTTAAAGGAACTAGAGAATTATTTAATATTTTCTCACAAATCATCATTATCATTATATAATATTCTTCTTACAAAGCTTAGTGTGGTGGAAAGACAGCCAGCCTTAAAGCCACGAAACCCTTCATTCATGTTCCACCAATGGCACATCTTGTCTCTGTGACCCTCACTCAGCAAGACACTTACACTCTATTCTGTCCTGAGCTAGACTAGAAGTTGGGTTTGTAGAGGAACTTTTCACACCTATATCAATAATCACAGGTGCAGGCTCTAATGCTATTTTTTTTTTCTTAAATGCCTGTAGATTTTATCCCTTCTATGGAATGCAATTTGCATCTCCATGGTCTCAGGTCAAGGTGATGTAGATCTCTATGTAAATGACTTCCAAATCTCCATAGCCAGCTATGTCTCTCCCAAGGTCTAGTCCTGCATTATCAAAAGCTTGGGGAAAACCCCTACTGTGGATGTCTCATAGGCATCTCCAACTCAGCAAGTCCCAAATGGAACTTATTATTTCCCAACCTCCAACTTTCCCAACCTCCCAACCCCAACCTTTTCCCCTCTCTTCCTTCTTTTCTTTTTTTTTTGGAGGGGGGAAGGCAGAGCAATTGGGGTTAAGTGACTTGTCCAAGGTCACACAGCTAGTTAGTGTGTCAAGTTGTGTCTGAGGTGGGATTTGAACTCAGGTCCTCCTGACTTCAGGGCCGGTGCTCTATTCACTGTGCCACCTAGCTGCCCCTCCCTTCCTCATTTCTAGGGAGGGAACCACCTTCAACTCTTCCCTCTCCCTCAGTCCATGTCTCCAAGCAAGAGTCAAGGCTCTACCTCTACAACATCCCAAATGACTTCCACCCTAATGCAGGCCCTCAACCCTCTCATCCGGATAATTCTAGCAGCCTCCTAAATGACATCCTGATGGAGCCTCTCCTTTCTCCAGTCTATTCTCCACCCAGCTGCCAAATGGATCTTCCTAAAGCACCAGTCTGACCCAGCCACTCCCTTTATCAGAAAGCATCAGAGGCTCTCAATTTGTCTTAATGATATTAAAAAAGAATTTCTGATTCAAAAATGGGGGAGTAAGGAAGTAACCCTCTGAAGATCTCCCAAATTAACCTTCAAACAACTATAAAACCACCTCAGAATTGATCTAGGAGAAAGGAAGCAACTTTCCAGGCCAGCAGGAAAGGTCTGTGTCACTGGAACAGGAGGGGAGCAAGGTCCAAGAGCAGAAGCAGGGGGCCTACAGTAAGGCTCCAAACCTGGAGCAATCTACCAGCAAGGCCCCACCTCCTGCAAACCAGCAGCCTCCTAGGCAAATGAGCAGTCTGTGCAGCTCAACAAAGACCCACCTCAGAGACCCCAACCCCATCACAAGCCACCAGCAAGGCTTTGACCCCACTGCTGACCAGCAGTGAAGCCCCACCCTTGGCTGAACAGCAGGGAGACGCTGCTTCTGGGGCCAACCAGCAGAGAGACCCTGTTTCCGTAGCAACCCAGCAGCAGGGCTCCACCTGTAGGGCAGACGAGCAACAAGATCTCTCCTCCAGGGCCAGCCACCAGAAAGACTCTGTTACTATAGTGACCCAGTCAAAATGTCCCATCCCTGGAGCAGGCCAGCAGCTAAACCCCACACCCAGGGGAAACCAGTGGGGAACCCCTCCCCCCAGTACAAGCCAGAAGGAAAGCCTACCCTCCAGAGATAGCAAGCATCTAAGTCCTCCTGAAACCTAGTGAAAACCAGCAGTAAGATCCAGTGACCCAGCACAAAAAACTTGGGACAGAGCAGGAACAGAACCTAATTCTTACATAAAAACACCAAATCACAAAAAAAGTTTAAAAAAAATGGGCAAAAACAAAAAACAAATAGAACTTGACTATAGAAAGTTAGTATGGTGACAAGGAGGATCAAGGCATAAACTACATGGCTACATGTTAAGCCTCAAAGAAAAATGTAATTTGGTCTCAGGGCCAACAAGAATTCCTAGAAGAGCTGAAAAAGGATTTTAAAAAGCAAATTAGAGAAGCAGAAGAAAAATGGGAAAAGAAAGGAGAGCGATGCAAGAAAATCATGAATAAGGAATCAGTAGCATGGGGAAAAGATATACAAAAATTTACCAAGGAAAACAACTCCCTAAAAATTAGAATTGGCCAAATGGAAAAGGAACTATGAAATCTTACTGAAGAAAATAATTACTTAAAAATTAGAATTGAGCAAGTGGAAACTAATGACTTTATAAGATATCAAGATATGATAAAACAAAATCAAAAATGTAAAAAAAAAAGAAAATATGAAATTTCTCATTGGGAAAATAACTGACCTAGGAATTAGATTCAGGAGAGATAATGTAAGAACTATTGGACTATCTGACTAGCCTGGGCAACAGCTTTCAAGAAATTATCAAAGAAAACTGCCCTGATATATTAGAACCAGAGGGTAAAATAGAAATTGAAAAAATCCACCAATCACCACCTGAAAGAGATCCCAAAAAAGAAAATTCCCAAGAATATCATACCCAAATTCCAGAGCTCACAGATCAAGGAGAAATCTGGCTATAAGCAGCCAAAAAGAAACAATTCAAATATCATGGAACTACAGTAAGGATTACCTTTAGGATTTGGTAGCTTCCATATTAAAGAACCAGAGAGTTTGGAATATGATATACTGAAAGGCAAAGGAGTTAGAATTACAACCAAGAATCACCCACCCATCAAAACTGAATGTGATCTTTCAGGGGAAGAATGGACATTTAACAAAATAGAGGACTTTCAAGCATTCCTAATTAAAATTAATTAATTAAAAGACCAGAGCTGAATAAAAAAAAATTGATCTCTAAATACAAGACTCAAGGTAAATATAAAAAGGTAAAAAGAAACAAGAGAAAATACAAGAAATTGAATAAGGTTAAACTGTTTATATTTCTATAAGGCAAGATAATATTTGCAACTCTAACAACTTTATTACTATTAGAACAATTAGAAGGAGTATATATAGACAGAGAGTATGAATTTAAGGTGACTGTTATGGGATGATATTCCAAAAAACAAAATAAAGGGGTAAGAAAGGAAATTGCACTGGAAGAAGGGGTGGTAGATTGAATGAGGATAGATTATCCCACATAAAAGAGGCATTATAATGGAGAGGACGATAGCGGGGTGATGGACAAAGCTTAAACCTTACTCTCATCAAAATTGGTCCAAAGAGGGAATAACATACACATTCAGTTGGATACAGAACTCTGTCTTGCCCTATAAGGAAGTAAAAATAAATGGGAATAAGAGGAGCGGGGGAGGGGGGACTGATTAAAAGGAGGGTAGATTGGGGAAGGTGGTGATCAGAAGTAAAACACTTGTGAGGAGGGAAAGGGTGGGGGCTGAGAGAGAGAAAGGGAGATAAACAAAAGGAAAATAACATGGAGGGAAATAGTTAGTTATCATAACTATATATGTGAATGAAATGAACTCACCAATAAAATGAAAGTGGATAGCAAAATGGATTAAAATCCAGAATCCTACAGGTTGTTTACAAGAAACACATTTGAAGCACAGAGATACACATGGGGTAAAGGTAAGGAGCTGGAGAAGAATTTATTATGTTTCAGCTGAAGCAAAGAAACAGGGTAGTAATCATGATCTCAGACAAAGCAAGAACAAAAATAGATCTAATTAAAAGAGATAAGGAAGAAAACTACATCTTACTCAAAGGTACCATAGACAATGAAGTCATATCAATACCAAACATATCTGCATCAAATGGTATAGTATCTAAATTTTTGAAAGAGGAGTTGAATTAGTTATAGGAAGAAATAAATAATAAACTATACTAGTGGGGGACCTCAAATTTCCCCACTCAGAACAAAATAAATCTCACCAAAAAATAAAAAAGAAAAGAGTTAAGGAAGTGAATAAAATTCTGGAAAAGTTAGCTATGATAGATCTCTGGAGAAAATTGAATGGGAATAGAAAAGAATATACCTTTTTCTCAGCAGTACATGGCATCTACACAAAAATTGACATTAGGACATTAAAAACCTCACAATAAAGTTTAGAAAAGCAGAAATCGTAAATGCACCCTTTTCATATCGTAATGCAATAAAATTTACATTCAATAATGGACAACAGAAAGAGAGATTAAAGTTTAATTGGAAATCGAGTAATCTAATCCTAAAAAAGAAGTGGGTCAAAGAACAAATCATAGAAATAATCAATAATTTTATTAAAGAAAATGACAACAATGAGATGACATACCAAAATTTATGGGAGGCATTCAAAGTGGTAATTAGGGGAAATTTTATATTTCTAATTGCTTACATCAATAAAATAGAGAAAAAATAGATCAATGAATTGGGTGTGCAACTAAAAAAACTAGAGAAAGAACAAATCAAAAATCTCCAATTAAACACGAGACTGGAAATCTGGAAAATCAAAGGAGATTAATAAAATTGAAAGAAAATCATTGAACCAGTAAGTAAAACTAAAAGCTGGTTTTATGGAAAAAAAACAATGAATAAAACATTGGATAGCTTGATTTTAAAAAAGGAAAGAAGAAAACCAAACTACTGGTATCAAAAATGAAAGAAGTGAATTCACCGTCAATAAAGAGGAAATTGAGACAATTGTTAGGAGCTATTTTGCCCAGTTATATGCCAATAAATTTGACAATTTAAATGAAATAGAAGAATATCTACCAAAAATATAAATTACCCAGATTAACAGATGAAATAGAATGCTCAAATAACCCAATCTTAGAAAAAGAAATTGAACACGCCATCAATGAACTTCCTAAGGAAAAAAATCTCCAGCACCAGATAGATTCCCAAGCAAATTCTCTCAAACATTTAAAGAATAATTAATCCTAATACTATATAAACTATTTGAAAAAATAGGTAAGAAAGTCCTAACGAATTCCTTTTATGACACATATATGGTGCTGATACCTAAACCAGGAAGAGTCAAAACAGAAAAAGAAAACTACACACTAATTTCCCTAATGAATATTGATGCAAAAATTTTAAATAAAATACTAGCAAAGAGACTACAGCGTCATATCACGAGGATCACACATCATGACCAGGTGGGATTTATACCAAGAATGCAGGGATGGTTCAATATTAGCAAAACTATCAGCATAATTGACCATATCAATAACAAAACCAACAGAAATCATATGATTATCTCAATAGATGCAGAAAAAGCCTTTGACAAAATATAGAACCTATTTCTATTAAAAATGCAAGAGAACAAAGGAATAAATGGAGCTTTCTTCAAAATGATAAGTATATATTCGTCTAAAACCATCAGCGAGCATTATCTATAATGGGAATAAGCCTAGAACCCTTATATGATACAATCAGGTGAAGCAAGGATGCCCGTTATCACCTCTATTACTTAATATTGTACTAGAAATGTTAGTTATAGCAATAAGAGAAGAAAAGGAAATTGAAGGAATTAGAATGGATAATTAAGAAACCAAACTGCTACTCTTTGCAGATGGTATAATGTTACACTTAGAAAATCCTAGAGAATGTACTAAAATTTACTTGAAATTATTAACAAATTTAGCAAAGTTGCAGGACACTAAATAAACCCACATAAATCATCAGCATTTCTATGCATTACAAGCAAAGTCTAACAGTAAGCGATAGAGAAATTCCATTTAATATAACCATAGACAATTTAAAATACTTGGGAGTCTACCTGCCAAGACAAACTCAGGAACTATATGAACACAAGTATAAAACACTTTTCACACAAATAAAGTCAGATCTAAATAACTGGAAAAATATTAATTGCTCATGAGTAGGCCAAGCCAATATAATAAAAAAGATAATTCACCCTAAATTAATCCACTTATTCAATGCCACACCAAACTATCAAAAATTTATTTTATAGAGCTAGAAAAAATAACAAAATTCATCTGTAAGAACAAAAGCTCAAGGATATCAAGTGAATTAATAAAAAAATACAAAATAAGGTGGTCTAGTCATACACAATCTCAAAATGCATTATAAAGTGGGAATGATCAAAACTATCTGGTACTAATTAAGAAATAGAAAACTGGATCAATGGAATAGATTAGCCACAATTTACATTATAGTAAATGACCATAGTGATTTAGTATACGATAAACCCCAAGATCCAAGCTTTTGGAACAAAAACTCATTATCTGACAAAAACCACTGGGAAAACTGGAAAACAGTATGGCAGAAACTAGGTATAGACAAACATCTCATACCATATGCCAAGATAAGTTCAGAATGGGTGCATGATTTACACCTAAAGGGTGATATCATAAGCAAATGAAGAGAACGGGGAATAGTGTATCTTTCAGATTTAGGTAAAGGGAAGGATTTAGGATCAAAGAAGATATAAAGAACATTATAAAATGTAAAATAGATAATTTTGATTATATAAAATTAAGAAGTTTTTGCACAAAACAAAACCAATGCAGCCAAAATTATAAGGAAGGCAAAAAACCGGGGGATTTTTTTGCAACAATTATCTTTGATAAAGGCATCATTTCTCAAATATACAGAGAACTGAGTCAAATTTATAAAAATATAAGTCATTCCCTACTTGATAAATGGTCAAATGATAAAATGAACAGTTTTCAAACAAAAAAAATCAAAGCTATCTATAGTTATATGAAAAAATACTCTAAATCCCTAATGATCAGAGAAATGCAAAATTTGTGAGGTACCACCTCACACTTATCAGATTGGCTAGTATGACAAAAAAGGAAAATGTTGGATGTTGTAGAGGATGTGGGAAACTAGGAGACTAACGCACTGCTGGTGGAGTTGTTGTTGTTGTTGAACTGATCCAACCCTTCTGGAGAGCAATTTGGAACTATGCCCAAAGAGCTATAAAACTGTGCATATCTTTTGATCCAGAAATACCATAGCTATGTTTATATCCCAAAGACATCCAAAAAAAGGGAAAAAAACCTATTCGTACAAAAATATTTATAGCAACTCTTTTTGTGGCGGCTAAGAACTGGAACTCAAAGGGATGCCCATCAAATGGGGAATGGCTAAACAAGCTGTGATATATGATTGCCATGGAATATTATTGTTCTATAAGAAATGACAAGCAGGATGATTTCGGAAAAACCTGGAAAGATTCACATGAACTGACGTAGAGTGACATGAACAGAATCAGGAGAATGTTGTACAATGTAATGGTAACATACAATTAAGAATTGTGAATGTCTTAGCTATTCTCAGCAGTACAATGATCTAAGACAATCCCAGAGGACTAATGATGAAGCAGACTATCTGCCTCAAAAGAAAGAACTGATATTGTTTGAATACAGACTGCAGCATACCGTTTTTCACTTTCTTTCTTTTTTTTCTTTTATTTGAGTCTTGTACAGAATAACTAGTATAGAAATGTTTTGTATAATTGCACATGTGTAATCTATATCTGATTGCTTACCATCTCAGGGAAGGAGGAAGGGAGGGAGGGATAGAATTTGGACTTCAAAACTTTAAACAAAAGCGTTTTTTAAAAGTAATGTAATAACAGAAAGAACCAATAAAAGTATTTTTAAAATTAAAAAACCTTTTTTATTTGGCACTTAAAGCCATTCACTTGTCTTTCTAGGCTTATTTCACATTCCTTTTCCTCATGTACCCTGTACTCCAGCCAATCTGGGTTACTGGATGACATTCCATCTCGTATTTATGTGCCTTTGCAGATCCTCCTATCTCCCCATCCCTAAAATGCTCCCTCCCCAATGCCCACCTTTTGGTACCCTCTAGCTAAAGGCCCATGTAAAGGACCACCTCCAACAAAAGGCCTTTCCTGATACCCTCAAGCTAGAAACACCTGGCACTCAGGAGGGACTTAAATGCTTTTAAGCTGAAATGAATTCAGAAATAGAAGATTTCAATTAATGTGGTAAATACTTGCTGGAAAAAAACATCATTTGACTGTTAAAGTAAACTTCACTCCCCCAGTCAAGTTATAATGTTGGCAAGGAGGCCATCTTTTTTTCTTTTCTTCATATTTTTTTATTTAAACAGCTTTCCTATAGCCATCTGTTTTTCAACTTTAACATCTAGCTCACAAGCTTTTATCCAGGTCACTTCAGACTTCAAAGAAATAAGGATATTCAAAAGACCTGAAAGCTTTAGCCTCGAAAGAGGTTATGGAGGACTGAAAATTGTGCACAAAAGAACACTAACCTTTTCAATGAAGCATTAAGGCTGGCTCTCCAGAGACTCTCAGGTTCCAAGCAGCTTCCCACACCTTACTCCAATGACTGTGTCCCAAACTAATCCCTTTCTCAAATGAAAACATACAAAGGGGGAAAAGGAGCTTTCTCAGCTTTATCTTCATTGATGAAGGTCATGCTTCTCCTTCCAAATGCCAAACCCAACCGACCTTCTAACCATCCTTTGTCAGAGGAGCCTCCAGCTCAACTGCCAAGACCTTCTTGGATCCTCTTATTTAGAGACAGTCCTCTTAAAATGCAACTGGGAATAGCAGGAAACGAAGAGTCACAAGTTATCTCACTGGCGATGTTGTCTTCCTGCATTCAATAGCTCCATATTGCCTGACAAAGTTCCAACTCCATCCTCCGGGATTCATGCTGTTGTTCTGTCTTTTTCTATAGGGTCCAACTCTTCATGACCCCATTTGAGGTTTGCTTGGCAAAGCTGCTAGAATGGTTTGCTACTTCCTTCTGCAGCTCATGTTACAGATGAGGAAACTGAGGCAAACGGGATTAAGTGACTTGCCCAGGGTCACACAGCTAGGCAGTGTCTGAGGCTGGATTTGAACTCGGGAAGATGAGTCTTCCTGATTCCAGGCCCAGTGTTCTATACACTGTGGTGCCTCTTACCTGCCCTTCCACAATCAAAAGCCAAGTCACTTTCCAGATGATCAAACTACTCTCTTTGAAGCCCTTGAAGTGATGCCCTAATAATGATGATCAGACCAGAGATTCGGAGGTGGAAGGGACCTTTAAGCAGCTGAGTCCAACCCCTGGATTTTACTGACAGGAAACTAAGGCTGATGGATGACTGGCAAATGTCTGAGATGGGATTTGAACCCATGACTTCCTGGCTCCAGATTGAGCATTCTATCCAGTGTGGCACTTAGCGCAGTACCTGGTATATCATAAGGAAATACATTGCCACATTGGGAGAAAGTTGCTCACTGTGAGCTCCTTACACACTGAACTTGGAATCAGGAAGTCCTGGGTTCAAGTTCCACCAATGTACATTCCAGCATTTAGCACAATGCTTGGAACTTAGTAGGCACTTAATAAGTATCTGTTGATGGGTTTATTAATTTGCACAAAATAATTTGAAATTTATATATGTGCAAATATATTTATATATGTACAAATATTCTTAATAATCATTATCTGTTGGGGTCTTATTCCCTACCATGTTTTTAGCTCCACAATGGAAGGAACTGCCTTATCTTAATACTGGATCTCCCCAGCACCTTCATGGTGCTTTGTACCCTAATTATTAGGGTTCTTGATAAATGGCATTAATTATAATGATTAGTTAAATTTAAAAAAATAACTAAATAAATGGATAGATGAAAGCACATGAGAGAAATTCAGCTCTCTGACAAGGAAAGTATTGGCCGTGATGTGGTGTGGGACCAGAGTTAATCACTTTCTGTAACTGGATTTCCCTGTGGGATCAAGTAACACACAAAACCCAGGCTCTCTTGTGAGTCAGGAGGATTATCTAGAGCTGCCTGTCACTGAAGGATTTGGAGTTCTTCGACAGTCTTCCTATTATCTATTATTTTGCAACCTTCAAATACAAATCCTCTTTTTCATTTTTCCTAAAATTTGCCCTCGGTTTTATTCACTTTATATAAATCATTCTTCATTACTTGTTTTTGTCATTCTTGTATTTTGTCAAAAATGCTAATCGACATTTCTGTCTATTGTTGCTAGCTCTTATTTAGGGATAAACCCATATGCACATCTACAACATGTTTGTATTTTAGACTGGACCTGTGATTTTCCTTGTGTAAGGAAGTCCGAGGGAGAAAATTAGCCACAGAGTTAGCCGGTGCCTTGAGATGCTAGGGCACTCTCCCGGGGTGACAGAGCCAATATGTATCAACGGGGCTGAGTTCAATTCTCTAAAGGGGCCCATATCACATCGGCATGATGCCTGCATTTGGCCATGAGCTGAGGAGAAGGAGCTGATGAAGAAAACTGCAACATTAACAGACAGCAAGAACAAAAAATATCCCATAATTTTAGTTTCACGTCAAGGCCTTCCTGTGGCATCACTGGCCAGTCTTCAATTAAAAAAAAAATCAGAGCAGTCTCCACAACACGAAAACATAAATATCTAAAAACATGGACAGATGAGGATAAATCAATTTTTTTTTAATTTAAATGACCATATTTATGTCAAGTTAAGCCACTGACAACTTGAGGTGTGTCTAACCCAGGACTCAAGAGTAGTAACGTCTGTTCATTATTCTGACTGGACCTATAATGTCAGCAGGATAAGGAGCTCCCTTCCAGCTACTCCCTTGGCCAATAGAGGTCTTCCCCTTCACTACATTTAATAGTCTTAGAGAGTCATCTGATGCACTTAAAGGTTAAGGGACTTCCTCAGGGTCACATGGCCAACTTTGTCAGAGGCAGGGCTCAGAATCCAGATCTTCTGAGAGGTCAGCTTTCTAGCCACAGTCCATATTGCCTCTCAGGAGCTCATAAAACCCATGTCAGATCTCACTTTGTAAAATGTAAAAGGTGTAAGCCTCTCTCATCAAAGCCTATCCTTTGCCCCCTAAGTTCATGCTTTATACACTTGACCTGGACAAATAATAGTCTTTATAATTCATGAGATTATTGCCCTTTTCCAACAACTCCCAGGAACCATTTCAAGATAAAAAAAAAACTATCTTCTTTTATCCCATGTCAATCAACTCAGTTGGCATTTATTGGGTCATTATGTAATTAGGGTATTTTTTTTTGTTTTTTTTTAAGCCTACAGTAAAGGAAGGTTTCAAAATCTATTTTAAAGACAAGGTCAGAAGCCTCAGAGTGAAGTAACCAGGAGCAATAAAGCAACACACGTAAGGACTACAGCAATGTGAACGGAAAGGAAAGGAAACAATGTGAAGACCAAGATGAAGAGAAAAGACAGTGAGAAAGAAAAGGGAAGAGAGTGTGGGAGAAAAGAGGGAGGGGAGGGGGAGGAGAGGAGAGAGGAAGTGGGAGAGAGAAAGAGACAGACAGAGAGAAGGGGAAGGGAATG
>CM053624.1:16229538-16249976 GCA_028646595.1 Phalanger gymnotis
CAGAGACAGCTAGGCAGAGAAGGGAATGGAGAGAAGGAGACAGAGAGGGAGAGGAGGAGAGAGAGGAGAGGGAGAAGGGAGGGGAGGATGAGCAAAGACTTTGTGGTTGGACATGCCACATACCACTTCCTAGTTGAGTGATAACAAACCCCTCTTTTGTCCTCATAAGACGGGCAAACAGGACGGTGAGGGGTAGCAGTCAAAGGACAGGCCCTGGGCTCACTATGACTGCCTATGTCACCTTAAGCAGGTCAATTTCCCATTCTGGCTTTGGTTTCCCCGATGGCACCAGGGAAGGGTGGGGGTGTCCTAGATGACCCTGTGGTCCATTTGGACTCTAAACCTCATGATCACAAACTATTACCTCTTGGGCAAACTGTTACCAGAAGAAAACTCTCAAGTGGAATGAAATCATAGGGTTCATTACAAGGAAGCAATTTTTCTTGGTGACTCACACCCCTTAATCCCTCGTTATTAGGAAGTACTTGTTCAAAATGGGCCTTAAATAAAGTCCCAAGCCCTGGGAGCCTCCTTGGCAACCCCGATCAAAGCGGCGCAGCTGCACGTAGGGCCTCGGAGGAGCCGCAGCTGCGGCAGAGGAAGGACAAAAGCAGTTATATAATCTTGTGTAATAGTTAAACAAATAATACTTATAATTTAATTGTTTGCATTCTGCCTTCTCTGCCCCTGAATTTGGAGATGGTTGTTTTTTTTTTCCAAGGGAGAAGTCTAATCTGCTTATTATACTTTATTGCCAAACAACTTTTCAGACCCAGTAAGAAGCCAGACTGGATAATAAAATTATAGGTGCCCCAAAGCACTCTTATTTTTCTTGATAAGAGGCTCCTGAATTGTATTAATTTCCAGTTTCAACGTAATATAAATAAGTACTTCAACTCTCAATTATCAAACTAAATCTTTATTTAATGCTGACCAACTCACTGTTCTACACACATACAACAGCCCACCTGCCCTCTGTGCTTCTGCAGAGGCTGACCCCCAAGCCTGCGGTGCACCCTCTCCTCACCTCCCCATCTTGGCTCCCCTTCGAGACTTGAATGCTGTCTCCTACATGAAGCCTTTCCTGATCTCTCCAGCTCTGAGGACCCTCCCTCCAATGCCTGTCCTATATCTGTTTGGTAAATATTGTGTGTATTGTTATCTGCGTCCATGTGGTCTTTCCTAGTAGGAGGTTGGACTCCGAGGTTGTGGGTCTGAGTGAGTGAAGCATGGTGTCCTGCCTCCCACTCCCTCCACAGACATAGGGGTTGGTGGGGAGCAATGTGAAATGAGGCAGAAAGGTAGGTTGGGAGCAGTCTGGGAAACACTTTAAATGCCGAGTTGAGAAGCTTATTTTAATCTACCGATAGCAGGAATTCGAAGGTTTTGAATCGTGGAATGACACAGTTAGGCCTATAGCAGCTGCATAAAGGGTAGATTGGAGATTGGATGTTCTCATTTTCATTAAAGATTCAATATAGTTAATAAATCTGACCTTAGAGGCAGGAAGTCAGCTAGTATATACCAGAGGTGGATTTAAGTCTCACGTATGGGATATCCTACCTAGGAAGGCAGTTTACATTCACAGTGGATCTAGCTGCCTTAGTAAGATGGAGTTTCCTCAGCTGAGGGGTCCATACAGCAATGAAACCTCAGGTCTATTCACTATTATTGTGGTTCACTCTTAGAATACTTCTATTCTGGCACAAAACTCTTCTAAAGTTGCTGCAAATACCTAGAATGGAATTTTGCATATGATCTCCAAACTATGACCAAAACAATTTTTTAATGATTTTTTTTCTAAAGTGTTAGTGGATGGCCTATCAACAACTTCCTATAGGAGAAGCTCCCAACTCCAGCTGTTCAGTTAATTAAACACACCACAATCTGTTCCAACATAACTACAACATGAGGAAATTCTCCAGTGTCTCCACCACCTGGGTAGGATATGGAAACAAGGTCCAATCAGACCTATGTAGTGACATAAGAGGCATGGATTCACCTAGATCATCCTAGAGCAGAAGGGCCTGGCAAGAAAATGTGAGAATGACAGCAGCTGCCTTTTTTTTAATAAACTTCATGAATTAAGATGCCTCTTACATACATCACCTCATTGGATTTTTAAATAACTTTATGAGAAGTTATGATTTTCATTTTACAGATGAGAAAACTAGGTTCAGAAAGCTTAAATAACTTGTCCAGGGTCACAATTAGTAGATTTCCTCTAGACAGGACTCAACCCAGGACAGGTCTCCTCACTCCAGAAGGATACTGTTTCAACACTTTGGGGGAATGCCAGTGCTCCACTATCAGGAGCCAGAATGGGGGACTCTCTTGACTCCCATTATCTACTGGAACTTCCAGTCTCTCTGCCTCTCTGTCTCTCTCTGTCTCTGTCTCCCTCTCTCCCTCCCTCCCTCTCATCTCTCCCTCCCTCTTCTTCCCCCCTCTCTCTCCCAACTCCATTCAGATTGAATGCTGAATGTCTCTCTCCCCCAAAACCAAAATCAAGTCTGAACTCCCCAGTCTTGCTGAGCTCTGCCCAGAACTCATGATAGCACCAGTCCCTCCCAAGATTGGAAGAAAACAACACTGTCTTTCTGAGATTACAATTCCAAGAAACTTACACAGCTAGACTTCATAGAGATCTGTTTCCAAATAGTGCTACATTCACTGAATATTTATTTCTAAGACATGAACCTTAGGAAAAATTAAACACTTTACCATCTACACTAAGGGAACCTCCTTTACTTAAATCAAATAAGATGACTTGTAGAGAGAGTTAGATAAGGGACATCAGGAGAGTGCTGGAGACCTTCAAAAATCATTCTCAGGAGTGGTTTTAATTGGTTTTGAGGAATATGCTTTATCCAGCAGTAGTGTTTAGGTATTTGTCAGGAAGTTTCTGCAGTATCAAAAAATGAGAGTAGGCAAAAGCTAGAGAGGGGGTAAGGGAGAATGCCTGTGGTAGGAGAGGGACAGCCTATAATTATTTCACTGGAAAACATTCTTGTTGATACATTTTTTCAGTCTTGCCTGACTCTTGGTGACCCCATTTGGGGTTTCTTGGCAAAGATACTGGAAGGTTTTGCCATTTCCTTCTCCAGCTCATTTTACAGATGAGGAAACTGAGGCAAACAGGGTTAAGTGACTTGCCCAGGGTCATATAGCTAGTGTCTGAGGCTGGATTTAAACTCAGGAAGATGAGTCTTCCTGACTCCAGGCCCAATGCTCTATGGTACCACCTAGTTGCCCAGAAGACATTATTAAGTATACCATCCATTATTCAGTATACTACAAGATAGCAAAATTCAGACCGAATGCTGAATGTCTCTCTCCCCCAAAACAAGAATCAAATCTGAAATATCCTAAATGGAATGGTAATAAATAACTTTTATTTTTTGGCTGTTGTTGACAGTTTAATTTTTTTACATTTTTTTTTGCATATATTCTTCCCCTACCCAGGGAAATATGTCTGTTAGTGAAGAAATAAAAAGAGAAGGGGGTGGGGAACAGTATAGTCTTGACCACCCCATTAACCTGAGTCTAACAGTATATGCAGTGTTTCCCACCCGCAGTCTCATGAGGCACACTTCCTGCTTTCTTCTCTGAGGCCAAGTCTCTGATCAAACTTGTCCAGCATTGAGTCGGTCAGTTTTTCTTTTCTATTCACATTGTCGTTGTCATTGTATATATTGTTTCCACACTTCTGCTTATTCTACTTTGCATCAGTTTACATGTCTTCTCATGCTTCTTTGAATTCTTCAAATTCAACAAGGCTTAGGGTACAATGGTATTCCACCAGATTCATGTGCCACCATTTGTTTAGCCATTTCTCGATGGCCATCTACTTTGTTTCCAGTTGTTTGGCATTCCAAAAAGTGATGTTGTGGTTATTTTGGTACAAACGGGACCTTTCTTTCAATCTCTGACTTCCTTGGGGATATATGCCTAGAAGTAGGATCTCCAAGTCAACAAACATGGGCATTTTAATACTTTTAACCCTTGATTCCCAATTCATTTCAGAACTGTTGGACCAATTCACAGTTCTACCAAATATTCTTCCCTTTCTACAATCACTCCCATATTTGGTCATCTCTACCAATTTTCTGGGTATGAGAGGAAACTTCAGAGTTGCTCTGATTTGCATTTTCTTTTTATTAGTGACTTGGAGCAATGCTTCATGTCAGTCAGACAGTCAACAAGCACTCATTAAGCACCTACTACGTGCCAGGCATTGTGCTAAGTAAAAGCAAAGCCACGGTCTTTGCCCTGAAAGAGTTCACATTCTAACGGGGAAGACAAGATATAAACAACTACGTGCACAGAAGATATATACAGTGTAAATAAGAGGTAATCTCAGTGGTAGGACACAACACTGAGAGGCTCTTGCAGAAAAAATTCTTGCAGAAGGTGGGATTTAAGCTGAACTCTGAAGGAAGCCAGGAGGTAGAGATGAAAAGGGAGAGTAGTGAAATGATAGGGAGAGCCAGTGAAAAGGCAGAGTCAAGGGTTGGAGCTAGGTGTGGAACGAACAGCAAGTCAGCCAGTGTCACTGGATTCTAAAGTATATGGAGGAAAGAAAAATCAGGAAGACTAGAAAGATAAGAAGGGGCCAGTGCTGTAGGAAGATTGTCAGTGGAGTGGAGGGTGGACAGGAATGAGGAAAGACTGGAGGCAGGAAGACCAATAAGAATGAGATAGGATATTTACAGGGTGAGGAAGGAGGCATGTTTCAGGGTAGATGTGAAAAACAAAAAAAGGGGACATATAGGAGAGATGCTGTGAAGGCAGAAATGATGACTTGGAAAAAGGTTAAATATGTAGGGTGAGTGCAGGTGGCAAGTTGAGGAAGACACCAAGGTTTAAGCCTTGCATGACTGGGGAGACCTGATGCTCACAACCTTAATGGGAAGGTTGGGAAGAAGGGAAGAGTTGGGAAGAAAGATCAGGAGTTCTATGTTGGAAATATAGTTTATAATTTATAAGTCTTCTTTTGAGAGCTGTTTCTTCATTTTTTAGCACTTTCCATTGCAGACATATTCTCAATAGTATTCTATATTAGTTCCATACACATGCATATACATACACAGATACAGATATGTGTATATGTATGTATGTATATACTAGATCACAGCCCCTTATCAGAGATAATTTGATAAAAATATTCTTTCCCAATCAACTTTTCTTTTTATTCTCTTTTAAATGAATAAAGCATTTATTAAGCACTTACTATGTACAAAATACTGTGCAAACACTAGAGACAGAAATAGAGGACTAAGACAGTCTCTACTCTCAATGAGCTATTGGTAATGTTGTCATTATTATGGTTTCGTTTTCCTCTGAATGGGATTCAAATGATATTGGGAACTCCTAGTGAGGAAACATCTTCTATCTATTCAGGCAGCACACACTCTGCAATTTATAGTCTTAGAGGATTGCCAGGCAGCATTGAGAATTTGTGACTTGTTCAAAGTATGGCCAGAGGTCAGCCTTTCTTGACTCTTTTTGTTCTAACTGCATTGATCTTGTTTGTACAAAAGCTTTTTCAATTGCATGCAATCAAAATGATCTGTTTTATCTTTTGCCACTGTCTCTATCCCTTGTTATGGTTAAGAATTCTCTCCTTAGCCAGTTATGAAAAGTACCTGATACTCTTCCATGCAATACTTTTTTAAAATTACTTTTATTAAGTGTTTTCAATAACAAAATTTACATAGAAATATGCCATTTTACACATACCTACTAAAGTTATACAGGTGACGTTTACTGAGAGGATTTTTCTCTTGCAGTTCTTTCTACCAATAAAATCATAGGTCCAGAAAAAAATCCCAGCTCCTAGCATATTTCTTGACCCACACTAGTCACTTAATACATGCTTTTTGATTGACCTTAAAATAATTGCTTTTAATCCTGTACCCACATCTTCTTACCCCAACTGTGTTTTTTCCATTAAACTTTGCTGTCTTACCAAGGAATAGAAACAGATGTCCTCTGGTTGAAGAAAGATACAAAACAATAAAAAGGGGTGTTAAAATTCCTCAAAGGTCAGGAATCATTGTCATAAACATATGTCAAGTACAGCATTTCAAAGAAAGGCTCGTCATTTCACATCAGTATCACCACTGTTTCTTCCTTTGCATGCCAATTCAAGGAAAATAAACCTCATTAAACCTTGACTCCCCAATCAATGCATTCTAATTCAATGTGGATACCAATATATTTATATATACTTTTATATTCATATACATTTGTGGATGAAGTAGTGATGGTAGTCAGCTTTTGCCTGAATTTTCAAAGAACTTCAAAGTTAAGATACAAAAAAAATCATTACTCAAATGTTTCTATAGTATATACATTTGTAAAGCTATACATAGTTGGGAGAGAGTTAGGAAGAATATCCAAAGAAATCATACTAATCGAAAAATGTATCGATGATGAGAGTGATTGGAATATAGTCTTAAGAATTTTAATAACCTTGCCCTACTGACCCTTCCCGTAAAGCAGATCACAAAGAAACTTTGGAAAGAGCAAAACAAAGTCACTCAAGGAAGTCAGTATTAATGAATAGAATGAATACAGAAGAATCAGACATTGTCATACTGTTTAGATTCTAAATCCATTTAAATCCCACCACAGATCTTGCCAATCATTCATTTTTTTAACTTTTCACAATATAATGTTATCATTATGTGTAATTATACTGTAAGAATAAATAAAAAAGCATCTAAGGCTAAGTCTTAAGTAACCTTAACATCATTCTCTAAAACACACGACTGACAAAACATTGCTCCAAATTACTAAAAAGAGAAATGCAAACCAAAGCAACTCTGATTACCAGTGGATTGTCAAGGATGACAAAAGATGGAAAAAGCCACAAGATTATATATTTAGGACTGGAAGGAAGCTTAAAGGTCATCTAGTCCAATTACCTCATTTTATAGATGTGGAAACTGAGGCCCAGTGAAGTTAAGTGATTTGCCCAATTTCACACTGGTGGTGGGTGACAGAGTCAGAATTTGAACCCAGATCCTATGATTCCAGAATCTGTGACCTTTGGGGAAGAAAGGCACACAGATAAACTATCAGTTGAGTTGAGAATTGGTCCAGCCATTCTAGAAAGCGATTTGGACTTATATGAATTGACGTAGTATAAAGTAAGCAGAATGAGGAAAACAATATACATGAAAAAATGTACAATAAACGGGAAGAATGAGAAGATAAAACCCAATCTTTGTAACGAAGGTTAAAAAAGAAACAAGAAATTGTTCAATAGACTGACTTTGGGAGCCAAGATGGTGGAGTAAATAGTGAAGCACTGTGGCTCTCCCATATTTACCTCCAAACAACCAAACAGCCATGAAATAGTGCCCCAGAATGGGTCCAGGCACAGTGGAGCCAGCAACAAGATGGGGTAGAGCAGTCTTTTGGTCCAAGAGACTTAGAAGATTGGCAGGAGAGGTCCATCTCACTCTGGTAAAGGGGAAGTGCATTCCAGGACAGGAAGCAGCCCAGCAGGGTAGCAGCAAGCCCCACCTCAGCAAAGCAGTAGGAGATCCTGAGCCCCAGTGTTGTAGAGCAGGCAAACACCAACAATAGGACCCCTCCCCGGCCTTAGCATATCCAGGGGAACCGGCAGACTCCAGGTCGGAGAACCATCACATGCTTCCATGCAGCCCAGGGCAGACAGGCATCCTTCAGGGGTCAGACCTCCATGTACTTCAGCATAACCCCAGGGAAATGCAGAATAACCCCACCTGGCCTCAGCATATATCAGTCACCACCACTAGGACCCCAGTTCAATACCAAGTAAGCTACCAGACCCCTACAGCCTCCATCAGCACCAGCCACCCCGCACCGCACACCCTCAACACAGCACCAGACATCAGGGTCCCCAGTGGGTCTCGGAGCAACAGCAGCCCAGTGCCAAGCAAATAGGGAGAGCCACTGGCACAAGAAGCCTGAGACAGAACCCCTTCCACCCTGGGAGCAGAGATCAAATTTAAAAGAAAACAAAAGACTCCCCCCCCCACCAAAAAAAATAAATGATGACCAGAAAGAACAAAAATAGAATCTGACCACAGAAAGTTACTATGGTGACAGGGAAGACAAGGACACAAACTCAGAAGAAGACAACAATGGCAAAATAACTATGGGCAAAACCCCAAAGAAAAAATGGAAGTCATTTCAAGCCTAGAAAGAACACATGGAAGAGCTCAAAAAGGAGCTTAAAAATCATATGAGAGAGGTAGAAGAAAAATGGGGGAAAGAAACGAGAGCAATGCAAGAGAATTATGAAAAAAAGACTCAACAGCTTAGAAAAAGAAAACAACTGCTCAAAAAGTAGAATTGGCCAAAAGGAAAGGAAAGTACAAAAGTGAACTGGAGATAACAACACATTAAAAGTTAGAATCGGACAAATGGAAGCTAATGACTCTATGAGACATCATGAATCAAAAAAATCCAAAAGAATGCAAAAATGGAAGAAAGTGTAAAATACTTCATGGGAAAAACAGCTAATCTGGAAAATAGATCCAGGATAGACAATATCAGAATCATGAGACTACCCGAAAGCCATAGTCAAAAAGAAGATTTGGACAGCATCTTTCAAGAAATCACCAAGTTAAACTGTCCTGATGTCCTGGAACCAGAGGGCAAAATAGGCCTTGAAAGAATCCACTAATGACTTCAGAAAAGAGATCCCAAAATAAAAACCCCAAAGAACATTATAGCCAAATTCCAGAACTATCGGGTCAGGTTAAAAGTACTCCAAGTGGCCAGAAAGAAATAATTCAAATATCAGGGAGCCACAATCAGAATCACACAGAACTTGGCAACAGCAACATTAAAGGATTGGAGGTCATGGAACATGATCTTCCGGAGGGCAAAGGAGTTAAAACTACAACCAAGAATCAGTTACCTGGCAAAATTAAGCATAAAACATCAAGGGGAAAATGATCATTTGATGAATTACATGGATTTCAAGCCTTCACAAGGAGAAGACCAGAACTAAAACAAAAATTTGACCTCCAATATGAAGACCCAAGAGAAGCATAAACAGGTAAAAAGGGAAAAGAAAACATTAGGGATTCAATTGAGCTAAACTGTTTACACCCCTATATGGGAAGATGTTACTTGTAAACCTTAAAAATTGTATCACTAACTGTACAAATAGAAGGAATATACATAGACGGACAGCATGGGTATACGGTATATTTGAGAGAATGACATAAAAAAATTAATGGATGATAAAGAAGAGTACAATGGGTGCAGAAGGAAGGGAAAAGTAGAATGGGGTAAATTATCTCACGCTAAGAGGAGAGACAGTGGAGGGGAAGAAGGGGGGCGATGGGCATTGCTTGAACCTTACTCTCATCACTATTCACTTAAAGAGGGAATAATATACAGAATCAGATGAACATGGAAATCTATTTTACCAGACAGGGAAATAGGAGGGGAGGAGATTAAGTAGAGGGGCAGGGTAAGGACTGACAGAAGGGAGGGCAGAGCCGGAGAGATGATAGACAGAAGTAAAAAACTGGTGATGTGGGAAAGGGTAAAAGGAGACAGTGAACATACAAGAGAAAGAAGAGGCTGAAGGTAAATACAGAGGTAATAACCATAACTGTGAATGTGATTGGGATGAACTCTCCCATAAAATGGAAGCAGATAGCAGAGTGGATGAAAACCCAGAATTTTACAATATGTTGCTTACAAGAAACACCCTTGAAGCAGAGAAACACACACAGAATTAAGGTAAGGGTCTGGAGTAGAATCTATTACGCTTCAGCTGAAGTAAAGAAAAAAAAACAGGGATAGCAATCATGATCTTCGACAAAGTAAAAGCAAAAATAGACCTAATTAAAAGAGATAAGGAAGGAAACTACATCTTACTAAAAGTTACTGTAGACAATGAAGCAATCAAATTAGAAGAGCAAGGAATAGTCTACCTGTCAGATCTATGGGGAGGGGAAGAATTCACAACCAAACAAAAGATAGAGAGCATTACAGAATGTAGAATAGATAATTTTGATCACATAAAATTGGAAACCTTTAGTACAAGCTTTTCAATTTAATATGATCAAAATTATCTATTCTGCAAACAAAACCAATGCAACCAAGATTAGAAGGAAAGCAGAAAGCTGAGAAACAATCTAAAGCAAGTGTCTCTGATAAAGGCCTCATGTTTCAAATATATAGAGGCCTGAGTCAAATTTATGAGAATACAAGCCATTTCCCAATTGATGAGTGGTCGGGGGTTATGAACAGGCAGTTTTCAGATGAGGAAATCAAAGCTATATATAGGCAAATAAAGCAGTGCTCTAAATCACTTTTGATGGGAAAATGTGAATTGAAACAACTCTGAGGTACCACCTCACACCTATCCGACTGGCTGATGTGACAGGGGAGGAGAATGATAAGTGTTGTAGAGGATGTGGGAAAATTGGGACACTGGTGCACTGTTGGTGGAATTGAGAACTGATCTAGCCATTCTCGGAAGCAGTTTGGAGCTCTGCCTGGGGGCAAGCAGACTACGCATGCCCTCTGATCCAGTGATGCCACTGTTGGGTCTGTATCCAAGAGAGATCATGGGAAAGGGACAAATGTGTGCAAGGGTATTTGTGGCAGCCCTGTTTGTGGTGGTAAGGTGTGGGAAGTTGGAGGGATGTCTATCTGTTAGGGAGTATCTGAGCAGGCTGTAGCATGTGAATGTGGTGGAATACTGTTGTGCAATGAGAAATGGTGAACAGGCACATTTTGGAAAAACCTGGAAAGACTTGTGCAGACTGGCGCAAAGTGAAATGAGGGGAACCGGGAAAACACTATGCATCATGTCAGCAACATCATGTGATGATCAGCTATGAAGGACTCGGCTTTTCTTAGCAACACAATGATCCAAGATGAGTAGAAAGGACTCGTGAAGAGAAATGCTATCCATATCCAGATAAAGGACTGATGGACCCTGAATGTAGATCAAAGCATATTTTTCCCTTCCTTTATTCTTTCTCATACTTTTTTCTGCCTTTTCATCTGTTTCTCCTTCCATAACCATGATGAATATGGAAAAATATATAATAGCATATGTATAAACTATATCAAACTGCCTACCATTTTCAGAATGGGGAGGGGATGGAGAGAGAAAAATTTGGAACTCAAAATCTTGTGAACGTGAATGCTAAAATAAATAAAAATAATTTTAAAAGGGGGAAAAAAAGAAGTTTTTCAACAAAGCTAAACCTTCAATTGTACCCGTCAGTAAATGAAATATTTCATATCCATAGTATCCCATCTCTGCAATAAGGGAGGAGGGGCATTTCCTCAATTCTTCTCCACCCCAAATATTGTAATTATACAGGACTGTTTCAAAGAAGATCAATATATTCAGAAATGAATATGATATTTTCAAAAGACATCAATAGAAATTTTAAAATAACTCTTAAAATACAGTCAATTGAACTTTCTGAACTATTAAAAATTTAGGCATTAGGAAGACAACTATAACATTTGAAAAACTCAGGATTTTCATCTTTATTGTCATAAAAGTAAAAGAATCCATCCAGGAAAAGGAGATATGCTATCCTCTGACCCCTTCTCCCGCCCTCAAAGAAAACTGTCTACTGCTCTTAAAAATCTAGCAAAATACCAGCAGAATCTAGGAGAGACTTTTTTTTAACACTTGATTATTGTCAATGAAAAAGGAGGACCCATAGAAAGAAAAATATTAAAGCCTCTCTCTCTCTGTCTCTCTGTCTCTCTGTCTCTCTCTCTCTCTCTCTCTCTCTCTCTCTCTCTCTCTCTCTCTCTCTCTCTCTCTTTGAAAAAGTACTTGCTTTGGAAGCAAAAAACTCCAGGTTGAATCCCAGCTATCCAATTCCACATTTATTAAATGACTTATGTATGAGGCTTTGTGCTAGACACCTGAGAATACAAAAATAAAAATGAAATAATCTAAGTCTTCTAAGTTATTACATTCCACTACCTATGTGTTCCCCCACCTCCTCTCCCAAGATCCTTTACCTCTCTGGGATTTGATTTACTCATCTGTATGTAGCCTTTTACTGGCAAGGGCTGATGGGAAGTATAGCTTTTCTGAACTGGAAGGATTGAAGGATGATGGAAACAGGAAGCTATAAAAGTAGGGGGAGAGGTTTTCTTGGCAAAGATACTAGAGTGGTTTGCCATTCATTTTACATATGAAACCGAGGCAAGCAGGGTTAAATTACTTACCCAGGGTCACATAGCTAGTAAATGTCTGAGACCAGATCTGAACTCAAGAAGATAAATCTTTCTGATTCTGGGCTCAGCACCCTACAAACTGGGTTTAAATCTGGCCTCAGACACTAACTAACTGAGTGTGATGCTGGGCAAGTCACATAACCCTGTTTGCCTCCATTTCCTCATTTGTAAAATGAGCTAGAGAAAGAAATGGCAAACTGTTGCCATGTCTTTGCCAAGGAAACTCCAATTGGGGTCACAAAGAGTCAGACATGACTAAAATGACAGAACAAATAGAGAAGGACAAAGAGGAGTCAGTGACTCAGAGACCTAGACTTAACGAGGAGCCTGTGATGAAGCATTCACTCTCTCTGGAAACACGAGGGGCTAGAGGCTTCATGTGCAGTAAGGAGGTCAGGCTTATTTCCAGAAGTGATACAGTAGAAAACGTAGATGATAGAAAACCAAAAGATACCCATAAAAACCTCTTTCTTCCAATAAACAAACAATAGGGAAAATGATTAGAAGGCACTATGAAGCCATTCCCCTTCCTTAGCAACAATTTTTAAGGTGGAAAAAAGAATACTAATGATTCGACATGAAAGTACATGTTTAATGAGAGAGTAAAGCTGAATAAGTTCAGCCTCTGAAGAGCTAGATCGAGTGAGAGGAGTAGTGGAGAGAATAGCGGATGTGGAGCCAGAGCAGCTGGGCTCGAATCCAACCGAATGCCCACTGACTGATGCCAGTGTAGCCCTTCAGGCTTCTCTTACTTATTCTTCTTTACACACATGCAAATTTGAGCCTCATGAGAAACCTCAAGGACTTAGTCAAAAATCCATCTGGGATATTGCTCAAATAGGTAACTGAGGAAATCGGACTACAAAGAAATGTGTCCAAATTAGAGGTGATACGAAATATTGTCATCAAAGGAAACTGGTGTGTTAGGGGCAGCCAGGTGGTGCAGTGAATAGAGCACCGTCCCTGTAGTCAGGAGGACCTGAGTTCAAATCCTGTCTCAGACACTTGACACATGTACTAGCTGTGTGACCTTGGGCAAGTCACTTAATCCCAATTTCCCTGCCCCTCCCAAAAATAAGAAAGAAAAGAAAAGAAAACTGGTGTGTATTAGGCTTATTAAATTAGAAAAAAGTCTGGGACAGAAATGAAACTCAATACTCCAGTCAGCCCTCAGTTCTGCAGTCTAAATTAACATGAGTCTGATGTCATTCAAAGTCACTGGCTGTCTAGATTACTCGTGAGCTCCCAGTGAAAAATGCAATCTTACAAATCCATCGGTGTGCAGCAGAAAGATGACTCCAAGGGAAATGAATGTACAGAAGTAAACTGTGGATTGTGTGCAGGGATCAGCTCAAATGACTAACGTGTTAGGCAGGAAGCCCAAGTTGTTTTAAACACAAGGACCAAAAATGAACAAATCAAACAAGAATTTGTTTCACAAAACTTCGTGAAGCACCTACTGTGTTCTAGGCACTGGAAATACAAAGACAGAAATAAAACAGTCCTTGCCCTCGAGGAGCTTATATTCTCTTGGGGGAGAGAGCATTTGCACAAATAACTATACACAAAATTAATCTAAGACCATTTGGATGGGGGCGGGGGGGAGGGTGCCCTAGGAGCTGTTGTTTGTCCTTCATTCTTGAAGAGGACCATGACAGCGGGGAAGTGATGCCATAACTTGCAAGTGCTGTGGATTTAAGTGAAGGAATGTTGTCCCGAGCCACCAGCCTCACTTTCTCCTCTGGAGCCATCTAGGTCCAGCAGGGGAATGTAGATCAGGATAACTGGAGATGGCTCAGACAGGAGGTGCTCTGAGCTGAGAAGCTGCAATTGTAAGAGGTGAGGGTGTGCATTCCAGGCATAAGGTGACAGATGGCCACGGTTATATGAGATAAAAGGTTGTGTGTGAGAAGCCACAATAATGCAATTTTGACTGAATTATATCAGTTCAGGAAGAGCAACATGTAATAAAGCTACAAAAAAAAATGTAGGCATTTGGATTTTATCCTAGAGTAACAGGAAATCACTTAAGTTTCTAGAACAGGGGAGTGACATGGTCAGTCTCATGTTTTAGAAAGCTCACAGTTGAATGGAAAATGGATTAGAAAGGGAAGAAACTTGAGGCTGAGAAGTCAGTTAGGAGATGACTTCAATACTGGGGTGATAGGGCTTGGGCTAGAGCGATGGCCAGCTTTGTACAAGGAGGGAAGGGAGATGGACGCCGGGGAATCGAGAAGGCTTGGTTGTGGACTAAATATGGAAGTGGAAGGAAAGTCAAGAGACTAGCATGACTATAATGTTGGTAATCAGGGTAACTGAGGAGACAGGAGTTCCCTTGAAAGAAATGGGGAAGTTAGAAAGGACAAGTTTGAAGGTAAAAACTAAGTTGTTTTTTTTTTTTTTTGGATATGTTGAGTCCAAAATGCCTACAGAACAGATAATTAGAAAAGACTAATTGGCAAGATGGGAGCCCAGGAGACAGACTTGGGTTGGATCTATCTCTATCCCTATGTCTATTTCTATCTCTATATATGAATAGAGATAAAGATAGAGGAGGGAGGGAGGGAAAGAGAGAGAGAGAAAGATATAGGAAGGAGGAGGCAGAGAAAAGACACATATGTATACACATACATATATATAATGCACAAACATGCATCTACATATAAAATAGATATATACATGAGATCTTCATAAAGATACTGAACCTTTAGGAAGTGAAGTCAACAAGAGAGACAGATTATATTAAAAGATGAGAAGAGGATCCAGAATAGAGTTTGGGGGGGATATACAGAATCACAGAATGGGCTAGCAAAGCAAACTGATAAGGAATGGTCAGATAAGTATGAGAAGCAAGATAGCACAGTCATGAAAACCTCAAGAGAAAGAATCTGGGAGGAGAATGATTCATGATGTCAAATGCTGCAAAAAGGTCAAGGATGAGAATTGACATTGCATTTGGCAATTTTGGAAAAAAAAAACCATTTCAGCTTAGTGATGAGGTCCAAAGCCAGACTGAAAAAGATTAAGAGGTGAGACAGAGGAGCAGACAAACATCAGATGGAGTCATCACAACCAGTAACCAACAATTTAACTGAAAACAACCCTGAAAAGGGCAGTTATATGACCCAGGGTATGTACTTAACTTTTATAAATCTGTTTTTACGCTGGCTGCTTTTAAAAAGTCAAAAGAAAATTTATTGCAAGCCCTTTAGCTAAATCAAAGTGATGCCTGAATGGTCATTTTATAATAACAATGTTATGTTATAATTATATTTATATTATATATTTATATATTGTATGTATAATAGAAACATTTGGACATTATTCTAATATTAATATTATTCTAAAAGCAGGCTAAGTACCTTTTTGAAACCAGAGTGCCTATAATAGCCTATAAGCCTCTTCATAAAATTGAGGGCCATTTTTAATCCCAATCTTCTTTTGGTTGTACCATATGGCTATGAGTCATGCAATACCACAATCTCCAGAGAATTAAAGCTGAGGGTCACCCAAGAAGCAATGGAGAGATGCATGGTACACACGAGCTGGCTGTCAATTCATGACACATAAAGAATTGCATAGTGAAAATACAAGGACACTAGAGAGATGTATGGCGGGGTGGGGGATTGGCTTCATTGAATCTTAGAGTTAGGAAGATCCTGAGAGATTGCTCGATCTAAGTTTCTACCTAGTACAAGGTCCTCTTCTATAGTATCCTTGACAAATGGTTATCCAACCTCTGTTTGCCAGAAAGCTTACTGCTTGGAAAGGTAACCCGTTCACAGTGCCAGGGAGGTCTAATTGTCAGAGGCAGGCCAGCAAGGGTTGATGGGGCTGTTATCTAAGTTTGGAGAGCTTCATCACCAGAAGCTTGGCCAAAAGAGAAGGAAGTTTGAGGTTCCATCAATTCATAAAAACTCTTTGAAAAATGGCAAACAGAGAAATTAAGTGAGGTTCAGAGACATGCCCAAAGTAAATAACACAGCTCTTGGTGTCCAACTTCTGAAATATTAGATTTCCTTGCTTGGAAATTCATGCCAACTGACTCTGGCCTTGAACATGTTCTAAAGAACACAATGTAACTATAGCTTTGCAGGGGCCTTTGGCCAAAAGCAGTAATGGTCTAATCTCAAAATCACAGAGTTGAGACCCATGTGGTCCTGTCTCTGATCAAAGGCTGCACCCTCAATCCCAGCCAGTCTTTCCCAGGAATGTCTGCCAGCACTTAGCAGGAACTAGAATTGACTGAGGACAGAAACATTGCCATCCTGCTCCTAGAAACACACCAAGGGCTTGCCTTGATGATTGTTTCAGGTTTGCCTGCCCAGCATTCTGCACACAATAGGTTCACACCATGTGCAAGTTGCTCTGTGGGTGCTAGGGATAAATGACACAAACTCATCCTCAAAATGCTTATAATACGTGTGTGCAAGTAAATGTGAGACAATAATCATAACAACAACCACAATGATAATTTTAGCTCAAATCCAGCCTTGAACATTTACTAGCTGTAGGACACTGGGCATGTCATTTAACCTCTGCCTGCCTCAGTTTCCTCATATGTAAAATGAGGGAAAATAATATCACCTACCTTCCAGGGTGCTGTGAAGATCAAATGAGATAATATTTATAAAGTACTTTATAAATCTTAAAGCACTATATAAATGCTAGTGGTTTATTATTATTACATTGTGTTTTAAGTCTCATTACATCTGTTGATTTATCAGAGCTTCACAACAACCACGTGAGGTAGCTACTCCATTTCACAAATGAGAAAATCAAGGCATAGACAGGTTAAGAATTTGTCCAAGTTCACACAGCTTGATTGGGGCAAAAGAGAGAACCTGGAAAAGTTGCCTAAGAATGTGAGGAGGAAGAGAATGGGAGCCAGGGAGATCAGGGAGGGATTTGTGGTAGAGCCTACCTGGCCTCCAGGAAAAAGAAAAATGACAGTCTGGGCTAGGGCAAAACCTGCATTGTATTGAGGTATTGACTGCAGGTCTCTCTAGCATGACAGGACCTTTCAGAACCATATATATAAATATGACTACATATGTGAATTCACATATCTATTGATTCATATCTACAGATTCATACATATACATGCATATATGTGTATATATACATATGGAGCTCATACATACATATATATATGTATGTATGTGTATGTATATATGTATATATGTGTGTGCGTATGTATATATATGTATATAGATATACATATATATACATATATGTATATATGAAGACCTTCAGTACAGGTTTTCATGAAGGCCAACTAGTTGGGTTTGAGAAGGATCATCAAGAGAAGGTGGGGCCCCAAGTGAAGAAACCTTTTCCTCTACCATCTACTATAACCCCGAAGCCTAATAATCTTCCAGTATCTGTTTCTCTCCCCATAACTGCATTAATCAGTCAATACCCACATAGGAAAACTCTCTCCCCAAACCCCACATCTTGCTCTTACATCCCCAGCTTCCTCAGCCCTATCCCGTCCAAGTCATATTCCATTCCTTCCACAGATCCCTTTAGAATTCCTGTTCCATACTGATACAAACTTCCCTTCATTTGGACCCTCTTTGTCTCCATATTCCTTCTATTTGTTAACCTTCCCTGAAACTTACCTCCCCCGATGACACTCTATCCTTGGCTACCCTCTCCATCACTGACTGTACCTTCACACACACCCCTAACACACTGATCTTAGAGGGGAAATTGGAATATTCCTCCTTCTAGACTCTACCTTTATCACCATCAATCAGCAAACTTTCACATCTAAAATTCACAGTATCAAAAACGCACCCCTCCTCACTCAGATTATGATGGCTATTGGCTGCCAAATCATTTTCTCTCTTTTTTCAGAAGGAGTTAAGCACATGGAGCTCATCATCTTCCTCTCCTCTCCAACTCCTGCCCTTACACTTAGAGACCACGGCATCCATGCTGAGGCTCTCTAACCTGATTACTGTTACCTGAAATCCCATAGTTTACTTCTTAACTCTACCTCGGGCACACATAGTGATGAACACACTAAGTCTCACCATTACCAAGAGTATTGCATTTCCCTAATGAAAACTTCTGGCATTCCTCTATCTGACCATAATCACCCAGTTTTCTGTTACTCCTTACTCCTCATTCCTCCCAAATCCATTTTTCTCCCTCACCCAAACTTCCAATCCTTTTCCTCCTCAGTACTTTCTCAGGCAATTCCCTCTTGTCTGGCCACTTCAATTCCTCCTGTCCAATCTTGACTTCAAAGATAGCCAACTCAACTCTTCACTGCCTTCTACTCTTGAATCATTTACCCCTTGTCCTATTGGCCTTAAACTCCTACCACATCCCAGCCCTGGGTTATTCCTATAAACCATGTCCTCTGCTCCTGATCCCATGCTGCTAAATAGTTGGAAGTCACATAACCATACTGAATGGGTACGTTATAAATCCATGTTATCAAATTTCAACTGGACCTTCCCTGAAGCAAGGTATTTCTTTTATTCATCCCTAACTGATTCCCTGTTTCACTCCTCACAAAAGCTTTTCCAAACCTCTCCTCTCCTCAAGTCTCTCCCACTTCCCTATTCTCCCCCCATTTCTTAGCTGATACTCTTTTTGTGATGGGTTTTCATGACAGCGTTTCTATCTATGAAGCTATAATGCCTCTTGCTGAGAAAAGATTAATATTACCAAAAAAACAACACCACCACCACAACCTGGGCTTTAGTGGTAAGGAGCAGCTTGGGTTTGGCAGCCCCTTCAGACAGGAGCTGAAAAATGTTCTGAGAAACAAAGGCACCATAGCAGAAGCCCTGCTGTAACTTGAGCCTCTAAGTGTTTCAAGGATAACAAAGAATTTTTTTAAAAAAAGTAGCTTGTTACCCGGCCAGTGATTTATAAGAGTGCTCAAAACCAGCCCCCCTCCCTGCCTTGCCCCCTGCAATTCTCTGAATAACTGGGATTTTACATTTTAAACTATTAAAATGAAACTGAGATGCAGAAGATCAAGGGAAGGAGGTCAGCATTTCTTTACTGCTGCTCAGTCCCCTGACTCATCCACCTTCCCAATCCTAGTGATTAAAGCTTATTTAAGCAATTGTGTATATGTGTGTGTGTGTGTGTTTTAAACAAGATGAAACAATGGACTGTGTACCATTCTCATACTAAGAAGAGAATCACAAGGAGGGATGAATTTTTAGACCATTTTATATTTTACAGGCAGCAAGGATAGCAAAGCATTTCTAATACAGTCTTATACAGGCCACTAGGTTAACTTCTATGTTCGAGTCAGAAAGACTATAAAGATTATTTACTATACCCTTCCTTTCTCTCTTCCCCCTATTTTACAAAAAAGAAAATTGATCCTAGACCTGTCCGAGGTACAGAGCTAGGATTCAAACCCATATACCCGGACTCTAAAACTAGAGCTCTGTTCATTTTTCTTGGACAGCATCTCCAAATTCAATTGAATCTCTAAATGCTGCATCTTGTTAATAAATATCTACATATAGTAACCAAAACTCTAAATCTGTATTGAAAAGACTCTAAGAGATCCCTAGACTAAGCTACATAAATCTAGATTGGCAATTGGAAAATAGCCATGGAATCAGAGATGGTGGTGGCCATTTGGGGAGAAAGGCTCAGCCTGCCAAACGGCTTCTCCAAGCGGGTCCTGGTCACAGGTAGTGCTGGCTTCATGTGGTGCACCACATGATAGTCTCTCTAGTAGAAGATTATCCAGATGATAGGATCATAAATCTTCACAAGCTGAACTACTGTGCAAGCCTGAAAAACCTTGAAACCATTTCTAACAAACAAAACTGAAAGTTTATTTAGGGCGACATCTGTGAGCCTTACTTCATAATACTGTTTTTTTAAAAAATTGATGCTATAGGTATAGTATTACATTTTGCAGCGTAAACACACATAGATCTTTCATTTGTCCATGCCCTGGAGTTTATTTATGTCAATACTTACGGCACCCATGTTTTGGTGAGTGCTGCTTGTGAAGCCAAAGTAGAGAAATTCATTTATATGAATACTGATGAAGTATGTGGGGGTAGCCTTGATGACGAATTTGATGGGTCTTCACCAAAACAACCTCCAAATCCTTTTGCATTATCTAAAGCAGCTGCAGAATGTTTTGTACAGTCTTACTGGGAACTGTTTCCAGTTGATATCATGAGAAGCAGTGATGTTTATGGACC
>CM053624.1:16250476-16265395 GCA_028646595.1 Phalanger gymnotis
GTATTTTGTTAAACACCCTCCAATTGCATTTTAATCTGGTTCTAACAGCCCTGGGAATTTGACGGCTCAGCCACTCTAAGAGGACCTAAGGACTTATGTGGCCCAAGATCACATTGGCAGTAAGAGCAAAAGTCAGAATTTGAACCCAGGTCTTCCCTAGCTCCAGGGCCAACACCTTACCGGCATAGCCCAGCTGCCTCTTCCTTTCCTCAAAAGATATCGAAGCCATCCTTAGGACTGTGAAACAAAAGCCTCCAGACCGTAGGAGAGGCTTGCTGGTCTCTAAGTACAAACTAGCCGGGACGCAGGGAGCTTCAGCAGCCCCCTCCAGCTCATGACCGGCTGACCACCATCCGCAACCCAGAGGCGACTGACTCAAGGCTCTCTCCCCACCGATATTCTTCCTGTCGTGGCCAAGCTAATGTCCTTTTGGTAACTGCTAAATGTTCGGTTTCATTCTAATCTTCAGGTACCAGGTCTTGGATCAAGGCTGGCCAGCTTATTGGATCAACCCAGTGGAACACAGTAACAAAGTGTTGTGTAACACTGAGGAGCATGCATTGTCCAGACTCAACAATCAAGGTGATCTGTGAGCCTGTTAATAGATGATTCATAAACGTTTGTTGAATTCAATAAAAAAATTGTCTATGTTTGGTTGTCCGTGTTGTGGTGGCTTGGGAGAAATCTTGGTTTTCTGTGCTTTCCTGGTCAAGATGGGGGCAAACTTTTACTTTTGGTAAATGCCCAAAACAGTGGTGATATGGATAATGAGAAATAGAGAATACCTGGGTTCAAGTCCTGACCCTAACATGGACTGGATGTGTAACCCTGAGCATCATTCAATCGTTCAACCTCTCAGTGATCTAGGCCCTCTGGGTATTTCTCTGGGTCTACAAGTTGCAGAAAGGGTGCCAGTCTTCATTGGTAAAAAGGAATTTCCTCACCCATGAGTTCCCTAAACCAATGAAATGGCAAGTCTAGCCTCTAGCCCATCCCTGAATACCCCCAATTAGCTTATTACAACTACACTGTAAGCTTCTTGAGGGGACAAGGTATAGCTTATCACTGAAACTCCCTTAGCTCAGCACATCATATGCTGAATAAATGTTCATTCGATAAATGATTTTGAAGGTTCTTTTTTTTTAAGCAAGTCTATTTCTCAGGGCAAAAAATAAAAAAAGGAGAAGGAAGGAAAGGAATAGGAAGCATAGTACACAAAGTCCTTTCTAGGTGATTAAGTTGAAGGAGAATAGGAAGCAAGGTCAATTCTAGAATTAACAAACAGTGCTGTTTATGTGATGTGGCCACAATGTGCCTACGTGGGCTATAAATTATGGACACGTAAATTTAATCCCAACAAAGAATTGCCTTCCAAAGTCATGAGCTTGTTAAGTCCTGTCTCATGCCCCTAGCCCTGTTCTCTTCTCACATTATACTCTACTTCAAGTCAAATGAAAAGCAAGTCCTGGAGTGAGACAAATGCCAAAGGGGGAATTCCCCAGTGAGTTTCTTTTTGCTCTTGGATCCCAGGAGACTGGCCTGATTCTAGTCGCTCCCTAGAGATGTGAGCCAGCATTAAACTAAAGCTACATTAAGCGCCGCAGGCTGAGCGTGCAACACTATTTGATGCAAGTGTTGATTGGGGCTTGGGAGTGGGAGGATCATATTTATTTCAGGGAATGGCTGAAGGTCTGATTCAATGTAGAAATGCAAGCCCTTCATGCCCACACTGACAGGGGCTTTTCACACTCCCTGGTCTCCCAGAGTGTCCCTAGACTGAGACAGGGCCCCAGTGTTAAAACAGGCTTTAAGGCTGCATGATCTTCCCTTCATTTCTTCTCAGCAGTAATGGAGTTTGATAGGATTGCTTAGATCTTCCACAGTCTTTAATCCTTCAAAAATAAAGATTTATAGACCCCTTTGATCATAGTATGATGGAAGCAAAGAATATCAGATCTGAAAGGGACCTTAGAAGTCTTCTACTCCAACCCCCTCATTTTACATTCAAGGAAACTGAATCTCAAAGGCAAAGCTCAAGGTCATATAAGCAACAAGAGGCAGAATTCAAGCCTTATACTGTTTTTCTCATACAGCAATAAAATTCTCCTATTTGGAAACCTAGAAGACAAAATTCTAGTGCCTCAACCTGGTTTTCAAAGCTTTCCACAATCCAAGCCCAAAGCACCTTTATAGCTTTATCCCACCCCCACTTCCCTAAGAAGTCTCAAAGAGGTCTCCTCACAATCTCCTCAATCAATCTACCAAGTGCTTCCATGACACTGAACCTTTGTCCATGCCCTTCTCCTGTCTGCTCTTGCCCCCTTATCTAAATCCTTCCCCTTGTTCAAGGGGAAGTACTTAAGGTGCCCTTCCCCTATGGTACCTCCTCTAGTCAGACCAAAGTACAACCACGGCCTTCTCTTCTGAATTCTCAAAACAAATGCATTAATGAACGATTGGATCATTTCTTAATATGCCAAGCACTGCGCTAAGTGCTAGCGGGGGATACAAATAGAAAAATCAGACAGTCCCTGGTCCTTGGGGTTTTCACATTCCAATGGTGGAGACAACACTTATGGAGCGTTTAAGTCGTCAGATAGAAAGGTCCCAAGGTCTTAGGGCAAAGCAAATATTATTGCTTATTCTTTAATGCCATTTCCACTATTAAATCATGCAACACAAAATCCAAACACTTACATTTTGTGTATATCATCACATTTGGCCCTCGTCCATTGCTGCTTCCTCGACTTAGTCATCTTTTCATGTTTACAAGTCAAACCTCCCTCCTTGAGGACAGTGACTGGCTCAAACTCATCTTTTAACCTCCGGGGATGGCATCTAATCCAAGCCCTTGCATATAACAATGGCTCAAATAGACATATGGGTGATTGACTGTTACGGTAGCTTCAGCTGAAACCAAACAGTTCTGAGACAGCCAAGAAAATGCCACAATAATTTAAGAGGCAGGACTCCAACAATTATTCCATTAAATGTTTACTGCTTTCTTTTGCGCAAAATAATTACTTGACAACTTCAAAGCCTAGAGACTCTACAGAAGCTAAGAACATAGAGCTAAAAGGGACCTTTGACAGCTTATCCGACTTTTTCATTTTACACATAAGGAAACTGAGATCTAGATGGGTAAATTGAGTTGCCCAAGGTCATACAGTTCAGAAGGAATAGAGCTTGGATCCCAGTAGAAGTCCTCTAGTGTCAGACCCAACAGTCTGCAGTGGATCCATCACACATTCATGGCACTTCAAGGGAGGCAACATAGAATGACAGCAAGGCTCAGTTTGATCTGATGACTGATCATATCCTCCAGAGGCTGGATGATGAAACATACTCGTCCTTTTGCTCAGAGGTGGACACCATAGGTGAGGTGGTATAATAAAAAGGAAAATGGAAGCTGAAGGACTTGGATTCCCATCATGGTCCTATTGCTTACTACTTACGCATCCTTAGAAAAGTGACTTAGCTCCAGTTTGCTCACCCTAGATTAGAGAGGGTTGAGCCAGATGGACTCTGAGGTCCATTCAACTGCTAAGCGACCCTACGAGGTTGGGTACAGAATGATGTCTATTCTGTCAGACATGGTCAGGGTACAGATTTGTTTTAACTGATATTGATATGGCGCTTTAAAATTGATAGGATCATAGATTCAGAGCCAACAGGGCTGGAATTATAATATCCAAAAGTTGGAAAGAATCCCAGCAACCACAAAAGGAACGCCCATTATCACCTGAAAAGAGATCATCCTTTGAAGTCATCTCTTGTCATTAAAAAAAAATTTAGGAGAGAATGATTCCAGTCATGGGAGAAGGAAGGATCAAGGAAGGCTTTATGAAGGGAGTATCACTGAAACTGAACCTTGAATTCAAAGGAGGATTTTAGCATGTGGAGATGAGGAGGAAGTACATTCAAGCAACCATGGGGTAGGGACTGAACAAAGGCATAGAAGGAGATAGCAGGATAAGATCAGAGCGGAAAAAAGGAGAGACATGTTCTCCAACCTTCTACCCTAGATATTTCAGCCCTGGCTATGATCAGGGGCAGAGCACACTAGCCGCCAAGCGTCCAGGCTGAACCTCTGAAGAAGCTCACTGTGGAAAGCTGGGATTCAGACAGATGCCTGCCAGATGGAAATGGTTACTCACGAAATAATTCCTTTGTGTTCCAAACACTTTGAGGAAAAGCTTCTTCCAAGTTCAGAAACATATGGTGCTAGATCTCCTTATTAGACAACAGCATTTCAATAAACTTGAGTCCTTTCCTTGTGCTCAAGCACACACTGGTAAATACATTCTGCCCAACTGAGAGGATACAGGCTCCAGGAAGATTCTCCACTTTTTCATCTTTAAGTGTTATCACCAAATCAGGCTGAGTCAATAAATATTTATTAGGCATGTATTATGTGCCAAGATGTGGGAATACAAAGGAAAAAGTCACTGCTCTCAAGAAGCTTCCGTTCTACTGAGAAATCAATGAAACATCATAGCCTCATAGAGTTAGATCTGTAAGGGACCTAGTCAAGCTCCCTTATTTTTACAGATGAAAAAATGAAGACTGAGAAATGAGAAATTACTTTCTCAAGGCCACACAAACAAGAAGTGGCAAAGCCAAGATTCATACCCAACTGACTCTGCCTCCAATGATGTTTTCTACTGCACCACACTACATCCCTAAACAGATGAGTATACAATTGACAATTGTATATAGATATAGATATAATATTTATACATATATAATCAGCTATGTGATACCAGATCTATGCCATTAGAATGAAAGCTTTTTGCAAGTGGAGATTACTTTATTTGTTGTATTCGTTCTCACAGGGTAAGGAGCACAGTAGGCATTTCAGGAATATTGTTGGTTGACTAACTGATCAACAATTGGAGGAGGGAAAGGGTATTCAACCCTGGTAAGATCAGTAAAGAGTTCCATAAGAGAGACTCTTCACCTTTTGGTGTGTCACAGACCACTTCCCTCCCGACCCTTCACGTCTGTCTGGGGAAGCCCATGTGCCTCTTCTAAGAATATTGCTTTGAATCGCCTAAAATAAAGTATACAGGACACAAACGAAACCAATTAAGTTGAAATGTGATTATAAAACAATTTTTAAACAAGTTCACAGAGTGTGGGCTAAGTACTGACAAAATCAATCAGGGAGTGGCTGAACAACTTGTGATATACAAATATAATGGAATACCATTGTGCTATTAGAAATGACAAGCAGGTGAATTTAAGAAAAACCTGGAAAGACTTACATGAACGGATGCAAAGTGAAGTGAGCAGAAAACATTGTGTATAGTATCGGCAACATTGTGCAATGATTGACTTAGATCTTCTCAGCAATACAATGATCCAAGACAAGTCCAAAAGATTCACGATGGAAAATGCTATCCACATCCAGAGAAAGAACTGATGGAGTCTGAATGCAGATCAAAGCATACTATTTTTGCTTTCTTTATTTTTTAATGTTTTTTTCCTTTTGTTCTGTTTCTTCTTTCACAACATAACTAATGATTTCACATATGTAACCTGTATCAAACTACTTACTATCATAGGGAGGGGGGAGGTAAAGGAAGGAAGGAGAAAATTTGGAACTCAAAAATTTATTTTGTTAATGTTAAAAATTCTTCTAACATGTCATTTAAAAATACCATTTAAAAGGGGGAGAAAAACCAAAACAGGCCTTTAATAAATGTTTCCTGAGTGGAAGTAAATCCAGTAAGTTTAAAGAACTGCAACATTAAATTCTTGCTCATCCAAAGAAAAAAAGTTTAAAAAAAATTCCTGCCAAAGAGAATGGCACAACTTCAATCTTGAAAGAAGTCAGGGGATTCTCTGTGAAGAAGAGACAGAGTCTTCCAGGCACAGAGCCCAGAGACAAGAGATGGAGTGCCAAGTTTGGGAAAGACAAGAAGGCTAGTCTGACCAAGAGGTAGAGTGAACAAAGAAGAACGCTAGACAAAACGGATGGAATTCAGAATGCAAAGGCCATTCAATGCCAGATGAGTTTGTATTTCTCCTAGAGCAGAGTGATATAATTAGACTTGAGCTTTCAGAAGCTGATGTTGACCACTATGTGGAGGGCGGATTGGGAAGGGAAGAATCTGCACACCGAGAGTCCAATTAGGAGGCTGTTGCAATAGTCCAGTCTCAAAACCGTGGTTGCTAAGCAATCCTCGGTGATGAACAAAATACCAAAAATACACTCAACATCTTATATTTGTACAAACCTCTGAAACCTTGTTTCTTTATTTAATCACCAGTTCCTGCTAATATACATTTAGACAAGTACTAGAGACAATTGCCCCTATCCCCTAGTAATGATTTTTTTAAAAAGAGGAAATGATGCCATCATCAGCTATATTCAACTGAAGAAAATAAAACTTGGCTATTATAGGCCTACTCTCCCTTTGTGTTTCAGAAGACAGCGGCTAATTAATCCAAACAATGCTTCTCAAGAGAAAGAATTAAGACTGAATTTGCATAAAACATGCCTTAAAAAACCTGGCAAATAGTGGGTTGTATTTTGGGTGAAGTCAGCCTCGTATCCTGGGGTGGTATCCAGATTTCACAGAATTTCAGAATTGGAAGGCGCTTCTAGGCCATCTAGTCTAACTCATAGGCTAATTGGAATCCCCGCTACATCCTAACCAAATGGTCATTTCTGAAGCGATCATCCAGCCCTGGTAATGTGAAAGTATCTCTCTCTTCCCCCTCTCCTCCTGAGCAACATTATTTCAGAGGATTTAGGTTGTCTAGCCTAACTCTACCATGTTGTAGCGGAGGAAACCGAGGCCCAGAGAGGTCATGTAAGTTTTCTAAGGTCACACAGGTAGCAAGAGCTGGGTTTGAACCTAGGTTCTCTGACTCCAGATCCAGGAGTCTTTCCAGTGCACCACATTGTTTCTTCAGGACTTCATTCCTGAGAATTTGCCATCATCCACCTTGGGCCCGCCTGCCAGGAAGAAGTCTTCTCCCCGAGTGTTCTGAAGGTGCTAGACAGACTATCCCCAGCTCTCCTTTGTGATGATGGATTCTGAGCTGGAGCACTTGCTGCCTCCCAAGGCTCCCATCATTGCAGCAATCACTTTCTTCTTTACTGTCAAGTAGCAGGTTCTCAATGGTGGTCTCCATATCACTTCATTGACTTTTCCAAGAACGAAATTGGCATTAAGGCGAATATAGGAATTGGATCGCCCGGCCAGCTATGGTGCTGAGGGAAAGCTCCAGGAAAATTCTTTAAAAACACAGAAATCTACTTCCTTGGAATTATCAAAGCCACAGGAAGAATCTGCTTGCACTGTTTGCAAGCATGTTAGGACAAGGAACCCACGATGTTCTTCCGGAACAACAGTTCTGATTGGCCATTAGCCTCAAAATCGTTATTTCCACCGTAGGAATAAGAAAGAATAAGGAATGGTCTAAGCATTTATTAAGCACCTACTATGTGCCAGTAAGGCTGTTGATCCTTACCACAACCCCGGGAGGAGGCTGCTGGCCTGATCTCCATTTTATAGTTGAGGAAGCTGACAGTGGTGACTAGTCCAGTGTCACACAGCTGTTAAGTATCTAAGAATGGATTTGAGCTCAAGTCTTCCTGAATCCAGGCCTGGTGCCCTGTGTGCTTGGCACATCGTAGGCATTTAATAAAATCCATACTGCCTAGTTGACCTGATTCATGAAATAAGAGAAGCTGGTTCTGGAGAAGTGCTTTCTATGCATGAAAGACTGTTGGCATGAACACATGGAGGTGGGAAGAGCCCAGAACGAGATTTCAGGGCGAGATAAGCGAATGTCTAACAGGCCAACGTGACTGGTATGTCCTGTTCAGGAAGGGGAGTCACAAGTCCAGATAATAACTGCAACCAAGCAGAAGGAAAGAACAAAAATAAAGGAGAAGCAGGATGTGGGGAAGTCATCATGCCCAAGTTTGGCCCCAGTAGAAGCTATAAGATGGCATATGGCCCATGCCCTGATCTGCAGAAGTCCATGGAGATGGAATACTGAGGAAAATGGAAATCTATTTTGGATAGATTACATTATGACCTCAAAAACCAATTAGTTCAACCTCCAAGCATTTTACAGAGGAGAAAACTGAGGCCTATAGAGATTCAGTGACTTGCCCAAGGTCACACAGGTAGCAAGTAAACAGGAGAGAGAGGGTGTGTACCTTGGCCATCTGATTTGTGCTTCCTCCAGTAACAAAAGTTCTTTTTTTCTTCCTCTTTTTTTGTTATCTGGATATCTCTCTAGGAGTGAGCTGGGGGATTAAGGAACAATGGGAAATGCAGGTTGATGTAAAAATTAAAGATAGCAATTTTTTAAATCAAGGAAAAAAAATATAAAGTCAGGTTTAGACCAAAGTGTGAAGAGTCTGGAATGCCAGGCTAAGATATTAACATTTTCTACTTGGGAGCTACTGAAGTGTTTTGTTTTTGTTGTAGTTGGTTTTTTTTGGGGGGGAAGGAAGGAGACATGGTCAGATTTGTACATTAAGGTTACTTTGCCAGCTGTGTGGAAAATGGATTTGAAAAGAGGAGTAGATAAAGGCAGGGACACAATCCTTTCAATTACAAAAATAGGCACTAGCCAATTACCAAAATCAATTCTACTGGAGATACTGTGGAATGGAGACAAATAAAAGAAGCAACAGCTACAATTTACTCATAATTTCATTGTGTAAAAATTTCATCTCAGAATCTGAACACTCTTTTCAGATCCCACAGAGTTAACCAGTCAGAATGTTCTCAACGCACGTTTGCTCAACCTTGAGTGTCGATTGCCGTGCCTGGCAGCAGAGGCTGTGTCTACCAGGAAAGGTCACTGTCGCCGATTAGATCACAAGTAACCCAGTTCTTTTCTGAAAAGGAGGCTTCAATAACGCAAGGCGGCCAAGTTTCGTCGCCACAAAAGCCATTCTGTATGACTGGAGCACAGGTGTGGGTCTCTACAGACCCTCAGACGCATTCAACGCACAAAAGCCACCCTAGCCGAGCTAGAATTCCCTTCCGGCCAGTGACCCAGGTGGACAGAATCACGTGAGGTCAGAGCTGCAGGTGCACCGGTCCAACTATATCCTGACCAAGAATCTCCTCTGATATCACCGGATCCTCCACCTTTGTTTTAAGACTTCTAAGCGAGGTATTAACTATTGAAGAGTGAGGAAGTTGTTTCCTTAAATTGTGCCTCAGTTTGCCTCTTTGTCACTGAAGAGGCAACAGACATACTCTCTGGTAGAGGGATGGAAGGGCTGGTATGGAAGGATGGATGATAGAGGGGTGAAAGATCCCTGCCTTTGTTACACATTGGCTGTATGACGTCAGTGTCATTTACCCTCTCGTTGCCCCAAGCTACGAGCTAAGATCTGAAGACACAGAGAAAGTCAGTCTGTTGACAAGCATTTATCAAGTGCTTACTAAGCGTCAGGTATACTACGCTAAGTGTTGCAAAGGAAGTCGACCTACGATGGCAGTGTCCTTCCTGCACAGGACCAAACAAACCACCAAAACATCTACTCAAACTTCTTGGATCCAGCAGACCAAGCTGGATCCCTCTTCCATTGGATAGCCACAGCACTCCCCCATACTAAAATATTACTTCTTCCTGTGAAAAGTCATTATTTTCATGGGTATTAAAATAAAACTGCAGTATCCAGGAAGATTAATGTGAAAGACGCAGGTTCAAATCCTGCCTTCTACACTCATTACCAACGGGAACATAGGCTAGTCACTTTACCTTGCTGGGACTGAGTTTCTTCCTCTCTACAAGGAGATTAACCATATTTGTATTACCTAGCTCCCCAGGGGCTTTGAAAATGACAAGGCATTATATAAATATGAGTTATTAATATTGTCAGCATGAGTACTTATTTCACTCAATGCTTCCGCTTAGGAGACAGTCTTCCGGAATTCTGGTGACCAAAAAATTCAACACCCTATAGCCAAACTGGTGACAAAGCTTCTCTGAACTTGGGCATTATCTCAGGCAAGGATGAATCAGTCCTTCATCAGTGGGGAGCATCCTAGAAGTGTTCCCAGCTTCTTTGGACCTGCCACAGATTATACTCGTCTGTCAGCGTGTTTGAAAACCCAGGGTCACCTCTGCCCCGTGCTCAACCTCCTCTCTTCTCACACAGGTAACGCCCTAGCTCAAGCCTTTACCACTTCTCCTGTGGACTTTTGCACAGCCTCTTTCTCCAATACACGCACTTCACAGCTGCCAAAACAATCTTCCTAAAGCACAGTAATAATAGCTAATATTTCTATAGCACCTACTATGTGCCAGGCACTCTGCTAAGTGCTTTATGGTTATTGTCTCATCTGATCCTCACAAGAACCTACCTGGGAGGTTAGGGTTAGGTACTATTATTGTATTCATTATATTATTATATTATTAATATTAATCATATATAATTAATATTAATATATTATATTTTATAATTCCCATTTTACAGATGAGGTGAGGCAAACAGAGGCAAAATCATGTGCTCAGGGTCACATAGCTAGTAAGTGTTTGAAGCTAGATTTCTACTTAGCTCTCCCGGACTCCAAGTCCAACTCCCTGTCCACTGTGGCACCTTGATGTCAACTGCACAAGTCCTTCCATGTCCTTTCCTGTCTGAGAACTGTCAGTAACTACCTATCAACTCCAGAAAGTCTGAGCTCCTGTTTTTGTTATTTACAATCCTGCACTTAAAGTCTACAGCTAAACATTCTAGGGTTACTACAGCACATTACCATCAGAATCAGAGGGGACAATTGACTTTTCATTTCCTTTACATGATATTGCATCTCGCACCTCCACACTTTTCTTCACACAGGCTGCCTGCCTGCCCTCATGCTTGGCATTCACTCCCTGTTCACCTTTGCCTTTTAGGATCTCCAGCTCTCTTCGGTACTTGGAACAGGCATTACAGCCTCTTACAAGAGGTCTAGCCTGATCACCCAGTTATCAATGGGGAGTTATTCTCCCCACAGAAATGTCTTTGAATTTATCTGTTTCTGTGTTGCATTCTGGCCCCTATTTCCAGCTAAATGCAAGCTCCTTGAGGACAGGAATTATTTTCCTTTCTTCTTTGTATTGCTGGTACCCTGCACATAGTAGGCACTTAGTAAAGGATGCCAGAATTAAACTGAATTGTGCCATTAAGTAAGCAAACACTGCGCTCAGTGGATACACTATGAACAAATGGCTTTTTGATTTTCAGTTTCCAGTAAACCAGCCCAGCACTTAGTGTGCTCCCTTGCAAACTGCTGTGATATTATTAAAGGTAAAGGAGAAACACTTGAAAACTGCCGGACAAAGACAGTTCCTAGTATAACAAAACAGCAAACAGACATCTCCCGTGCCTGCGTCTGAGGATTCTGAAATGCACCATCCACTGCCCACTAATACTACTGTGCCACACGCACCACCGACACTTCTGTTCATGATGCATTACTGTGCACGCTTAGGAAACAAACATTGATCCTCTACCTTGCCAAGAGAACAGATAGAAACCTTACAGAGAAAAAGCAATATACACGTGGAATGACAGTCCTTATTTCTGTCCTGCCCTGGGCAATAGATCCTTCTAAACACAGAAGGAAGCATGGTGGACACTCACCTGTGTGAGTCACAGGTGCTGGGTTCAAATCCTGACTCCAAGGCTACAACTAATAATTTGGAGACCTGGGAAATTTTTCCCATGTAAACAACAAAAAAAAGTGTCCTCCTATAAAAAAAGAAATCATGGTGGGGGTGGGGAGGGGGAAGTGCCCCAGGACAAAAGGTAGCATTCAAAGAGAGACCTCAGGACATAATCTTTTACTGGAAAGCAGAAGTCCATGGAGGCCACAAGAGGGGGGAGGAGTAGGGGACAGGGCAGGGCGAGGCCAAAAGAAGCATTCACCTGGGGTGCTGCTGGGAGGAGAAATCTTCCATCTGGTAGCTTTCTATTTTAACTAATTACTCTTGCTAACTAGGTGCAAAGCTCAGTTGTTTCTCCACTGCTGAAGGAAAGTTAGTGCTGTCAGCACCCTCTACATTTCAGTCCCCTGGGGTAGTACCCCGATTGCCCTGGCCTAGTTGCTGCCTTGCCTGGCTTTATTTACCAACTTTTTGACCTGAGACAAGTCTCTTGCTTTCTATGGGCCTCAGTTTCCTAATTAGTAAAATGAGAAGGCTAGACTAAATAGAATCACAGATCCAGGGCTGGAAGGGACCTCTGAGACCGTCTTAGTCAAAGTCCCTCATTAGACAGATAAGGAAACTATGGCCCAGAGAAATTAAGTGATTTTCCCAAGGTCACACAGGGAGGAAGGAGCAGAGGCGAATTTGAACCCATGTCCTCTGACTGCCTACCAAACCATGCCAGACTTGGTGATATCCAGGGTCCCTTCGTGTTAGAAGAATGCCTTTTTCTTAAGATAGCTTAAGAAAGCCAGGTTGGTGATGTTTCCAAGCACATCCCGTGGGCTTTACTGCTTAGCAAGAGATTTCAAGAACAGAGCGAAGCACCTCTCCTTATGTGTGGTCGGCATGTTTCCCACTGTAGCACAGACATCTGGAAGACCCAGAAGCATCTGGAGACTAATTAAATGTGATAAATGAGCAGAGTGTTGACATACTTTGCCTCGACAAATCCTTCAGAAACTTTGGTGCTTGTGTAGCGTGCTACAATTCTGCCCAACTGAAGACTGTTTTCCTCTTGCTCATTCCTCATGGCCCATAAAGCAAGGATCTCACCAAGAGGGCCAAGAGACAGAGTTCCTAGCAAACAGAAGTATATCAGCCCTTGCAACTGAGAAAGGCACACACCAGAGCCCTAAACTCCAGACATATGGGGATTAGTTGGAGATGTTCACATTGCCTATCTATTTTAATTTCTTTTGAGTTTTGTTTTTCTTTTCTTTGGCTAGCCTTATCGTGTATCCATTCATGATCAATACTGAAAATGGACTTCCTTAGGGACAGGGTCATAACCAGGTGGGGCAGCGTTTGCTGACATCACTTAAGGTCCTCTAATGAAACAACTGAGCTAAGCACCTACTTAGCAAAATGAATTAGTTAAATCAGAAAATTAGAAACCCCAGCGGCCACACCCCAGTGAGATCCCTAGACCAGCGCTGCTCACTGCTCCACAACCATCACCACCACATCCCAGACCTCAACAGCAGTTTGGCAGGTCCAGCTTGCCATGCAAACTATGCTATTTGTGGTTCTCTCTAAAAGTAAGAGACACAGGTCTTTCCTGAGTACGGGCCAATGATCTCTAAAACCCACTAATAAACATTCTTCTTCCCCTGACTTACTTAACCCTGCTTTCTCCTCACATCTCAGCAGGTAATTGCCACTGCAAAATGCACTTCCTGCCTTCTCATACTAATTAATTTGTATTCCTGCGTGCCTTTTGAAGGGGAAAAATCACTTCTTTTAAAATAAGTCAGCATATGCCTAGGTCTCGACAAGAGAAGGCAAGAGTCAAAATCAGAAGGGCAGTATCATAAGCAAGGAGACTGTGTGTGTGTGTGCGTGTGTGTGTGTGTATAATTGATTTAACAGTAAAGAGCAATCTGTTTTTTATTGTCATATATACGTGTGTGTATCTATCTATATATATTATATGTATATATATAAAATTCGATTTGACAGTAAAGACCAATCTCCCTCTTTTATTGACAAAGTCAGTTCTTCCGTCTTATCAACTTCTATCACAAGGATAGGTGTCTTCCAGAAGTGCCAACATCGTCCACCAGCAACTGAGCTTCAAAAAGCAAATTTGCTCCATACTCTGGGGTAAACGATGTCAGTTTCCAAAGGCCATTGGACCTCCCCGGGCCATGGTGCTTTCAAAAACCGCCAGCAGGCACGGTTTTTTAAAAATGCATGCCACTTCTTCATGGAGAAGGAAGCAGTCAGCTAATTTTCCAAAAACTGCACAGGTAAACTTCCTAAGCCTCGAGATTTCCCTTCTACTAGCTTTCCTCTCTCTCTTCTCCCTTCCCCCCCCCCCCACAAGTTCACCTTGCTATTCCAGAGAGCTGTGCCCTTAGGAAGGGCGAAATTTGGCTCCATGGGCAAGGAAAGAAGGAGGCAAACGCAGAAGACTGTCAAAGAGAAGGTGAAGGATTGAAATCCAGCCTGGGCCGTGCTTTCTTCATTTCTCCTCAGGAACCCCAGGATGGAGCACGGAGGAGAGGGACACTTAAATCCATCCATCTTCCCCGGATGTAATGGAGCGAGGAGGAGAGGGACACTTAAACCCATCCATCTTCCCAAGAGCCTTGGTTTGGGAAGCGGAGGATCTGGGTTCGAATTCTCTCTCGGCCATTTTTTGCGATCTCTGCGATTTTGGGGTAAAGCGTTTAACGCGCAGTGGCCATGGCGGTTTCTTCTCTGTCAAATAGTGGAAGGGGTTCTCTACGGTGATTTCTAGCTCTAACTCCTCTCCTTCCTCAGGGTGCTACTTAAGTCGGAAGGGATCCAGTCCCGCGCCCCCCTTCCCCGTACCTGTCCGGGAGCTCAGCCCCAGGAGTGCAGGAGATGTCTCGCCGCGGGCTAGCACGGAGGGTAGCCCCATGCCACTGTGGCTTCTAAGTTCCTCTCTCCCTGCTCTCAGAATACACGGGGAGCACTTGGCACTTGACAGTGCCTGAGGATTCCGTCTGGTCCGTCCGTCCGATCCGAGCCCCGTAGCCCCTGCCCCTACCCCACCTCGGCTTGCTCCCCCACCCCTCATCCAAGCCGGCCCCGAGAAGCAACAAGTAGACAAGGGGGCCGGCAGAGGCCGCCGAGCCGGCCCGAGACAAAGTGCCTGTGAGAGGGCGGGCTGCTCACCTGGGCTCCCGGGACTTCGGCGGCGGCGGAGGCCATGTTGAGGGGCACCGGCTCAGCTTGGGCGCTCTGAGCCAAAGTTGGCCGCGGGCT
>CM053624.1:16273092-16307163 GCA_028646595.1 Phalanger gymnotis
TATATATATATATATATGTATACACACACATACACACATATATACACATATATACATATGTGTGTACATGTATATGTATATATATGTATGTATATGTATGTATATTTAAATGTGGGTGTGTATGTATGTATGTATATATCTCGCTTATATAGGCAGAAGGGTCAGAGTTTGAATCCAGCCTGAAATTACTTTGTTTTTACTAAGCATCCCTATCTACATTGCTTTGCCCCAATAAAACATGAATTCCTCAAAGGATGGATTTCATTTTGAATCTTCACCAACCAGCATAGTGCCTGGCACATTAATAAATCGTTATGGAGTCCAGTCTTTTGAATGCAAATCTAATGTTCTTTCCGCTATGGCAAGCTGTACAGCTCTACCACTTACCGACTGTATGAACTTGGCCTCAGTATCCTAATCTGTAAAATGGGTCTAATATTAGCTGCCCCATCCCCTTCACAGGGTTGCTGTGTGTAAAATTCCATAAATACTAATTCCTGTTATGAATGGTGAAATTGGACAGCTCAGAACTAGGGTTAAAGTTAGAATTAGGGTTAGAGTCAGAATTAGAGGAAAAAATGGGAAGTAGATTGATCTGAATATTTCATTTATTATGCAATGAATTCCTGGCACATGTGAAATGTGAAATAAAAATTGTGTGATGGCATCTGAGAAACTCAAAGATCCCTTATTCCACAAGGTCAAGTCGACATTCATTACAGGGTTTCTTCTCTAATAAAAGGGCTTCACTTTCACTAGTTAGGTGATGGTGACTCAGGGTGGGTGGAATTTGTGTTGGATGTGCCCAAGGGGTGGGTGAAATTGCACATTTCTCATCCCAAGGCTATATGCATCCAGGGCTGCCACTTCCATCCTGCCTTCTCGGTCCTCTCCCACACACAGCCCAAGTGCCCAAGGATAAACAAGATGGGAGTTACAGCCAGGAAGACACTACCCTGTTGTATGCATGCTCTTTTGGGGAACTAGGGGGAAGGAGCCAAATTTACAGAGAACCAGTGTGGGAGCAAGGGTTGGAGCTAGGAAATGAATTCCTTTTCCTCCAATCCACCTCGCCCCGATAGCTCAGCGGCCGCTACTCACCTGGCCAGGGTTTTCAGGAACTTGGCACTAATAGCATCCAACAGGTAATTATGAGGATGCTCATAAGAAGTAACTCCAGTCTGTGGGTGAAGGGGAGAAGTTCTTTCGGCAGGAACCCAGGTGTCCACAAGTAGAATATTTCTTTCAAGTTTTCCCCTTGCAACTGCTAATGTTGCTGGATTCTAGAGGGGTGTAAAGTGTAAGATGCCTGAGAATGTAAAAAATGGGCTGGGTTGTGTTCAGATGGACTGATTTTGGAGAGGCCTCTCCACTCAAGCCAGCAAGTTCTAACTGGCGATATTTCAATTCAGAAGGGATTTAAGGTCAATTTATGCATCTAATTCAAGCTCCTTATGAGCAAAGTTTTTTTTTTCATTCTTTGTATTTGTACTCATAACCTAGTATTGCACTTGGCACGTAGCGGGCTTATAATAAACCCTTGTTGATTGGTTGACTGACCAAAGAGAGGCAAAGAAAGATAGTAAGGTGGTCCAAAGGATAAAACCAACTTGGGAATCAGCAAGACCTGAATTAAAGCATTTTTAAGCCCTGTCTATGTGCCAAGCTTAGTACTGAGTTCTAGAAATACAGTCCCTGCTCTCAAAGAGAGATAACAGAGAATATAGTTGAAGGTGCAGATCAATCGATTCATCAATAAACATTTACAAAGCATCTACTATGTGCCAGGGAGCACGTTCAATTTTTAAAAGTATTTCCTTTGATTTTTCAGGATTTCCACTTTGTTTTTTTGGGGATTTTTAATTTGCTCTGTTTCTAGTTAAGCTAGAAAGTGAAGTGTAAATAACATGAAACCAGTCTAGAAATCTAGACTGAAACCCAGTCACGAAGGGCCTTTAATGACAAACAGGAGGGGTATACATTTTATCCTAGAGTCACTCTGGAGCCACTGGAGTTTCTTGAGCAGGGGAGTTCTTCAGGCACATGCTTCAGGAATATCAATTTGGCAGATGTTTGGAGGATGGATTGGGGAAGGAGATTAAAGGCAGGAAGACCACTTAAGAGATTATTGCAATAGTCCAGGTGAAAAAGGAGGAGGGCTTTAAATAGGGCAGTGGCTGAGTTAGGGGAGAAAAGGGGGTCGATATCTGAGGTGTCGAGGAGGCAGAATTATAGGACTTGGCAGCTGATTATATATTCAGGGTGAGGGAAGGAAGAATCAAAGACTTTCAGGTTGCAAACCTGGATAATGGGAGGATAGTGTCTTACACAGAAACAGAGAATGTAGGAAGCAGAGTAGGCTCTTTGTGGGAGGGGCAGACTTTCTTTTTGGAGATGTTGGGTTTTGTATGCCCATGAGGCATCCAAGGAGAGATGTTTCATAAGCATTCAGTGGTCTGGCACCAGGGCTCATGAGAGAATTAAGAACTAGATATGGAGTGGCACAGTGGCTACAACCTAGGACTTGGAGTTCAAATCCTGCCTCACACACTAACTAGCTGTGTGATCCTTGAGAAATCACTTAACCTCTTTGTACCTCGGCTACTTCATCTTTAAAAAGGGGATAATATAAAACCTGTTACACAGCTTTTCATTTTTAAGTTTTTATTCATTTTAAGCTTAAATACAGACAAAGGAAAAAAGGAATATTTCCATATACACAGAACACAGAAGATTCAACATAAAAAACCATGAATGTCCATTTCAGATTGCTTATTTTTTTAAATCTGTGTAATAATTTGAAACTATGCCCAAAGGGCTATAAAACTGTGTACACCCTTTGATCCAGCAATACCACTGTTAAATCTGTATCCCAAAGAGATCATAAAAGGGGAAAAGATCCATATGTACAAAAATATTTATAGCAGTTCTTTTTTGGTGGCAAAGCATTAGAAATTGAGGGGATCCTCACCAATTGGGAAATAGCTGAACAATTTGTGGTATATGAATGTAACGGAATACTATTGTTCCACGAGAAATGGTGAGCAGGCAGATTTCAGAAAAACCTGGAAAGATTTACATGAACTGATGCTGAGTGAAGTGAACAGAACCAGGAGAACATTGCACACAGTAACAGCAACATTGTGCAAGGACCAGCTTTGATAGGCTTGGGGGTCCTCAGCAATGCAAAGACCTAAGACAATTCCAAAAGACCCATGAGGGAAAACGCTATCCATGTCCAGAAAAAGAACTAGGGAGTCTGAATGCAGATAGAAGCAGACGATTTTCTCTTTTTTATTTCTTCTTTCTTGTGGTTTTTCCTTTTTGTTCTGATTCTTCTTTCACAACATGATGAATGCAGAAATATGTTTAATATGATTATACACATATAGCTTATGTCAGATTGCATGCTATCTTGGGAATGGGAGAGAAGAGGGAGGGGGAAAAATTTTGAACTCCAAATCTTATAAAAGTGAATGTTGAAAACTAAAAATAAATTAATTAATCAATAATAAAAAAGAAATCTATGTAATAAATACTACTCATTGTTTTCAGTTACCCAACTTTTCTGTGCTTCCTTCTGTTTTCTTTTGTTCTCTGTTGTGCACTTTTTATTTTTTTCCTCCCTCCCTCCCCAATCTACCCTAGAGAAGGCTACAATTAAACACAAATATGTATGTATTTATATATGTATGTACACATACACGTATATGTAAAATTACACACAAGGTTTTTTTGAAGATCAAATGGGATGCCATATGTAAGGTGCTTTCAGAAACATAAATGCTACAAAAATGCTATCACGACATCATCATTACATTATTGTTTGTGTTATAATTTAACTTATCAGAGTTAATGAGATTCTCAAGAGAATTAATAAAGAGGAAAGCAGAAGGCCTATCATATAGCGTTGTCATGAATTAACCGTGACATTGGGCCATCTTTTCTTTCAACCTCAGTTTCCACATCTGTAGAATGAGGGGGTTGTGCCAGATGGCAGCATAATATAATGGAAAACCAAAGGATCTGGGGTGAGAGGTGAGGAGTTCAAAACCCATTTCTTCAATGTATCACTGTGTGAGCTTGGAGAAGTTACTTTACCCCTCTTAGATTTCCTAATCTATAAAATGGGGTGAGGGGCTTCTGGATGGCTTCTAAGATTACTTCTAATTCTAAATCTATGAAAATGTGATCCTTTCTAATTCTAAAAGCCTATGATTATCTGCTACACTTTTCATTACCCAAGTGGTCCTCAGTTTCCCGAGCTATAAAACAGGGAGGCTGAAGTTGAGGACTTCTTAGGCTCCTTCCGGCTCTCCACTGATGGTCCTTTCTTGTCTTGAGTGGAGATCCTTAGTGGCCGGGGGATGTGTCCAATGCTCAGCTATTTGGGGCTATGTTCTTCATTTTATTTTTGCCTCAATTTTCTCAGAGCTAACAATTTTGGTGTTCCAAGAATAATGAACAAATGATCTATTCTAAATACTCTAGGATTAGTCAATGACTCAACCCTCTTTTACTGCCTCATTATTTAAAGAAAATAATACACTTGCTTAGCTCTTGGTAAAAGTATGATTACTGTGCAAAGCACAAGGCTATTGGATTTTATCATTCCTAGTCAATTAAGAATTGTTATTATGCTAGATTAAGTTGTAAAATTAATATCATGTAGAAGTGCATACATGTTAATAATATAAGCAGTTGTATTATTAAATTACAGATCAATCTGGAGCCACAGAGAGAGTGAGTAGGGCAGTGATTGGCACACCCTACTCCATAGCAATGGCAGTTCTGATTTGATTAGTGTTCCCAGAATAAAAATAAGAAGCCAGGACTGGGTGGGGTACCCTCAGCAACAGAGCAGATGCCAAGGTGCCCTCATTGGGTAGGTCTGGTTTTCCTGATGTTATGAATAGAGACATCACAATAAAGTGACAGATTGGCATGTTAGCTAGATGGACAGCTAGCTTCAAGTCTTGGTTCTGACACCTACTGGCTGTGTGACCCTGAGCAAGCTGCCTAACCTGTCTGTGCCCTGGGCACCTCTCCAAGATTTTAAGTTTCAGAGCAGGTACTAAACTTCATTGATAGAGAGAATTTCCAATGCCAATGAAATCACAGGACTGGGCCAAGAAGAGATGACATTCCATGATTTTTCTCTTAAGATAATTCTCTAAAATGGGAAGGACAGTGAGCTTCAGAGGCAAAGCTCCATGGATGATTTCCGACTACTCTCTTGTTGGCAGACTGCATTTCATTCGTGGTTCCTTCTCTTCCCTTAGTGCCTTGGGGTGTACTCCTTCCACATCCTGCTCTGCTGAAAACAGGCAGTGTGGTGTTACAGGGTGAGGAATGTCCTATCAAGAGAGCCCTGGATCGGAATCCTGTGTCCAACACTGTCAGATATGGTTGTTATTGAAAAAGTCTTTTAAAAATATTTTATTTTGAGCTCTGAAAACTATCTCCACCATATCCCCTTCCCTTTCATTGAGAAAGCAAGAAAATCAAAACCCATTATAAACATGTATCGTCATGAAATCCTGTATTAGTTAATCCAAGAAAAATAATGAATATGTTATTACCTTATTACTACTCCTGCCTTGCTCTTAGCCTCTTCCCCTCCTCCTTCCTTATTGCGTAAGACAGATTTCCATATCCAGCTGAGAATATGTATGTATGTGTGTGTACATACATATGTATATGTATATATGCATATATATATATATATGTGTGTGTGTGTATGTATGGAGAGACAGAGACAGAGACAGAGACAGAGACAGAGACAGAGACAGAGACAGAGACAGAGACAGAGCCATCACCTCTCCCTCTGGATGTGGGTAGCAAGTTTCATCTACGGTCCTTTGGAACTGTTGTTGGTCATCATAGAAAACCTTCTCAGAGTCAAAGGATGGTTGATCTCAAGCTGGAGAAGCTCTGTGAAGCCAGCTGGTCCAACCCCCTTCATTTCTCAGATGAGGAAACTGGGTCCAAGGAGTTGAGATGATTTGTCCGAGATCAGACAGGCAATGTCAGCAGCAGGAGACTAGTTCTTCTCCTTCGATCCAGGAATCGCTGCTGTTTCCATTGTACCATGCTAGCTCCCAAGGCACCTCCTCCTCCAGGAAGCTTTCCCAAAGGCACCCCAGCTGCCACTAATCTCTCTCTGTCCAAATTTCAACAAAAGTAGTAGCAGCACCGCTTTGGATCTTTGCTTTACCCTCACCATAACCAGCAAGCCAGTGTATGTGCCTTGTTCCCCTTTTAAAGCAGTAAACTCATGAGCAAGACCTTTGTTTTCCATCTTTATATCCCCAGTGCCTTAGACATGGTGTGCTTAATAAAAGCTTGATTTGAATTCCAAGGTCAGACCATCCCATTTTACAAATGGAGAAACTGAGACCCAAGGAAGTAGCCTGAGGATGCCATGTGCCAGGCACTACGCTAAGTGCTTTACAGATATTTTCTCATCAGATCCTCACAACAACCCTAGGGAGCAAGTCCTCTTATCATCCCCATTTTACAGTTGAGGAAACTAAGGCATACAGTATAAGTGACTTGCCCAAGGTCACCCAGCTAGGAGGTTTCTGAAGCTAGATTTAAACTCAAATCTCCCTGACTCTAGGCCCAAAACTCTATCTAGCGTGCAGCCAGCCTGCTTAGTTAGGCTGTAGCCAGAGAGCTGGCCCAAGAGCCATGAAAACCAGATTCAGATTCAGCCTCTAATAGTATGTCACTCAACCTCCCTGCACCTCTAACTTTCAGAGCACATAGGGTTCTACACTGATAATAGGAAATTCCTCACTGAGATCATTGATCTTTAGCTGGAGGTAACCTTAGAGGTCATATAGTCCAACACCATCATTTAGCAGATCAGGAAACTGAGTAAAATGACCTGCTCAATGACCTGCAAAATAAGAAGTATGTGGCAGAGTCAGGATTCCGTTTCAGATCCCACGAGCTCCCTCCCTACCTTGATATAATCATAGAGCTCATTAAAAAAGGACAATGATACCGAGTTATAAGACCTTTAAAAAATAGCCTTTTTAATTTTTTTCCCTCAAGAAGGAAGAATCCCTCACATTAAAGGGATTTGTCTGCAATATCAGTAAGGTTAATAACAATAACCAACACTTATATAGCACTTACTGCACTATGCCCTTATCCCGTTGGGTTTCCACAACAACCCTGGGGGCTATTGTTATCCCCACTTTACAAATAGGCAAATAGAGGTTAAGTGACTTGCCCTGGACCACAGGTTGGATTTGAACTCAGATCTTCCTGGCCCAGTGTCATTGAGTTGATTGCCTCAGTTAAATGTGTATAAATTTAACCACTTGAGTCTCAGTTTCTCTATATGGACATTAGACTCTGTACTCTGAAGTTTCTTTCAACTCCAAGATTTAATAATTAATGAGTATTATTCTGTCAATGTTTGCAGCTCACTGGCAAGCAAGTGAGAAATTTATGCTTTCAACATATACACATATATCCTTGTCCATCTTTAAAAAGATGGAAGGTAGGTCTGCTTTAGTTGGAGTTTAGCTGAACAATTTTACAAAAGCTTCTCCTTAGTAAGATATGGTCATACAACAAAAGGCCACAGATCATGCCCCTGAGACATGGGGATGCTCTATTTCTGATTTCTGCCCATGCTGGAGGTATGAATTCCCACCCATGCTTAGGATGCCAGGAGGAGTTTCTGCGCCTTCTTCCCTGGTTCTGCTGGCCCCACGTTGGAACCATTTCAATTTTTCATAGGACAGTGTAGCAGTCCCCTTATGGGCCTATGGTACTTCTCATCCTTCTTATTACATTTTGAGAGAACACATTAAGAACAGTAACCCAGAGTATAGGTTGCATGCTGACTGCCAAATCTGCTGGGAGAACTTGACAAGTGGTAAACGTTGTTCAGTAGTGACTGACTCTCTGACCCTATCTGGGGTTTTCTTGGCAAAGATACTGAAGTGGTTTGTCGTTTCCTTCTCCAGCTCATTTTACAAATGAGGAAACTAAAGAAATAGGGTCAAGTGACTTGGCCAGGGTCATATAGCTAGTAAGTATCTGAGGCCAGATTTGAACTCAGATCCTCCTGACTCTAGGTCTGGAGTCCTGTACCACCTACTTCCCCGATGTTACACAGTAGGAGTTTAATAAATGCTTTTTCACTCATTACATATAAACTAGGTGCTTGTATTTAGAGGTACGATGATAAAATGGAAACAGTCATAGGATCTGAGTTTAATTTCTTTCTCTGCCATTGGTGGTGTGTCACTTCATCTCCCTGGGGCCTCAGTTTCCTCATTTGTAAATTTAGGGGGTTGGAGTAGATGGCCTCTGGGGTCTCTTCCTCAAAATCTTATGGTCTTATGATCCTAGTCCCTGTCTCCCAATGTTGTAAGGAGGTTCAAACGAGATAATTAGGCCAAATGCTTTCTAAATCTTACAGTGCTCTGCCTGACTTTATTACTGTTTGTTATTTCCATGGCTGGATCTCTTCTTTTAGCATTTGGTGAATTCAGTTCAATTCAATGAGCATTTATTCATCACTTCCTACTTGCCAGGCACTGTGTCAGCCTATGGTAGCGGTTCTCCAAGAGGGGTCTGGGCAGGAGGTTGCTTGGAAATGTTTTAAGAACTGGCTGGAGGAGGAATGTACACAGGAAACTTTCAGGTTTCATCTGCATTCTTAACATTCTCCCCTTCACTTTTTAAAGTCCAGACAAGCAACAAAACAGTAAATCAAGCCCTGATCTGCAGTTTGCCAATTTCCAAGGTGAAAATGCTCACGCTGAAAATTTAACAATGGACTCTTAAGCTGGTTTGAACTGGCTCCAGCATACCCTTTGGTCTGGGGACCTATGGGTGATCTCCTTTCAGAAAGTCCAAGGACAAAACTATTTGCATAATAATACTGAGATGTTTTAATTTCTAACATGGTAAATATCAATAGGTGGATTTAACTCACATAAACAAAAGTTCTATGGAGTCCTCGATAATTGTATTTGGTCCCAAGATCTCTTTATTTGAGAACATCTGGTCCAGGGATGCAGACAAAAATAAAAACTGCCCCTGCCCTCAAGAAACTTACTTTCTACTGTGAAAGCCATAATACACTTAGTACTGATTTTCTCTTTCCTTCTATTGTTAGTTTCCTTGTCTTAAATAAGAATGTCATTGCAATGATTTTGTAAGTTTTAAAATTTTAAAACTTCACCAGATATGTGTGCTCTGTGTGTCTTATCTCCCCCAAACAAGTCACAAACTCCTTTTCTCTCATCTTAACCCTTAATACCATGTCCTATTCTTGCACATGGTAGGTACTCAACAGTTTTTGAATAAATGAATAAGGTGGCGTTTTTAAACACCCATGTAACCAGAGTTCCAAAGCCCATTGGTATGACACTCTCCTCATTGATGAGATACTAGCATCCTTCCCTTCCAGCAGGAGCAGGGTGGGGCACTGATCTCCACCAAGAGGAGAAAGTTGATACCAGTGGTGTTCTGAACGGGGATTACACCCACACTGTTTCCCAACCTAGGGAGCCTAACTTTCTTATGCCGTTTTTAAACACATAGGCAGAATTTTATTAAATTACTTTGAGCTAATGTAAAGCTAAGCCATTGAAGACAAAGCTTTCCCCTTAACAGTGTAGTTTTTTTTTTAAATATTATTGTAAGAGAAGGGAAAATTGGTAGAAAGTGAAGAAAATGAAATGCTTCTACTAGATCCAAAAGGTAGCAGCTTCCTTTTTATATTTTATAATTTGTGTCTACTACCCTCTAGTGGAATCCTAAATCTTATAAGTATGTGGCATCATTTCCAAATAAGTAATTACACTTTCAATTAATTTTATAATTCTAAAGTAACTGTAGAGAAATCTGGCCCCTCACACTCCACTCAATTCCTTAGATTAGTCAAAGTGCCAAACACCTTCTTATTATAATAGCAACATCTCTCTTGGAGAATAATAACAGTAAGTTTTTTTTGTTGATAGTGTGGCATGGTAGATAGAGTACTGGTCTCAGATTTGCTAGTTATGTGACCCTGGGCAAGTCATTTAACCTCTGTCTGCCTCAGTTTCCTCATCTGTAAAGTAGAGATAATACCAGAAGAATGCAACATGTACATAAAAAAGTAAGTAGAAACATTTGTGAAAAATAACTGCCTGTGTAACCCCATTACTCAACAAACTCCAGTGGGTCCCTTCTTCATCCTAGGATGAACTATAGTATCCTTAATTTGGCATTTTACAACACGGCACCTTCCCGCCTTTCCAATCTTTTTATACTTTATTCCCCTTGCTATTCCTCACTAGAGACATTCTATCACTCGCCTTTGTACTGGCCATCCTTTCTGCCTGAAATGTTCTCCCTCCTCACCCTGACCTCTTAACATTCTTGGCTTCCACCTTCTGCAGATATCTTGTCTTCCTCCCTCCAACCCCCATAGTAGTGCCTTCCCTTCTACTGGATGACCTTCCATCTATTCTGTCTGTATCTATGGATTTATATATTGTTCCCCCCCCCCTATTATAATGTGAGTTTCCTGGGGTCAGGGACTATTTTCTACCTTTCTTTGTGTCCCCAGCACTTAGCATAGTGCTTAGAACTAGGTGATTAGTAAGTGCCCGATGTCTGAGGACTAACTGACTTGGGCCATTCTGCTCTCCCTCTTCTTTGTGCCTGTGCTCATTCCATCTTCTAAAACTAGAAAGCGCTCCCTTCCTCATATCCATCTGTTACAATTACCTAATTTTTTCAAGGCTTGTGTCAGATGCTGTATCTTCTCAAAGCCTCCTGTGACTCCTCTCTACCGTAAGTGAAAATGTTTCCTCTTCCTCAAGTGTCTCATAGCACTTTCTCTGAATCTCTGTTTTGGACTTATCCTATCTTTTGTAGTTGTCCTCTTGCCCTCACTTCCCCTAACCCCGTCCTTTCTAATTAAGTCCCTAAATCTTTGCAAGAATACTCTGCATCATCATGTATAGCTTTAGAGTCTCAGAGCTTACTTGGACCTTTGCCTGATCTACAATGTTTGTTATATGGAATTAATTGATTGATTCATTGATTAATTAATAAACAAATAAATGATTTTTGTTTTACTTCCAAGTTGAAGGTAGCTCCAGTTTGGATACCTAAAATGTACCTGATTGAATTTGACTTTACTTCTGTTATAACTCTGATACTCTTCAAAGAATGTCAGTGCTACTAAATAGTTTTTACCCAAATTGATTGTAGCCATCCACCGAGACTGGGTTGGAAGGTCTTTGGATCAGATTCGTCAGCGGTTTGGAATAAGGAGACAATGTTTCAGCTTCATTTCAAGGCATCTTTAAGCTGGTTTACTATCAACATCCATGCAACTTCAGGAAAGAGAAATTTAAATTCTTTATTTGTGAGTTTGTCAAGCTTGAGCATTTCCAGCTGAGTCTGTTTTCGAAAGGAAACCTCACAGCATCGTGGGTAGAAAGGTGTTTTCAGCAAGACCTGGGTTTAGGTACTGATTCTGGTCCACTTTGGCTGCATGATCCTGGGCAAGTTTACCTCTCAGTGGTGCAGAAAGCTTTCTAGATCTTGAAGTCTTAGAGGCTAGGATTATAATGTGCAGGGTAGTTGCAGATCTGTATTGTAGAGGGAGTTCCTTTGCTGGCACTTTATACTAATAAAATCACAGGTCTGGAACACAATCTAAAGTTAGCTTCCAAGAGTTGTATATTCCACTTAAAAGCCCTAAAGAATGCTCAGAGGTCATTAGCAACTAAAACAAAATTAGCCAAGCAAGACAACACCAACTACAATGAGAAGAACCCTGGACTTAGAGTCAGAGGACATGAGTTCAAATTCTGACTTTCCTTCAGGCTTTAAATCCTGTAATGTTAAGAGAAATCGCAGATCTTAACACCCAGTCTTTCACTAGCTACTCAAATCTCTTGACCATTAAAAACAAAACAAACCCTTTAAAATTGGATAAACTGGAAAGGGAAGTCCCACAGTTCTTTTCATGTTCCTCAAAATATAAATTTTAAAATGCCTGCTTCCTACCCGCTGGAGAGCACTAGAGATTTACAAGTTAGTGGCAATTTCTACGGCCTTTTCCTCATTGAAAATTCCAAAGTTTGAGAGCTGAGATGTGGCTGGGGGAAGGCCTTCTCTGTTGGTCAAAGATAAGAGTTTTGTTTCATCCTTACTGTGTCCAAAGGTATTAAATTCTGATTTGCATATATTAGACTGGGTGAATTCCCACTGAATTCTGAGAACCTTAATAAACACTCTGGGGTGCTACTGGTCATTGTGCTGGGACAAAGAGGAATTCTTCCTTGTGCTTTTGGGACATTCTTCATGCCCATTTCCAGTGAGATCACAGATCACAGGGTTTAGAGCTGGAAGGGACCTCTGTCAGAATAGACTGAAATCCTCAGGTGAGGGTTTACAGGTGAGGAAGTTGAGGTCCAAGAGAAGAAAAGCTACTTTCCTAAGGGCCTACAAGTAGTAAGTGCCAGAGGAAACATCCAAACCTGGGTCTTCTGACTTTGAATCCAAAATGCCTTTCAGGAAATCATCAAGGAAAATGGCCCTGAGGTCCTAGAACCAGAAGGTAAAATAGTCATCAAAAGAATACACAGATCACCTCCTGAAAGAGATCCCAAATTGAAAATGCCAAGGAATATTGTAGCCAAATCTCAAAATTACCAAGTCAAAGAGAAAATACTGCAAGTGGTCAGAAAGAAACAATTTAAATGTTATGGAACCACAATCAGGATTACACAGGACCTTGTAGCTTCTTACATTAAAAGATCAGAGGATATAGAATATGATATTCCATAAGGCAAAGGAGCTTGGATTACAACCAAGGACTTAGTGAAATTGAGCATAATCTTTCGGGGGGGGGGAGATGGACATTCAAGGAAATAGGGGACTTCCAAATCTTCCTGATGAAAAGACTAGAGCTCAACAGAAAATTTGATCTTCAAATACAAGACTCAAGAGAGACATAAAAAGGTAAACAGGGAAGAAAAAACAACATGTTATTAATAAGGGCAAAATATTTACATCCCCAGAAGGAAAAATGACACTTGTAACTCTTTAGAACTGTATTGTTATTGTGACATTTAAAAGGGGCGTACATAGATAGAGGGCATGGGTACAAGTTGACTTTGGTGTGAAGATAAAAAAAATCTAATTAACTGGTTAAAAGGGATTGTACTGGGAGAAGAGGAAAGGAGGGGGTAGACAAGGATAAATTACATCACATGAAAAGGCACAAAAACTTATTATAATAGAGGGAAAGAAGGGAGAGAGATGAGCATTATTTGAACCTTACTCTCATCAGATTTGGCTCAAAGATAGAATAACAATCAGTTAGATAAAGAAATCTAACTCACCCGTTAGGAAGTAGGAGGGGAAAGGGAAAAGAAAAGGGAGTGGGCTGAGAGAAGTGAGGGCACACTGAGGGAAGTGGTGGTAGAAAGCAAAACTCTAGTGAGGAGGGAAAGGGAGAAAGGAGAGAGAAAAGCATAAACATGGAAGAAAATAGCATGGAGAGAAAAATACAGATAGTAATTATAACTGTAATGTAAATGTGATGAACTTTCCAATAAAATGGAAGCAGATAGCAGAGTGGATTAAGAACCATAATTCTACAATATGTTATTTACAAGAAATGAATCTGAAGCAGAGAGATACACACAGAGTAAAGGTGAAAGGCTGGAGCAGAATATATTGTGCTTCAGCTAAAGCAAAAAAAAAAAAAAGCAGGGGTAGCAATCCTGATCTCAGACAAAGAAAAGTAAAAACTTGATCTAATTAAAAGAGGTAAGGAAGGAAACTACATCCTGCTAAAAGGTACCATAGACAGTGAAGTGATATCACTACTAAAAATATATGCACCAATGGTATAGCATCCAAATTCTTAAAGGAAAAGTTAAGGGAGTGACAGGAAGAAATAGATAACAAAATTATACTAGTGGGGGACCTTGACATTCCCCTCTTAGAACGAGATAAACCTAACCACAAAATAAAAGGAAGTTAAGATGAATAGAATTTTAGAAAATTTAGATATGGTTGACCTCTGGAGAAAATTGAAGGGGGATAGAAAGGAATATACCTTTTTTTCAATGGTACATGACATCTACACAAAAACTGACCCACATTAGGGCACAAAAACCTTACGATCCAATGCAGAAAGGCCTTAAATGGGCACAAAAACCTTACAATCCAATGCAGAAAGGTATTAAATGCCTCCTTTTCAGATCATGATGAAATTGAGGGAATGTCTATCAATTGGGGAATGACTGAACAAGTTGTGGTATATGAACGTAACAGAATACTATTGTGCTATAAGAAATGATGAGCAGGCAGACTTCAGAAAAACCTGGAAATACTTATATGAACTGATGCTGAGTGAAATGAGCAGAACCAGGAGAATACTACACAAAGTTACAGCCACATTGTGCAATGACTGACTTCGATAGACTTAGCTCTTCTCAGCAATTCAAGGATCTCAAACAACTCCAAAAGACTCATAGTGGAAAACGCTATTCACATCCAGAGAAAGAACTTTGGAGTCTGAATTTGTTCTCCTTTTCTCTTGTTGTTTTGTTTTGTTTCTTTTTTCTTGTGGTTCCTCCCATTGGTTTGAGTTCTTCTTTACACCATGACTAATGTGAAAATATGTTTAATATGAATGTATAAGTAGAGCCTATATCAGATTGCATGCTGTCCTGGGGAGGAGTGAGGAGAGAGAGGGGCAGAAAATTTAAAACTCAAAATCTTATGGAAGTGAAAACTAAAACTAAATTAATTAATTATATAATTTTAAAAAGTAAAATAAATTATAGGGAAGCAAGTAATAAATAAATCCAACATGCCATGATATCTGCCCTAGTCTATTCTTGAAGATAAATGAATTATTTTCAAATATTCCCTTCTCTTAAGAAGGCAGTAGAAGAAGTAGAAGGGGAATCTATTTAACTCAGTGCTTTAATTAGTACAAAGGAAAATGGGCCAATATTACAGAGGAACAGGAGCAATTTGGAGGACTGGACAAGTGACTGGAGGAAGCTGGGTCTCCTCAGAGAAGGAAGGAGAGATAGATCTGCACGTACATATGTAGTGCATACATTTGGGGACTCCTGGAACTCCTTTTTGTTTACTTGTCTTCTTGTTCTGGAGTGAAATAAATGTATCCTGTAGCTGAAAGTGTTAGCCAGAGTGCTTGTATAAGACCCTGGGACCCTTTTACCCACATTCGAGGGGAGCTCAGAATGAGACAGAGCCTAATAACCTCAGGCAATCATAGAATCATAGATTTGGAGCTAGAAGGGAACCCAGAGGTCCCTGAAACCAACCTCCAATCTTAAAGATAAGGAAACTCAGGCCCAGAGACATTGGGGGTCTACTGCTCAAGACTTTGTAGAATCAGGAATCAGGACCTGCATCCATCCACCCTGCCTCTGTCTCATGGATGCCCAGCCCTGTCATCTAGCCTACAGATGGAGGCTGAGGACCACTGGACCTTGCCCTGCCCCACTGCTGCTGCCTTAGAATTTGGGGGCCTTTCCAGACATTCTGCAACTGACCTTTTTTTTAACATACAATTTGGTATGGGTTCCCTGAGAGCCAGGACTGATCTGGTTTTTCTATTTGTATCTGCAGTGCTTGGCATTTAGTAAGCATTTAATAAATGCTTTTCTAGTCATCTGACTACCTGGGAGCAAGAGAAATTAAATTCTGAGGTTCCCAGGGGAAACTGAGCAGGGACATGAAACAAAGAGAGATTTTTGGGAAGCTTTTAAAAAAAGTTATCATTTCCAAGGACCACCCCTCATCCCATAGAAGCTTCATTTGTTCAGTTGGTTTTCAGTTGTGTCCAACTCTTCATGACTCTATTTGGGGTTTTCTTGGCAGAGATCCTGGAGGGGTTAGCCTTTTCCTTCTCCAGCTCATTTTATAGATGAGGAAACTGAGGCAAACAGGGTTAAATGACTTGCCCAGGGTCACACAGCTAGTAAGTGTCTGAGGTCATATTTGAACTCAGGAAGATGAGTTGTCCTCACTCCAGGTGCAGAGCTCTATGCACTATGGCGCCATCTGGTGGCCCCACAAGCAAGAAATACATTTAAGCAAAATAAATTGACACAGACCTGGTCTGACAGTTTATGCTTAATTCTGCCTGTGCTGTGCTGTTTCCTCTATTAATAGAATGTGAGCTTCTTGAGACTCAGCACTGTCTTGCTTTTCTCCTTGTATCCCTAGCATAGACCTCTGATTCATTCATTCATTTGCAACCCCTAGACGTCTCTATCAGTTCTTGGTGTCAAGATAAGACATTATATTGTTCTGATTTCTAGAGTTGTTTTCTTTTAAGTCGTTGTATTGTGTAAACCATTCTTTTGCTTATTTTTTTGAGCATCAGTTGAAATGTCTTCCTAAGGGTTTCTGGACTACTCAGATTGCTGTAGATAATCTATAGTCCCTGGAAAGATAACGCAGGGCAGAGAGCGGGGAGTCAGCTTCGAGTCAAGGAGAGACCTTCTTGCGTTCCTTCCTTGGACATGGTTGGCTGATGTGTTCCTAGGCAAGCCACTGGACCTGCCTCTCATGCCCCCACACAACTCTTTAACACGGAGCTGTCAACCTGAATGAATAGGGGAGGAAGGAGAGGGAATGAGCATATTTATAGCACCTACTATGTGCCGGGCCCTGTGCTAAGTGCTTTTTTAAAAAAACAAATATTATCTCATTTGATCCTCACAAAAACCTTGGGAAATAGGTGTCATTACTATTCCAATTTAGCAATTGAGGAATTGAGACAGAGATTAAGTAATGCCCAGGGTTGCACAGCCAATGAGTCTCCGAGGCCAGGTTTGTACTGTCAACCTGGATTAAGGAGAAGGCAGCAATATAGAAAAATTATGATCTTTAGTTGGAGAGAGGGGTTGCAACTGGGGTTCCAAGCAGTAACAAATGCTGGGGAGCCCCAAAAGGGTCTGGAATGGCGTTCTTATAAAGTATCTGGGCAGAGGAAGAGGGGCTACAGGTGCAAAGGGGTGGGACATTCTATGATGTCACCAGGTAAGCTGTTTTGCAAAGCAACTGAGAGTTCATAGAGAAAGTTTGGGAATCTCAAAGGGAAGAGTTTAGGACATTTACAAAAGACTCTGAGGCTGAGAGTGATACTCTGGTAAGCCTCAGGCAGTTCATGGGTCTCCAAAGGAAGACTAGGTCTGCTTCAGTCAGCTGCATTTGACAGTACTCAGGTCTTCCTGATTCCAGGCCCAGAATTCCAGGCCCACTGCATCACCAACTTCGTCATTAACTGAGGAAGTTTATTTTCAACAGTTCCCTACCTAGATGAACTCATAGGTCTGGACAATATGCATATGTGTATGTATATGTGTGTGTGTATGTGTATATGTATGTGCATGTGTGCGTATGCGTATGTGTATGTGTATGTAACTTCAGGGTAAGCCATTTCACCTGTTTGCCTCAGTTTTCTTATCTACAAAGTGGGGATAACAATAGCACCTACCTCCCAGGGTGGTTGTGAGAAACAAATGAGAAATGATGAGCCTTCCTTTCTACTCTCCCCACCATAATGGTACTTGATGGGATCCTGGGCCAAAGGTTGCCTCTGAATCAATCAATCAAACATTTACTTAGTTAAGAGGATCGAGGGACTCAAAGAGAGATAAAACCATCCCTTTCCTCAAGGAGCTCATAATCTAATTGGGGGAGACAACATGAAAGCAAATATATACAAAGCAAGCTATATAGAAGACAAATAGGAAATGATTAACAGAGTGAAGGCCCTGGAATGAAGAGGGGCTGAGGAGTCAAGCAGCTTAGAGTAGGTAACCTAGCATCTCTTCCAGCTCTTCGGAGGCAAAGTAGGCTCTTCAAAAACTTTGATCGAAATCACATTCTGGAGGCCACACTGTGTCAGATGTGGAGTTAGGTGGACTAAGTTCCAAACCTGATTCTGCTGCTTACCACACAGGTCACCTTGCTCAAGTCACTTCCACTCCCTTGGCCTATGTCCGTCTTTTGGGAAATGAGGGTTTTGACTCAGATCTCCAAAGCAGGCATGGAACAGTGGCTCTAGAAGCTGAGGATCTGGGTTTAAGTTCTATCACTGACACTTAGCCCGGTTTGCCCGAGGACCTACTTCCTTCAGTCTTTCATCTGTAAAATGCTGTGTGTGTGTGTGTGTGTGTGTGTGTGTGTGTGTGTGTGTGTGTGTGTCTGTGTTGGGGGTAATTGAATTTCATGGCCTCAGAAACATCCCAGTTTCTGAGGAAGGAGAGCTAGCATTGGAGTTGCCAGCCTGGGTTGAAAGGCTGCCTCTGTCACTAGCTGAGGGACCTCGACCAAGTTACTGAACTTCCCTGGGCCTGAGATACCTCATCTGGAAGATGAGGGGCTTGGGTTAGCTGGCCTCTGAGGTCCCTTCCAGCGCTAATAACAAAATAGCTAGTGTTTATAAAGTGCTTTACATATGTTACAGGCAGGTAGATGGCATGGTGAGTGGACTACTGGACTTGCAGTCAGGAAGACCTGAGTTTAAATGTTGCAAAAGCCACTTACAAGCTGTGTGATCCTGGGTAAGTCACTTAACCTCTGTTTACCTTAGGTTTCTCACCTGTAAAATGGGGATAATAATAGTACCTACCTTAGAAGGTTGTTGTGAGGATCATACAAGATAATTGTAAAGTCCTTATACACAGTAAGCACTAAATAAATGTTAACTTACTATTAACATGTACAGCACTTTGCTAAATGCTACATAAATGTTAACTTACTGTTAACATGTGAGGTGGTTTGTAACTCTTAAATGTTACATAAATGTTAACTTACACTATTAACATGTGAGGTGCTTTGTAAACCTTAAACATAAACGTTAACTTATTATTGTGTGAGGTGCTTTGTAACCCCTATACAAAAATTAACTTAATATTAACATGTGAGGGACTTTGTAAACCTTAAACATAAATGTTAACTTATAATTACCACGTGATGTGCTTTGTAAACTTACATGCTGCATAAATTCTAGCCATCGCATCTCCTCGTTTGTGATGCGGATCGGGTTGTTAGCGTTGGGTGTGTCATGACCCTTGGAAGGCTGGTGAAGACAATGGGCTCCTCAGAAAAATGTTTTAAACTCATGACATGAAACAGAATCACAAAGGAAACTCTATTGAAATAAATAGGGGAGTCTGCGGACCCCGGGTTACAAATCCCCGACTTGGAGCCTATGATCCTTTTCGGAACATATGTGGCTCAGTAGTTAGAGCTCTGGATCCCAGTCCTACCTCCTCAGATACTAATTAGCTGGGTAAGCCCAGTCACAACGGCTGCCTCAGTTTCCTCATCTTTAAAATGGGGATCATGGTAGTATAACTTCCGAAGTTGTTGTGAGACTCTAAAGAGGAAACCGTTTGTGAAGCGCCTTACAAACCTTAAAGAGCAACGTAAATACGCTATGTACGATCCTACATGCCCGTTGACTCTATAAGAACATGACCTATGACACGCAGCCTCAAACTAACCCAATGCCGCCCTACCGCTCAGTTTCTTTCCGACGAGAACCTACGGGACCAGACTGGTGGGCGGGGCCGAGGCCAACCCGAGCACGCTTGCGCCGGGGCAAAGTGGGCGCCCGCCTTCCTGTTTTCTGCGCGCCGCCTTTCCGCCGCTGTTTCGCGCCGCCGCCCCCCCAGGAAAGCAAGCGGCGGAGTGTCCGCGCTCTGATTGGTCGCTTTGAAAGTCTACGGGCGCGCTGATTGGCGGAACGGAGACACTTTAGCGCGCTGAGTTTGAAACTGGCCTCAGTCGGCGTCCCGGGAGCTCAGGCGGACGAGACCCTACTGCTGTAGCTGCAGCCGGCGCCGCCGCCCCTTCGGCCTCGGCCTCCTCTGGTAAGCGTGGCCCCAGGAGTGAGGAGGCCCGGGCCCGGCTGAGAGCGGGAAGCGCCTCCTGGGGAGGGCCCGGCCCGCGGGGTGCGACGGACCCTCCCCCGGCCTCAGTTTCCCCTCCTGTAAATGGGCGGCGTGGCGGCTTCTCCTCTCTCGGAAAGGCTCCCAGCCCCGTCTGGGCTGGAGGAAGGGCGGGGGCGGGTGAGGATCTCTAAGCGCCTTCCACTTGTGACCATTGTGAGTCTGCAGCCCTTTCCCCATGTGGCCGCGCGCCCCCCAGGGGGATGGGGATGGGGGTGGGGCTGCCCCTGGGATTTCTCGGGCCTTCTCTGAAGCCCCTGCCCAGAGGGTCTCGCACCCGGGGCTTCCGGGTGTCCTTCCGCTGCCCTTTGTTCCGCCCGTGCTCCTGGGGGCGGGGCTTATCAGGGTCCCCCGGTGTTGGCACGTAGTAGGAGCTTCCCGAGGGTCGTTCCCAGCCCGGGGTAATCCCGAGCCCGCGGGTGGCCCCTCGGAAGAGTCGGGGTGCGGACGAACCCCCAAACTCCCATTCCTGACCGCGAGTTTTGCGTGTGGCCCCGGGATGCGGGAGCTGTGACAGGTGGCATTAGCAGGAGGTCCGTGGCGATGACAGGGCCCAGCGCCCCCGTCTCGGACCCTCGGAAGGCTTCCTGGGGGGTCTGGGGCCCCCTCTCACTTAGAAAGGAAAATCCACTTTAAATGGTGTGGTTTTAATTTGAAATCTCGTCTTCCTCCTTGCGTCCACCCCGCCTCGTGGAAAAAGGAAAAACCAAAGCCCCGGTGACATTAATGAACGCGGCTCGTTTGCTTCTCCTCTCCCCCACCTCTGCCCTCGCTGCCCTGTCCGGGGTGGGCAGCGCTCAATCCCCAGACCCTCCTCCCGCATTCATGCCAGGATGCCCACCTTGGAGCTCAGTCCAGCACGCTGGAGCCTGTTAGATGTGCTCATCTTTGAAGCGAGGTCTAAATTGTGGTTCTCTCTTGAGTCTGCCTTAGTCTCTGTGTATTTTCCCAGGTTTCTCTGAAATCATTTCTTTATTTCTTTCATTAGATTATAAGCCCCTTGAGGTCAGAGACTGTCTTTTCTGTTTTTGCCTGTTTTTTTTAATCCCCAGCAGTTAGCCTAGTGTGTGGCACCTAGTAGGCTCTTAATAAAGTGTGATTCTTACAGCACAGTAATATTCTTTGTGTCATATAACATAATTTGCTTAGCCATTCCTTAATTGATGCCCCCAACCCCCACCTTGGTTTCCAGTTCTTTACCACTACAAAAAAGAGCTAGAAATATTTTCATGTATCTTTTCATCTTTCCCATTCTTGGGGTATATAGGACTAGCAGCAGTATTGGTTCGGAATGCACAGTTTAGGAACTTGAGGTAGATTTCCAAATCTACCAGAAGCACACCCATGTGCCTGTTTTCCTACAGCTCCTCCAGCATTTTTCTCTCCTGTCCCCTTTGCCCGTCATGTGGGTGTGTGATGGAACCGTGGTTGCATTAACTTGCATTTCTCTAATTATTTAGTGATTTGGACCCTTTTCCTAATATGGCTATTAATAGTTTGATTTCTTCCTTAGAAACACACTTGTTCATATATCCTTTGGCTAGCTATCATTTTAGATTCCTTCCAGCTCAAAACTATTAGCTTATATCTGATCAATAGCCTCCTAAGGTGGGTAATACAGATACGGTCATTCCCATTTTATAGGTGTGGAAGCTAAAGAAAGGTTTGTGAGTTGGAATGACTTAGTGCAGGGTAATATAGTTGGTGAGCTCAGCGATCTTTAGCCCGGGCCACTGACTTTTAGAATTTAGGACTGAAAGGAATCTGGTTAGATACATTTATTTTATACATGAAGCAGCTGAGGTGGAGTGACTTGATCCAAGACCATACATATACATTTAGCAAGAGAATCAGTAGTTGAACTGCAGTCTTAATGCTCTTAACAGCACTGCACAGGGCACTGGGAAAAGGAGCCTTGGCATGCTGCAGAGGATGTTGCGAAATGCAGGAAGGTAGGGGCTGCCCTTGAATAGAAAGTGTTCCTGCTTGTAGTTGATTTGGTCCTTACAACTCTAATGCAAGTGCTAGGGGATGAAAACAAGCCTCAGTAACTTGTCTAGGTTTACGCAACCAGAAAATGTCTGAGAGAGCATTTGAACATTATCTCTTTAGGCTCAACAGAATCTCCCGATCTCTTTTCTAGTTTGCAAAAAGTAGAAAGCACAAGGCATAACTGGCCCAGCATTCCATCTCCTGAGAAAGGGTAGGTGGAAGAGGGGGTGCTAATTAGCCTGTGAGAAGATAGCTCTAGGCTACCCAAACCATTTGAAAAAGGGCATTCGCCTAAAAACTTTCAAACTAAAAGAAAGACAAGTTAGCAGATTTTTCAGCAACAAAATTGGTGGAAGAATTTTTAGCTATTTTTAAAAATTGAACTAATTTAATCAATTTCTCCTTAACATCTCTTGCATTCTGGCTTTTCACCTCATCATTCTGCCTGAACCGCTCTCTCAGGTTACCAGTGATCTGGCAGTTAAGGGGCCTTTTCCCGATCCTCCTTCTCTTACTCAGTAAACTGTTCCCTATCACCTCCATGATCAAATGCAAAGTCACCCATTTGGCCTTCAAAGCCCTTCATCACCTAGCTTCCTCCTACCTTTCCAGTCTTCTTATTCCCCTTAGAGTTAAGGTACAGTTTGATTGTGGCTGATCAGACCGATGTGAACTTGGGAGGCTCTACTACAGGCCCGACACAAGTAATCCATAATCTCTGCCATATGCTCTTCAATCCAGTGACACTGGCTTCCTGGCTGTTCGTTGAACAAGACACTTCATCTTTTGGCTTAGTATTTTCTCTGGCTGTCTGTCCCCTATGCCACTTTATCTCTACTTCCTGGCTTTCCTGGTTTCCTTTTAAATTCTAATTAAAATCCCATCTTCCATGGGAAGCCTTTCCTATCCCCTCTTAATTCTAGCTAGTGCCTTCTCTCTCTTAATTATTTCCTGTTAATCCTGCATATAGCTTCTATGTTTATTGACTGCCTGAATTGTATGTAGTTTGGGCTTATTGAATTTGGGTGAGTGTAGTGGGAAAGGTTTTGTGTAGCCCTTTACAAAAGTGTCCAAGTGGAGATTGGCATCCAGCCATTCATGATACACATCTGTCCTCAGAACTAGTTCTGTAGCCGGAAGGGACCAAAGCAGCCAAGAACTTGAGAGGCCCACTTCAGTCCTCTTTCACACTGCCTTTATCATGAAGTGACCGCTTAGTTTTTGTCCTCTATGATAATAGGAAGAATAAGCAAGCGTTTTCTCCATCAAAATAACTGAGGAGCATCATGCTATCAGTGGGTGGTTGACTTGGAAGCCAGGAAGGCCTAGGTTTGTGTCTGCCCCCTGGCTCAAACTGGCTATGGCGATGTTAGGCTGGTCATTCCATCTCTTACTGCTCTAGGCCAGAGGTATCAAACATGCTGCCCATAGATTTAAATATAATTGGGAGATATTTAACAAAATAAATAAAAATACAATAAAAGGTAGGCATGCCTTGGAGATATTGTGGGTTGGATTCCAGATCACTACAATAAAGTTAATATCACAATAAATTGAGTCACATGAATTTTTTGGTTTCTGAGGGCATATAAAAGTTTATGCTGTTGTCTATTAAAAGTGCAATTTTATATCTAAAAACACCCAATGTATATACCTTAATTAAAAAATGCTGATCATCATCTGAGCCTTCATCAAGTCATAATCTTTTTGCTGGTAGAGTTTCTTGCCTCATATGGCTGCTGACTGATCAGGGTTGTGGTTATTGAAGGCTGGGCTGGCTGTGGCAATTTCTTAAAACAACAATGAAGTTTGCTGTATCAATTAACTCTTCCTTGCACTCTAACCCTTAGAGGTCATTGTAGGATTATTAATTGGCCTAATTCCAATATTGTGTCTCAGGGAATAGGAAAGAAATGGGGGACTGTGGATGGAGCATTCGATATACACAACATTAGTGAAGTTCAAATGTCTCATGTGGGTGATGTTTGCAGTGCCCCAGAACAGTTATAATAGTAGTATCAAAGATCACTGGCTACAGATCATCATAAGTTCAAAATGTGACACAGACACCATGTGAGCGCACGGTGTTGGAAAAATGGCACCCATGGACCTGCTTGACCCAGGACTGCTACACCTTCAATTTGTAAGAAGTGCACCATCTGCAAAGGGTAATGAAATGAGGCATGCCTGTGGATTGGGTCAGTGGCCCCATTTCTATTAGAGTTTGTCACCACCGCTTAGGCGAGCTGCTTTGGTAGTTCCTTGGAAGGCCCCCATGTACCGGTGAAATTACTGGGCATCTTGATTTGTCATCACTTCAGCAACAAATCATTGAATACAGTGCCGTCTTAGAAGGAGGCACTCTGCTAGGTCCTGGGGATGCAGAGGCAGAATTGCTCCCCACCCTGAATGAGCTTATGTTCTGCTTGAGTAGGAAACAATATATACATGGATTGGTAAATACAAAGTATTCCCAGGGTCAAGGGAACACTAACAGGAATCCTGTTCGAGCTGATCAGCGAAGAAAGATGGAAGCTCTTAGGGCTGGAGGTGGACAGGGAGAAGAGTATTCCAGGCATAGAGATGAGAGATGGCACGGCCAATGTGGGGCATTTGAAGTCATGAAAATGGTAGTTTAAATTTTTCTTTCATGTGCCAATTTTGGATTCTCCATCCCTGTGCCAGGACCCCTTCTCCTGCCACAAGTATATAAAAAGACTAGAGTTGCTGACCATTACTGTAGTCTGTAGTTTTGTGTGTAATAAAATATTGATAGTTTTACTTTAAACAATTTGGACTACCAGTTGACCACTGAAGTTTTGGGGTTTTTTAGTAAAAATTTCAGCTACATTTTTAAGCTTGATATATTGTTTGAAAACAATTTTTATTTTTGTTCATGCTTTATTATTTGTTTCTGAATATATATCTTCTCTTCCCCTAGACAGAAAGCCATTCTTTGTCAAAGATTAAAAGAGAAAAGTAGCAGTTATGTATATATATATGTATAGGCTGGGTAAGCTAGCCTTGAGGACCCCTCCCACTCTCAAATTCTGGTACCAGCATATTAACCCTGTTTGATAGTATGTTGAATTTCATCCCCACCTCTGTTGGAGGGGGAAGGTGCATCTTTTTCGCCTGTTCTGTGTGGCCCAGGCAGCTCGTCATAACTATATAGTGTGTTTGGTAGCTTTGGTTTATGTAGTTGTCATCAGGTGCGTTATTTTTCTGGTTCTGCTTCCTTTTCGTATTGTCATATTTTCTGTTGGTCCTTTGAATTGTTGTTTGTGTACCGCCATAATTTAATTTTTGATCTTAACTTATATTTGACAGAATAGTAGAATGTCAGAGCTTTATGTTAAAGGTGAGAAAACTCAGGCCCAAATATTTTGTCCAAACTCATGGAGCTTTAGCAATGATGCACTTAGCTCTTCTGACTCTTAGTGTTCTGAACAGTATGTTAGCCACGGGTGCCCCAGAAATTTCATTATAACTTTCTCCTTCAGTTATTGATTTAACCAGCTCTTACCACGTTCTAGGCTCTGTTAGGGCTGTGGCAAAAAGATAACCATCCCCGCCCTCAAGAAACTTATATTCTCATGGGGAAAGTGCTCTCTCTCCTCTCTCTCTCTCTCACACACACATACACACATTCATGAGCATCTATCCACATAGATACACACTTCTTGAATAATAAATTCAACTATTAATTGCATGATAGTGTATGTAAAAGTCTTTTGAAAGCCTTGAATACTGCCTAAAATGCCAGGTGTTGTGTTGATTGTCATGGCATAAGCTAATAGCAACAGAAAAACACAAAACAGGTCATTTTAGACTATAGTAACCTGTCGCGACAGTGTGAGGCAGGCCTTAGAGCGATGAGCTTCCGTTCAGACTGAGGGTTCAGGTTCTACTTCTGAAGCTTCCTGGCTTTATGACCAAGTCACTCAACTTTATGTGCTTTGGTGAATTCCTTTGGGCTCCCCGACAGGCCTTTTATGGTGGAGGAAGCCCTGAATGCCCGGAGTGCTCATCCTTGTCTTCTAGTCGGAGTGTTTGTCAGCTAATGGCTGAATCTTAGTGTTTTAGTTCTTTGGGAAATGCTAAGTAATTCACCTTTAGTATTCATGAGTATTTATTATCTGAATAGCAAGCAAGAAGAGACAGCCTAAGCCCTACTGTTTGACCAAAGTTACTAATAGGGATAGAGACTGGTATTGGGACTTTTGGTATGAAGAGTTCTCAGATGAGGAAATGCCTTCAGTGCACATCTGCACTTTCCCTGTTATGTGAGTTCTTTCTAGCTGCCACTCAACAGAGTTAAAAACCATTTTCTTGTAGAAGAGGAGCACGAGGGTAACCCTTGTGAAAATAGATGAGTCTTAAAGAGATAATTTCACCTCAGGGTCACATGGCTGATAAGTGTCAGGTAGGATTTGAACCCAGGTCTCATTCACTAATTTCTAGCCTGCTTCAAAAAAAACGAGCAGTTCTTATAGTGAAGACTTACTTTCATTTTTTTCCATTCCAGAGTCTCCAGCATATTGAATAGATATGGAAGACTACATAAAAATTGAGAAAATTGGGGAAGGTGAGTAATTTATGTAATTTTCAAGCTGATAAGATGAAAAAACAAAGAAGCTAGAACCTATTAAAATTAATCTTAATGCCCCACCCCCCCAAATCCATAGTATGAAGAAATACATAGTTTTCCTTTTCTCACTTCTCAATATAAAGGTCCTTTTATCTGCACCCATATATGAATATGTCCTTATTATGTGAACTCCTTCAGTCAATAATAATCACCAAACATTTGTTAGACACTCGTATGTGTGCTGCGGAATACACAAAGAAGAAGGCCTGTCTTGAAGGAGTTTATTCCATCTGTTTGGAGGAGGAGAACAATATGTAACAAACATGCATAGTCATTGTTACAGCAGAAGACACCAGCAGTCGGGCCTGATCAGGTTAGGCTACCTGTGGGAAGTAACCTTCAAAGCTCAGTTTCTGTGAGGTAGGAGTCCAGGCATTGGGAAAAGCCATGGGGATGAGCAGGGCAATGTTATATAGAGAAAAGAACAAGGCCAGCTTGACCAGGACTTAGGGGTCCTGTGAAATAGACCTGGAAAAGGACAGCTGAGGCCCAGCACCAAACAGGAGTGGCAGAGGGGAGCCACTGGGGCATGTTGGGAAGGCAGGGGAGGGAGTGACTTGGTCTGACTGGTGCATTACGAATATCAGTTTGGCATATCTGTGAAGTTCAATCTATAACTTGGAGCTAGGAAACTGTTGAAGGGTCCTGGCAGTATGGATGAGAGCCTGAACCATGACGGTTCTGGGGGAGTGGGGGGAAAGGAACAGACACAATTGTTATCGTTTATTAGGTGCATACCCTGTTCTAGGCACTGCATTAAGTACTACAGAGAAACAAAAATGAAACCAGTCCCTGCCCTCAAGGCACTCAGTCTAACCAGGGAGACAAATGTGCAGAATTATTTACAAGCAAGATATAGATAGGATAAATTAGGAGAAAATCTCAGAGGGCAGGCACTGACATTAAGGAGGTTCAGAAAAAGCTTCTCATAGAAGATGGGATTTTAGCTTGGACCTGAAGGAAGTCAGGGAATCTGGAAGGAAAATGAGGGTGAGAGTTTCAGGCACGAGAGACAGCTAGTGAAAACACATCCTAATTCGAGAGGCTGCAAGGAGTCAGGTTAATTGAAGGGGTCAGGGAGAGTGACTTGGTGAAGCCTCCATTTGAAGGAAGATGGACTGGAGTGGACAGCGACACTGGCCAACAGCCTCGTGGGATAATCCTGGTCGGAGGTGATAAGGGCCCAGGTGGTGGAGGGAGAGGGCAGAGGAGAGAAGGGGGTGAGTATGAAAGATGTCAGTGAGTGGGAGTGAGCAGTTAACACCTAAGTAGTATATCCTTTTCTTTTTTTTAGGCCTGATAGAAATTAAAAGGTCTAAATTCATTTTAGTATGTACAGGAAAAAATGAGCACTGCCTGTCCTCAAAGGCTTATGATGAAGTTTTGGGGTGCTAGGGCACCAAGAATGTCAAGGCAGAGTTGTCTGGAATAAATTAACACTCAAACCTCCCCCTCCCCCCCAGGAAAAAAAGAAGCAGAGACCTTCTTAAACTGCTTTTCAGTATTTTAAGATCATCATGAAAATTACCTCACTTTAAAACTGAAAGGAGGAACCTGAAGGTTTGTTTTATTTGAGGATTCTTGGGCCAAGTCCTGCTGCTCAGTTGCTCAGTCCAGCAAATAAGCCCAAGGCAGTAATTGGAGGGTAATATTGTTGTTGAGATATCTCTGCTCTTATCTACATCTAATCAAATATTCGAGGTGTCTTTGGCCAACAAGAAAAGCCAAAGAAGAAGCTAAGGAACTTTTAAGGAAATCAAACTCTCTATAGTGCAAGGGTCAGGTGTCTTTGGTAGCTATGGAAGGGAAAGTATAGGGAGTATACCTGCCGTTGAGGGGGTTGTCAGAGGCATGGACCTTGTGGATCTAGTGGGAGGAAGTCCTTGGGCCAGCCAGGGATAAAAATCTTTGGGCCAGGTACCCCTCTGTCTGTGTTCTGTAACAAGAGAACAATTTCTCCCAGAACAGGAGCCTACTGAGAAAGTGGGAGGCTTCCAGAGACTTGATTTCAGGACTGGGGCCCGAGCTCCCATCACATTCTCTCCCAGATAATGGGATCCACCTCACTCAAGGTCTCTGGTCTCTCCAGTGCTGAGATGCCTTTCAACCCTGAAGTTCTGTGATGCCAACAAGTTAGACTTTACATTTCATTGAGAAACACACTCCTAGACTTGAATTCATCTTTGACTTTGGCTCTTTCACCAAGTCTTTGCATCTTTGTGACATGTTCTGTTTGTTTCTCCGTTTCCAGTGCCTTCACCTTAGTCTAAGTTGTGATTAACCTGTTAGTGGATTATGACAATCCATCATTGGAATCTTTTTCCTGACCTTCCCCTGCCCCTACCCCCTAACCGCTCGAAACCCTTGTGAATTTGGTTGCCAGGTCAGAGTCGCTTTCACTGCATAACTCTGCTCATGAGGGTGTAATGTTTCCTCTTTTATACTAAGTCACATCTCAGCCATTCTGAAGGCTGTCTGGCCTGACTGGCCTTATTTGTACCTTTACCATTCTTTAACACAGACTTTCTTTTCAGGCTGTTGTCTTTAGCCTCCTTCCATACACTGGGCTCTCTCCTTTCTCCTGTGTTCATGTTGTTTGTCTTGCTTCAAATTCCCTCTTCCGTCTCCACCTCTCTCATTTCTGAAGCCCAACTTATAAGTCTTGTTCTCTTCCAGGAAGTGCCTTCGCTGATGACTCAGACTCAAGGGTCGTTCTGTCCTTGTGATTTCGTTTGTATTCCCAGTACTTAACACAGTGCCTGGCACATGGCAACTCTTGTGAGCTTAAATATCGTGCTTGTTATCCTGTTCCCTTCTGTACTGTTCTTTAATTGTTCCTACCTGGAAGTTTATAATTCAATTCTAGGTAAAATTTCAGTTACCCATGATTAGCCATGTGATACCCAGCTTTCTAGGTAGCTGAAGAGCCAGCTTAAGTCACATCATAGACTTTGTGCTACAAAGGACCTTTGAGAGTACCTGTAGGGAAGTACAATGACCTCCCTAAAGTCCTACCTGTAGTGACCCTTCACTGGGAGCTGAAGCCAGCTCTTCTGACTTAACTTGACATTTTAAGGGGTTTTATTTTGATGGAAATCCCTTTAACTGATTTAAACATTGTCATCTTCCTAATAAGCACAGATTATCTATGTTAACAATATAGCCTTTTCTCGGTTACTAGTGCTCATTATGAAAATTGGTTGTTATAATGTGCTACAAAAGTAGGTGATAAAGATGTATACAGTGAATGCCAATCCTCTTGTATAAAGGAATAGATTTATGTTCTATATTTGCTTTCTTGTTTTCTGCCTTCTGTCTTTTGAGTGAGGGAAATCAAATAGAGAATAAAAGCACAATATCTAAGCAAAGCTATTTGATAACACATCATTTACGCATTTTACTGGAATAAAGAATTATTTTGATGACACGGAATACTTTTCTTTTTGAGGCGGGGGTGGTGTTTTTGTTTCCTTTTGTCTTTTTGGTCACAGTTTTTGTTTGTTTTGGTACAAGGCAAACATTAGACTTGACTTTTTGTGTTTTAGGTACCTATGGTGTTGTATATAAGGGTCGACATAAAACAACAGGTCAGGTGGTAGCAATGAAGAAAATCAGATTAGAGAGTGAAGAGGAGGGCGTTCCAAGTACTGCGATTCGAGAAATTTCTCTGTTGAAAGAACTTCGTCATCCTAACATTGTCAGGTATGGATAAAATTGTGGGTTGGAAGTACTTAAATTTTTAGCACCATTTTAAAGCCAATGTGTAGGCATTTCCTGCTTGAGAATTTTCTGAAATTATTTTATTTCAATAAAGTTTACTCAGCATTTTATGAATAAGACCTCTGTAGGATTGGGTATAGCTCAAGAATGTGTGTGTCTGGACAAGGAACTTTTTATTAGTGGAATAAGAGAAGTGACGTACCCTGCCGGCGTGGCTGAGGTAAAGACCTGGCGAGATCCCAGGCCTGCTGACTCTTCATACCACTGGGGCTAGCCAGCTATCTCTTGTGAACCACGTGATTCAGGAATGGTGACTGCCTAGGCCATTGTTAACCAGGGAAAACAGGTGCTATGGAAGCCTGTCCGGTGGCTAGTACCTGCTTCCTGTTCTTTGCTCTCCCTCTCGTCCCCACGTGACATCCGCTTCAGGAGCCGAAATATCCCTTCCTCCCCTTCTCCGGCGGAGAGAACGCCTTGGCATTTGGTCTTGGTGGTGTTGGATTCTTTCTTTTGGAAACCTGTAGGGTGCCAGAGTAGCACAGAAACATGGCCCTTTATGACTTGATTGATCATAAGTTGGAATTATCTGTAGTGCGCTTTTTAAAACAACCCTGGAACTTAGTGGTTTCTTCTATAAACTACTCTTAAGCACTAGTTTCGTGTTTGCTCCTTTTTATAGGCTAGTTTCCATCTTATTCTTAGGCATGGTTCACAGTAAATATCTTCCTTTCCCTTTTGACAGCCTCGATGGAAATCGTTTGTGGATGCGAGAGACTAGAAATATTTGTAACATGTGAATTCACAAACTTGCCTTTTATTTTTAGCCTTCAAGACGTACTCATGCAGGATGCTAGACTCTACCTCATTTTTGAATTTCTCTCTATGGACCTCAAGAAATACTTGGATTCTATCCCTCCTGGCCAGTATATGGATTCTTCACTTGTGAAAGTAAGACTTTTCCTACCCATTGGTTGATAGACACTGACTTTTGTTCAGAAAGATTAGGCCTAATTTAGGTAGGACATTGACAAGCTGGAAAGTTTCTAGGATGGGGGACCCTCAGGATTGTGCCATAGGAGGACTGGTTAAAAAAGCTGGGGAACTTTAGGCTGTAGGGCCATTTTTAAGTATTTGAAGGCCTGCTGTGTGAAGGAGAAGGATTAGACCTGTTAGAGGGTAGAGCTGGGAGCTCAAGGGATAGGACAGGGCTTGGGCATGATGGCAGGACAGATGTCCTTTCTGTTCTGAGCTGTCCCAGAGTGGAAGGGGCTGCTCAGGGAGGTGGTTGAGTCTTTGTCACTGGAGGCTGGTGGACCATCTTTCCTTTACAGTGCAGAGGGCATTCTGCAATTTGGATTGAGTTGGCTCCTAAGGTCCCTTCAGTTGTGATTCTGTAATTGGAAGATGGGCTTAATTCAAATGTTTATTAGTTCATATTGCTTACTTATTTTATTCATTTCAAGCTATAACTGAAGATGAATGTTTTCTAGTCCATGATAATTCTTAGAACTTACTTCCTTATGCCTTTGAAATTTGGAAAGTATGAATAATCATTTAAGCATTTTTTTGGGCAACTACTATGTATCAGGAACCGTGTCAGACACTCAGGATAAAAATAGAAAAAAAAAATTCCTGCTCTCTAGGACCTCAAATTTCTATTGAAGGAGAGTAACCATTTGTCCATCCAAACCCCAACCCCTTCCTAGGCACATTTATTTCTGCAAAGATTGGTAGATTCTAGATAGATTCTGTAGAAACCATCAGAATGAAGAATGGTACCCTTGGGCTGTTTCCTCTGGGTGCCATGAAATAAACCTCGCTGTGTCTTGATGGGATGTTCTAAAGTGACGATTTAGGTCCTTGCAGGACACTTTAGATTCCTAATGAGAAGCTGTGTCCTGTAGAGTTCGATATTGGAATTTTGGCCTTTATGGGTCTTCGTGTCTCCCTGTGCTGAAAGAATAAGTTATAACATGAAATGCCTGTTAGTTGTCTGTTAGTATGTATTTTTAGCATACTCTTAATTTATATGCGACGACTTATTTACAATGAGAATTTATTGCGTTGTAAATGCCTTTTAATTTTCACAGTTGTGGTGCTTTGGCTGGCTGCATGAACAGCACTCCTTTTAAAATTCCCCAAACATGTTTATGATGAAGAACTTTGGGTATTGATTAGTCTTTAGCAAGAAGGGTTTTGCCCCTATTAAGCTGTACTTAAAATTGAGCCTTTGATTAGCCTGGTACTTCAGAGTACTGCTGTCACTTGTTTAATGGTGATTTTTATAACGTCAGCACAAAACTATTTTCTCCCAAAAGGTTCTATTGGGAAAAAAAATGAAGTGATGAAAATATAGAACGGGCCTGTATTTGCAATGGAGGTGAATATTGTGACTTTCAAAAGACAGAGGCCACTCTGATTTAGCTCTAGAAACAGGCTTTATAATAAAGGACACAGTACCAAAAATGTGGCTATGAGAGGGCCCCAGGGGGCTAACTAGCAATTTATGGTTATGATATATGATTCCTTTGAGCTGATTTTAAGTTTTAGGAGAATTCAGACCTGTAGCTCTGTATTAAGAGCAAAAAGAGTAAAGTATGTTTGAGTTTCTAGTTTATTTTCCTTTTTTCTTCAGAGTTATCTGTACCAAATCTTACAAGGCATTGTCTTTTGTCACTCACGAAGAGTTCTTCACAGAGATTTGAAACCTCAAAATCTGTTAATAGATGATAAAGGTGTAATCAAGCTAGCCGACTTTGGACTTGCACGGGCCTTTGGAATACCTATAAGGGTCTATACACACGAGGTAAGAGTAAATGAATTTGTTTTCTTGGAATTGATACTTCCTATTATCCTATAAATTAGCTTTATATTTGCTTTTTAAAAAATTCTTTACTTATAGTGGAAAAGAAGGATTCTATCCTAAAACTGTCTTGTTTTTCCTTGTTTAGTGCAGTGTTTAATGAATAGGAGTCAAGAGACAAGGTTCTCTCCAGAGCTCTGCTAATTAACTTGGTCACCTTGATCAATAGTCAGAAAACATTTATTAAGCATCTTTTGCGTGCTAGGTACTATAATAAAGGAAGGGGATCCAAATAAGAAAAAAAAAAGACAGTCCCTAGAGGGAAGACAAGACACAAAAGGAGGCTGGGGTGGGGGGAGGCGGAGTGTGGACCCCCCCCCCCCCGCCCTTGCCCCCAGAAGGGAGGCCAGGCAGGGCAGTGGGACAATGAGGTTTCGCTGGAGGGTTCTGAGACCTCTGTGAAGAAAGGCTTTGAGAGGAGTGACTGATGTTCTTGGAGCAGAGCAGCTGGTGGGCATTGAAGGGATCCTACAAGTCACCCAACTGCCTGAGGCCCTTTTTTTTTTAATATACTTAGTTTTCAGCATTGATTTTCATGAGAGTTTGAATTACAAATTTTCTCCCCATTTCTACCCACCCCCATTCCAAGATGGCATATATTCTGGTTGTCCTGTTCCCCAGTCAGCCCTCCCTTCTGTCACCCCACTCCCCTCCCATCCCCTTTTCTCTTCCTTTCTTGTAGGGCAAGATAAATTTCTATGCCCCATTGCCTGTGTATCTTATTTTCTAGTTGCATGCAAAAAATTTTTTTTTTGTTTTTCAACATCTGTTTTTAAAACTTTGAGTTCCAAATTCTCTCCCTTTTTCCCTTCCCACCCATCCTCCCTAAGAAGTCAAACAATTCAACATGG
>CM053624.1:16307663-16334910 GCA_028646595.1 Phalanger gymnotis
TCCTCCCACCAGGTTGGCCTGGGGCTGGAAGCAACTGCAGCTGTAGTTCTGTAGCTGCCACACCTCTGCTGCCCCAGGGGTGGTGGTGGAACCACAAACTCCCTGTCCCCAGCAGCTTTTCCCACTAACCTTCTCTGTTGTCTTTGGTGTCTGTGGGTTGAGAAGTCTGGTAACTGCCACAGCTCACTGATTCAGGGCACTGGGGCACACTCCGCCTGGCTCCTGGTCTGGCTGGTCCACACCACCCACGCTGGGCTCTGCTCCACTCTGCTCCGCTCCCAGCCCCGTGTACGAAAGACCTTACCCAGAGACCATCCAGGCTGTCCTGGGCTGGAGCCTTGCTTCCCTCTGCTATTTTGTGTGTCCTGCAGCTCTAGAATTGGTTCAGAGCCATTTTTTTATAGGTTTTTGGAAGGACTTGGCGGGGAGCTCACACCAGTCTCTGTTTTCCAGCCGCCATCTTGGCTGCACCCCTGAGGCCCTTGTTCTTATCATAGGGGGCTCAGGGGATCAGCAGAAAGATGGGAGCTGGAGAGTAAAACCCAATAGGGTCCCTTTCCTTCTGATTTTATGAAGCCTTTTGAGGGCTTCTGTGAGGCCCTAATTAAATGCTAGCATTTCTGAAACAGTACTGTGATGAAGCAAACACATTCCCTGCCCTCAAGGAGCTTACGTCCTAATGAGGGAGATGGTGTAAATGAGACAGATAGGGGGTAGATGACAGGTAATCGGGGGAAGCCACCAGCAGCTGAGGGGACAAAGGCCTCCTGCACAGGATGAGTGAGGTGCTCACAGTCTTGGGTATTCTAGGCATGGGAGAGAACCAGGGGTGGGAGCGTGGGGGGCAGCCAGCAGAGCTCAGAGTATACAGGGGGTGTGCGATGGAAGAAGCCTGGAAAGGTGGGCAAGAGCCAGATTGTGAAAAGCTTCAGAGGCCAGGCTGAGATCTTGATGTGTGGGCCCTTTGGACCTAACCAGGCATGTAGTTGGTCAGCTGTGTGGAGGATAGATGGGAGGCATCAAGCAGGACTCAGCCTCTCCACTGAGATAGTGATGTGTGAGGTATGGAAGGAAGTGATGGGGCTAGGATGGAGGGAGCTCCCATGGGGGTACTGTCTACCCAGCCACCCCACCCTTCAAGTCGCTGAACCCCCAAGCTTCGGTTTTGTGTTCTGTAAGATGATAAGCTTGGCCTGGTGACCTCTTGAAGTCCCTTCCAGCTCCAGATGGATGGTGTGATTATTTTTTAAAGTAATAGCCATCCTTTTGCCTCCAATTGTCACATGCCCTTTATGTGCCGTGCATGACTTCGCTGCAGAACATGTGTTGGCTAAATCCCCGTTCTTGAGTACCTAGACCTGGAAGGCCAGAAGGGTCTGAGCTAGGAGGCCTTGAAGAGCTGTCTGAGCAGGAGAGCGCCAGGGTATGGAGAGAGGATGGGAGGGCTGTGCCTAGAAGAGAAGGCGGGATGGACAGGTGCCTCAGAACATCCTAGACAGATGAGAAAGCGCCCATCTGGATTGGGACAGGCCTTGGCTTTGTCTTGTTGGGAAGCGGCCCCCGTGGCCGTTCTGGAAAGCTGTGGCTTCTGTGGAGGCATCATTCCTCTAGTCCCTGCTGAGGAGGGAGATGCTTTAACGAGGGATTCCTAGTTCTGGATCATTCATTTGATTGCCTACATTTCTATTTTGTCATGTAAACAGGGACTGCTTTGTTACATATAGTGTGCGTCGTAGAGGTGACCTTGGAAGCATTCCTGGGTCGTAGTCTGTATTCCTTTTTAATTTCTACACATAAAAGATAAGTACTGGTATAATCTGTGTCTGTGTCTCTGACCTAAGGACTTTTTTTGGATGTCTCCATTTATATTGTAATTGTCAATATACATACTATCCTTTAGGAGGAATTCTTATATAAAGCAGGAGCCAAGGGCCAAATCCTGCCTGCTGCCTGTATTTGTATGGCCTTGAACTAAACAATAGTTTTTACATTTTTAAATGCAGTAAGATTTTATTTAAAATTGTGAAAGCCATGGTTAGCTCCTTGGCCCTGCCAAAACAGGTGGGCTGGATTGGTCTGAAAGTGCTGGACCTCTCCAAGTATAGTTTGTTCATAACTCCTTAAAAAAGAAGAAATTATTTCTAGCTTTGCGTTTTGCTTTTCCTTTTGAGAGTACTCCAAAGGAAACGTCAATCCGCAGGTTTTGACAGATGTCTTACTTCCTAAAACTTTACATTTGGTTCAGTTGTATAAGCCATTTTAAATTCATGTGTTTTAGGTGGTAACACTGTGGTACCGGTCTCCAGAGGTGTTGCTGGGGTCTGCCAGATATTCCACTCCCGTAGACATTTGGAGTATAGGCACAATATTTGCTGAATTAGCAACCAAGAAGCCACTTTTCCACGGGGATTCCGAAATTGACCAGCTCTTCCGAATCTTCAGGTATCGTCACATGCACTTCCATTTTGTTCCCACAATACAGAAAATTAAGATGCATATATACATTTTTCCCTCCCAGAGTAAGGAGACTGTATCTCAGGAAACTTGTTTTGCAGGGCTTTGGGGACTCCTAATAATGAAGTGTGGCCAGAAGTTGAGTCTCTGCAGGATTATAAGAATACATTCCCCAAGTGGAAACCAGGAAGTTTGACGTCACATGTCAAGAACCTCGATGAAAACGGCATAGATCTGCTCTCTGTGAGTAGTCTGTCCTGAAAGCTCTGATGGGGCTTTACCATAAACCCAGTTGTTGAAAATGCAGAAGCTTTTGCTTTCTTCGGGTGGTTTTTGTTGTTTTTTTTATTATGTATGACATGCATTTTAGATGAGTATATTATACATGTAATATGTATACATGTGTGCACATGTGTGTGTGTATGTATACATGTAGGGATCAAGCTGATTTGTTGAAATAGTTAATTAGTGGCTTTCTTTACCCACATTTTGAAGGGGGGAGCGGCTGGGTTTTTTATTTTTGTTTTTTGGTGCAAGAAATCTCAACTATTTTTACCAGACACCAACTACAGTAGAAAAGATGGTTTTTTTTGGCTGTTGAATCTAGGAGGGTTTATTATACTTTAAGTTCTTGGAAGAATTAAATAGGAAAAGTAAGCATTAGAGCACGGGAATGCTGGGCAGTGAGAAAAGAAAGATGTATATTGCCCTGGGCTAGAAGGAGACAAATAAGTGGAACCTTCAGGTAATTAATCTAGCCAGGAGGCCAGAAGAGCTGGGAGGGTTCAGTACAGTAACAGCTTAACTTGCAGTAAAGACATTCTGTTCCTTCTGACCTCACATTTTCCTTTTCCTTTTTGGCATTTGTGCTGTATTATTTTCCTTTAACTCATCGTCAAGTTTTTATTTAAAAAGTTTAAATTTATTCACTGTTTAAAATGTAAATGATAAGTGTTAGAGTTTATTCAGTCTCTCTGTCTCCATAATTAGTTACGTTCTGGGCTGTTTATTTCAAGACACTTTACATTGCTTCTACTTATCTTTTTACTTTGAAATACTAAGTTGATATTTCTGGTTCGGGTTTATGCTCTTCCTTTCTCCTTGTTGAGGTTAGTGCGTATTTCTTTAAGGTGTCTATTCTAGTGCTTTGTGTTATTCTGTACCCACTCAGCTTCTGCTCTTGCTGTTGTCCTGAGTTCTGATTTCGGCACCATATCCCTTGGGACCTTTCTCTCGAATTCACTAGAACAGCTTAGCAGGTATTTGTTATAAACTCTTCTCTCCGCCCTTGCTGCTCTTTTTCCCACCTCTCCAATAAGAAAGACAATTCTACAGTCACTTATCCATTCAGAGCGGCCTTCTCTCCTTGCCAAAACAAGTTTCTTAGTTCTATGAAATCTCAGAAATGTTGGTTTTCTCTTATCTTTACAGAATTTTGTCCCAATACGTCTCTCCTCTGGCCCATGCAGCAAGCTGTTCTTATTTTAAAAATGAAATGATATGTATTTATTCATGCATGTGGAATCTGTTCCTTCCATCGGGCCCCTATTCCCACCCCAGCAAGAGAAGGAAAAATAAATCTCGCTAAAAACGCTCAAACAGATTCCCATCTTGTCCCTGCACTAAGTTCATCGCCCTGGCAGAAGAACAGCTCAGCTTATTAGTCTAAGGGACTGGGCTTACATACCCTTTTAGGCAAGCAGAATCAACAAATCCTCGGGGAAGCATTTGCATAGTGCATGACTTCTCTTGCCTTTGTTCCCCTTTTGCCCTAAACAATATTGTGTTAATAGCCCACAGGTGGTATTTAGCACCAGTGTGCTCTTGGGGGTTTTGGAGGGAGCACGTGTGTACTCTGTGTACCAAGGAGGCTTGAAGAGCCTTCATCTTGAGTAGCACATGTATGCCGAGGGAGGGATGGAGAGCCCACGTGCCAAGTTATCTGCCCAAGGGCAAGAACAGGCCTCTGGCCTGTATCTTATCCCAGAATGGACTTTCTCAGCGCTGGCCCTTTATATGCTTTTACCAGTTTTCCTCAGTTCATACAGAATTCCCGAGGCTCTGTGTTTTTCAGAGTCATTGTATCTTGTGGGGCAGTAGCAGCAGCATTGTTAATATTGTATATGAGTGTGTGCGCGTGCTAGTTTGTTTAACTAGTGCTGGTCAGTGGTCATCTGTTTTATTTCCAGTTCTTTGATTTGACAGCTGTGGCTGTAAATATTTTGGTGTCTCTGCTGCTTTCTGTCTTGGCTCCCTTGTGTCAGACCAGACGTGGTTTCTGTCTCCGGGTCTCAGGCTATGGATTCCTGAGGTTTTAAAGTGATGTTCATCAGAAAGGAAGTGGCTACTCTTGCCTTTGGTTGGAAGGAAATTCTAAGTGAACCTCATTTCTTTGATTCTGTAAAGCCTTGTCTACACCCCCCCCCCCCACCCGTTTGTGCTTATGTTTTTATTTTTTAAATCTTCAGAGCTCTTAGGGTGTGGTTAGAACTTTGCTTATTTTCCATCTTCATTACCTGGTCAGATCTGGTTTCTGTTTTGTGCATACACTTATGACTTGGGAATATAAGGTTCATTCGAACTCATCTGTTCTAACCAACATTATTCTTTAATAATTTGTGAGGTTTGTCATTCATGTTCACTGCTTGCGGATTCTATTGTGTTTTTTGCTCTCAAACACAAAGTGAAAATTACTGTTGTATCTATGTACATTTGTGAGGGTTAGTTCATAGGATCATAAATCTAGCGCAGGAAGACACATCAGAGGCCATAACGTCTAAGCCTCCTCTCATAGGTGAGGAGACAGAGGCCCAAGCTCCCAGAGTAGCAAGCACCAGAGATGGGCAGTGAGCCCAGGAACGACACTAGAGAGAAGCTTCAAGTGTTTGGGGACAGCCTCCTCTTCTCTTGGTGATCTTGTCTGCTAGTGACCAGGATTCCATTATTATCAAAAAGCGTCAGAGAGAGGGTTTGAGTCTGGTCCTCTTGCTCTTTTTCTACTCTATGTACCAAGGTACCCCTTTGTTAGTAAACTGACGTGAGCAGTAGACAGCTCATCGGGGTTGTCCGCTCCTCTGTAACCAGCCTCTCCCCGCTGGAAACTCCCTCAGGTCTTATGTTTTCTTTTGGTCCTTTGGACTTTGTATGACCTAACGTCTTGGATATGGTTGAAGTGGAGTCATTTCTGATCTCAAGGACCAGAATTAATTCCTATAATCACTAAGTCTAGCTGCTTTTAAGTGTTTCAAGGTTTTCTTGAATTTTTTTTTTAAAGCACCATGGTCATTTTGTTGGGATATACACCCCCCTCCCTGAGCCTTCCTTCCTTGTCACAAATTAAAACAGTGACTCAAAGACAGCTACTGCTGCGACCTTGGTGGAACCTATCTGTCATCTTCTGCATGGCCCCCCGCCCCCGCCTTTCTCCAAACACTGATACCCCTCTCCATGGAAAGGAAGACAGTGGTTTTTGGTAGTCTGGTTGTATTTGTTTACATAATTATAGTCACTGTAGATGTTGTTCTTTTGGTCCTGCTTCTTTCAGGCTGTAGCATCTAATAAAAATAATTGTATTTTCTCAGTCATTTCTTAATGGTATGATAATGTTCCATTGCCTTAATATGCATCTGTTGGTTTAGCAACTCCCCGACTGAAGGGCCCCCTGCTTTGTGGAAGCATCTGCTTTAAATGCCTACAAGGGCAGCACTGGGGCCAAGAAACATTGCAGAGGAGAAACCCATATCGATGTTCATTCCTCTCTTAGCAGTGGTTTGATCTGTTCCTCTCCAAATCTTGTCTACAATGTTATCATTTCAAGGATATTTAGGATTCCCTTGTCAGTCTAATGTCACTTTCTGGTCAATCCAGCACTACTTCAGTTTGAGCTAAAAAGGTTCCTTAGCTCTTTCAAGTGTGTACATCAATTTTTTGCCTAATATTAAGTCAGCTCACTGGAATATGCACATGCTGGTTCACTCCCCCCCCCACTCTGATGCCTTTTGTTTAAGGTATGCTGGAAGCAGGATTGAAACAAGTACAGTTAAACACCATGACTCCTGCAAAAACACCTTAAATTGGTCTTACCGATGACTTTCTCTTAGCCAGAAAAGATAATCGTTTTTATTTTTCCTGGCCTACCTTAATATTCCTACTTGTAAACTATGAGCATTTGTGTTTGAACATGGAATTAACAGTGGCAGAGAAGGAGGTATTGGCACTTAGGGTTTCTTAGCACTAATGATTTTGGGAGGCAAGGGGGTTGAGTATTTTAATTAGTGTTCTTAGTTAAGGCCGACAAGGATGGCTTTTAAAATTTCCTGAAGTGAGTGAAACATTTGTGCTTTGTGTTGACTAGTTTAAAAGGTTTATGCTTGAATCTTACAAAAGCTTTTTAACATTAACTTTTTGCTTGGTGATTGACATTAATTTATTAGAAAATTTAAATAGATAATCTGTTTAATTTCATTGGTACCATTTCCTGAATAAGGTTCCATTTCTTTCTTTTTCAGAAAATGTTGGTCTACGATCCTGCCAAACGAATTTCTGGCAAAATGGCATTGAACCATCCCTATTTTAATGACCTGGACAGTCAGATTAAGAAGCTCTAATGGTCCAGCCGAGTGATTCCGGGGGTTTTGTATCAAGAATGGATAGTCCTCTTGTAATGTTAAACTCTGTCAACATTTGTCTTTATATGTGTGTTTCCTATCTTTGTTGTAAAATTGAAGCTGTCCTCTGTTTTTCTAGGTGTTGCATAAAACTGTAAATATCATTATAATGAGTAATGCTCTATGTAGATCTCATCAGCATAGCTGTTTTGTTTTCTATAAATAAAACTGTAAATCCAGCATTGATGTGCAGGGCGTGGGGGAAGTTGGAGCTAATTTTAAAACAATATTCTCCTAGAGTTTTTGCACATTTGAGATGTTATTTAGGAGCATAAATCAGACTCAAATTTTATTATGTTATAAAATATCTTAAGACCCTTTCCTGGGCATTTGTATGTTTAAATTGAATTCCGATTGCCTACAACAACGTGAAATTTAAATTTGTCTTAGCATCAAAACCAACCACAGCGAAGGGGAAATAAAGGGTATAGGATTTCAAATACTTTACCCAATTAAAAGCCTAAAATCACTAATTAAGTTTAGATTGTTCATGTGGTAGGATGCACACGTAGGTATCTTTGCAATGGCTTTCTACTTTATAACTCAGAATAGGAGAAATGAGATGGATTTGGCAGCATACCTCAGTGCCTTACAGACTAAGCATGAGGGCATGGCAGGGGCTCCCCGTGTCAGGAGAACAAATAGCAGATCCACCAACTATGCTGTTGACAATTTTAGTTATGAAATGTTCACATGGATTCCTAGGCTTTGAGTAGAGTATCAACCATGGGAAGGAGTTGGTTGAGCATATATATGTAGCTTACTAGGGTCAAATGCAAACCCTCACAGAACGTAATCACTATTTCACTTATCAGTTGTTTTTAATGAAGCACACCTTCTTAACTAAAACAACCATTTTTGAAAATAAAACGTATATGTAAATAGAATAATGCCAGATAATGATGATTGGTAACTTTATGATAATTGATAATGCTACTCAAAGTGGTTTCCTAATAATTACATTTGGTTATTGCTGCGAATGAGCCCTTTCTGAAAGAGTATTGATAGGTTTTGGGGGGGAGGGCACTTTGAGGGAGAGCTTTATAAGGAGTTGTATGATAGTATATTTATATTAGACCATAGGGCTATTTTTCCCTATCACTAGACTTTTCACTGTGCCCTGTCTTCTTTGGCCTACCACCGCTTTGTCATGATCAAAAGCATAAATCTACATTGGCAGTCTTTCCCCCTGTGTAAATAGCCCCTGTTGCCTGGGTTCTCGGGGCTGCTTCTGGGCACTGGTTTTCTGCCATGTATAGTTATCCTAAAAGGGAGCTGTGAGTGCTCCATGGCTGCTCTTGGCCCCTCACCTTGAAGTCAAGGTCAATTGGCCTTGTTGGCTTTGGGTCTTGGGACATGGACGTTCGTTTCAGGCTGCTCCGAGAGCCTTCGTGGATTCACTCCTCGCTAATGATTTGGCGGCGGAGCTATTCTGAAGCTCATCCGTCTCATACATAGGTTGCACGGCCACGAGCATTCGGGAAGAGGGAAGAAGGTCAGACAACTTTCCATTCTTTAAAAAGTGGTCTTTTGGAGTATCTTGACTTGGTTATCTGTTTGCATAGTTCTGCATAAATTAGAAAAGCAGTAATCAAGTTCTGAGTTATGAAAGTTAATATTAAATTTTAGTGCTAGTTAGAAACTTTTTAGTCAATGTGAATGATTCTAGTGAGCACTTGGGGTTTTCTGGAGCAAGTTGATTTCATGTACATTGGCTCTGCCGTAACTATGGTGCAAGAGGCATCAGGGGTCTCTGTTGGGTTCCTCGTTTGATTGGGTGGAAGGCGTTACTGAGAGGCACTGTTTTCAGGTTAATACATGTAGTTTTAGCCACTATTGGGTGAATATATGAGAATTAGAGTCACCCTCTACTTTTACTGCATTTGTTTTAAAAATAAAATAGAGGCATAGCGCATGTTCTGCTGGAAAGTATTACTAACTGGCACTTTACATGACCTTTCAGTCTTAAGGGGTGGGTAATAAAATTGCAGTTTACAATTATACTGATGAATGTTACTTTCTTGAAATAACGGTTATGATTTATTTTCTACATAAAACCAAATTATTTAGGTCCATATAGTTTTATACGCCCAGCTTACATGGTCTTAAATTCCAACTTCCTGCCTAAGGATTCTGGCCTTTAGTACTTTTGAGTTACCTAAATAACTCAAGGAATTAAAAAATAGTTGAATTGACCGTATCCTAAAGACCTGGACATTTATGATTCTTTATGTAAAGGAACAATTTAATCTAGGAAGATAGAGGTTCTGTTGGACTTTAAATGGAATTTGTTAATCAGCATGAAGTGTGATTTCTTGCAAAAATAAATTTTTAGTCTTTAATCAGGATAGGTACAATAGGCTGATAGCTACAACCCTTGCCTTCATAGAACTTGGGTTTGGGAGCAGGTTGACTGCTAGGTGTCCGTTTTCAGTAGTTCATTTTGTCTAGAGAAATAAATTTGGAGGCAGCTTTCACAAAATCCTTTAGGCCAAATGTCTTGAAATAGCTGTGGTAAGTTCTGAAGTGGAAATACCACTTGGGGAGCCTACAAGGACTCATTTTATACTAGGACTGGGATCTTTAGTAGGACCACTTGATCCACAGAAAAAATGAACCACTCCCAAATAAATGACAATGGAGAACTGCTTAAAAGGTGCTAAAATCAGCCAACATGTGTGAATAAATGATAGCATATATTTAAATTGTTATGAAAGATAGTTAAGTGCTGCTGTGAAGCTAGAAATTTTCTTAGAAATTGTCAGAGTAACTGAAATTATGCAAAAGGCTGATTCTCACCTTTGACACCACAGAACCATGATTCCCCAACCTCTGTTTTAGATTTACCTGTTGGGAATTTAGGGTTGAAAGAGGTCTCACAGACCCTCTACTTTGACCCATGCACAGACTTGATCATCCAACCACCTTTTGAAGAATCCAGCACACAGGAGCTCACAACCTTCCAGAGTTATCCGTTTCCCCTGAGGATTGGCTCCACACATCTTTCCTTTAAGACTACATCTGCCTCTCTAACTTTGATGCATTGATCTTTGTTCTGACTCTTGGAAGCAAGAAACATGAGTAATCCATCTTTCAAACATTTCAAAATAGTTACTGCATCCCTTGAGTCAAAGGTATACTAGAGGGGCCTTTGGCGACTTTGGTGGGCAGAATTCTAGGAACTAGATGCTTGCGTTCTCACAGCATAATACTATTTGGGCAGGAAATGCTTCCCTTGCCTTGTTGATTGCATAATAGTGAAACATAACCATTTTTAAACTATGCATTTTAAAAAAATTGATCCTAGAGGAACTCCAAAAACATTCCTCCACTTCTGCCTCTCTCACTAAGCTATTTCTTCTGTAGGAAGCATTTTCCTTGATTTCCAGGCTTCCACATGTAACACTCAGGATTCCAGGAAAGTGAGTGACCTCAAAAGGCAGTTTGCAACAGGAACCCCTTCTGATATTCCTAAAAAGTCATTATTTTGAGTAATTGTAATTGCGAGGAAGTTTGTTATAAAGCCCCTGGATTTGGATTCTCAGAAGACTTGGGTTTAAATCTTGACTTAGGTGCCACCTGTTAGTTGTTAACCAAGTGCTTTGTTCTCTTCAGTTTCTTATTTGTACAGAAAAAAGATTAGACTGCATCATATCCAAGCTCCTTTCAAGCTATTGGTCTATCACGAAATCCTAATTCTGACTGTTGTCCACCAATTGTTTCACCCTTTGGGGCCCAACAACAAATAATCTCGCTACAGGCTAAACACTTCCATTTCCTTCAACCAAGCCTTGAACGGTATGATCTCTAGTACTTACCTGTCTGACTGACCTCTCCAGCTGGCCATCGATCTTCCCAAAATGTGATGGCCCGAATTGAACCCAGTTGTCCTCTAGACAGACCAGAGTGATGGACAGCAGTGGTATTATTACCTCCCTCCTTCTGGGCAGTATGCCTCCTGATGAAACTTCAGGTCACATCAGCTTTTAAAATCACTGCTTAATTTCTTCTCCCTCTTCTCCCCTTTCCCATCTGGTGTTCATGTGGGTTTTTGAAGCCCTAGAACATTGCCTTTATTTCTATCCATTTCATTCTGTTCAGTTTAAGGTCACACAATTAGTGAGTGGCAGAGTTGTGGTTGAAACCTGAGTTTTCTGACTCCCAGTTTAAATACCCTTTGTACTGGGCCACATCGCCTTCCTAACCACTTATTGGGAACCGTCATCTTGTTCTTTGGTCAACTCAGACTGACCCTGGACTATTGGGCAACTTCCTCTTTTTTAAAAAAAAATCTAATTTTTTAAAAAAACTATTTAGTATTTTATTTATCCCCAGGTACACGTAAAAGCAATTTTTAACATTCATTTTTAAAACTCTTGAGTTCCAAATTCTCTACCTCCCTGTGCCCCTATTGAGAAAAGCGATTCAATATAGATTATATATGTGTAGTCTTGCAAAACATTTCCATATTAGTCATGTTGTGAAAGAAAACACTGACCAAAAAAAAAAACCCTTAAGAAAAATAAAGTAAAAAAAATATGCTCCAAACTATTCAGACACTTTCTCTGGGGATGGATAGTGTTTTTCATCATAAGTCCTTCAGAATTGTCTCGGATCATTGTGTTACTGAGAAGAGCTCAGTCATTCACAACAGAGCATCTTACAATAATGCTGTTATTTGAACACAGTGTATTTCACTGTGCATCAGTTGATGTAAGTCCAGATTTTTTTGAGAACATCCTGCTCCTCCTTATAGCACAGTAGTATTCCATCACAGTCATATACCACAACTTGTTCAGCCATTCCCCAATTGATGGGCATCCTCTCAATTTTCAATTCTTTGCTGCCAGGAAAGAGCTGCTATAAATATTTTTGTGCATAGAAGTCATTTTCTTTTTTTTTTTTTCTTTTAATCTCGGGATACAGACCTAGTAGCGGTATTGCTAAGTCAAAGGTTCTTCCAGCCCTTTGGCCATCACCCTCCTCTTTACCAAGTTTTTTGCACCTTGAAAAGCTTTGTCAGCAGCTTGTTATGGTCTCTATAATGGACACTGCTGTATCTGTGTAATTTAAATAGCAGTGTTTAATGGACCTTTTATGACCATTTTTATTATAGAAGTGTAATGAACATTTGAATGGAGTGTTTGGATATGGTATCCATTCTCTAGGATTAAAAAAATCTGTAGAACGTTAGAGCTGAAAGATTGTGGGCAACGTTTATGTCAGTTCTTACATATGTAACAAGATCCTTGTACCAAGCCATCATTTTCTATTAAGCTAATAATATGTTAATGGAAATGTAGGATGTTTGAAGATCTTTTACTTACAAGTATCCTTAGGCATTAATAACATCATTTTTTTTGCAGAGTATCACTAGCCATTTTGAGGAATTAAGTCATAGAACTTAAGTTAGGTAGTGGAAAGCACACGACTGAGATAGGAAACCAGGATTCTTTTGGCGTCACTAGCAGTGTGTACCATTTCTGGCTCTGGCATCTGGCTCACTTATACGTGTGTGTGTGTGTGTGTATGTTTGCGTAATATACATATATATATACATATATATTATTCCCTTCTCTATAGTCTATTATTCACACTAGAAAGGCTGTCTTTTTAAAAATGAACACAAAATTTAATTTTCTTCATTCTCCAAGCAAAAAGCCAATGAGCTGGTTCCATAAAAACAATTATATTTATTTCATGTTCCATTATCCCTGCTAATGGAGGGGAGCAGTGAGATGGTTAATTCAACAGTGAACAGCCCTAAAATTACTTCTATTAGTGCATATTCCACCACCCCCCTTCGCCTTTTTGGCTGCAGATTTCCTTTTTTGTAATCAAAACCATAGGGCGGTGGAGCTTGAGGGAACTCTAGATATCCCTCCCAAGAATCCCTCAGACCAAATATATTTAAATAAGTATGGTTTTGAGAAAGGGGACCACAGTCTGCGTCCCCTAGAGAGGTCAAGTGAGATGTCTGAAGTCAGAACTAGAATCACGAAAGCTCTGGATTTTAGATTTTGAATGTTCAAGTATTTGCTGACAAATCCTGGAAGGTTGGTTGTCCCGCCCCTTGGAATCAAAGGAATGATGACGATGGGGTGGGTGTTAGGGATTATGAACTGCCCTAGATGGTCAAATGCTCTTACTGACTTGGCCTAATACTGAGTGTGGACTTCAGTTAGGCTCACTGCCTTTTCCAGTGTGCTGCATGCTAGGTATGGGGATGGACAGAAGAAGTAAATTAAAGGCCTCCGTTTTATGTTAGGTGCTTGGAGACATAAAGGGAAATGAGAAGTAGTTACCGTCTTCATTCAGGGAGCTCACAGGCTAATAAGTCAGCGAGACAAGACATGTCCAAAACTAACTTCACCTTCAACATAGCCTCAGACCTATGCAGGAAGTTGCTTTGAGACTTTAAAGGTATGAACAATCACTTTCTGGCTGAGGAGATTAGCTTCATGGAGGAGTTGACATCTGATAATTTCTCCAATTCTATAATGCTTTATATAAAGTTTATATAAAATTCTCATTTGATACTTAATACCTTATGAAATAGGTGTCTAGGTGGGGCAGTGGGTAGAGCTCCTGGCCTGGAATCAGGAAGGCTCCTCTTCCTGAGTTCTAATCTGGCCTTGGTTACTAGGTGTGTCCCTGGGCAAGTTGTTTAACCCTAGTTTGCCTCAATTTCTCCACCTGTCAAATGAGTTGGAGAAGGAAATGACAAACCACTTCCAGTATCTTTCCCAAGAAAATCCCAAATGGGGTCATGAGGAGTCAAACACTACTGAGAAACAACAATGACCACAAAACCATTATGATATAGTACACTCATTTTACCAATGTCCAAGTCTTGGGCTCAGTTTTAAGTGACTTCCCCAAGACCACACAGCTAACTAAGGCTTTAGAGCCAGAATTCTTCAAGGCCATTTAGTTGAACCCCCTCATTTTACAGATGGGAACATTGAGGTCCAGAGCATTTAAGGCTTTCCCAGGATAGCCGAGGGGGCAAATGCAGAGTTAGGATCTTCGATTACAGATCCCCACCGTTCTGCACATACCAAGACGCCTGTGGACATGCCAAGCCTATGCTTCAAAGTTCACTTACGGCAATCCGCTGTTGACTTCTGCGTTTTGATCTGATTCGGATTGGCAGCTTGGAAACACTGAATGACTGAACAGAGTAATTGGGTGGTTTGGGAGTGAAACAAACAATCAAAACCAGCTTGCCTCATTCCAAGTTTGCATTTCAATTACTCTTGATTCTTCCTTTGGTCTCCTACCTTTCTCCTGACAGGCAAGTTTGAGGATCTTTCTCCAGTTAATACAGACACCTTGTGACTGGCCTCACAGTCAATTAAACAGTTAATCTCCCACTCTGTAACTAGGTGGATATTATAAATCTCATTTAATTCTTGGGTTCCTCCTCCCCATTTGGAACTATGCGCTCTGGACCAAATCTCCAGAGACTACCACCCCTGACACCTCCCAGTTCCCCCCATAATGGCCCCGTAACACTTCTCATTGTAGATCAGACCCTCTATATCACTCGTCAGTGAAACTTGGGTAATGAAGAAACATTCCAATCTACGGTTTTCATTCCTCCAACCAGTAACTGAACTCAAAAATCCCCAGGTGCATATCTGAAAGGAAAAGTGAGAAAGAACGCCTAATTCCCCACTCATCTCTCTGGAAGCTCTGGAAAGAGTGTATCTCTGCTACCCGTGAGAGATGGAACTTTGTCATGTATAAAAATGGAAAGTCTGAGAATCCATTGGTGGAGCTGCCATATCACCCCAGTGGAGGGAACTGCCCATATAACCACCCCAATCTGGCTGCAGATTTCAAAGCCTTCAGCACCCAGCTCTCATCTCCAGTTGGCTTTGAAGAATGTTCCTTAATGCATCTTTTCTGGCATCTGTGTCTTGTGTATGGGTTTCCTTTTCTCCTCTCTCCTGCAGACATTTGGGTTACCACATAATCACTTACTTGGAATCATTTACCACCACATGAAGGAACCTAAATGGGCAAGATAAATTAATTCGGGAGTACTCATTCCAATCGCTGCAGAGGGGTCCTTATTCACACTCCCCTAGGATGGTATCTTCCTTGTGTTATTAGAGGCTCTAAAGGTTAAAATGGAACAACAACCAAAAAAACCAGTGAGTTTTGTGAATTCTTGCATTTGGAATGTTAGCTGAAAGATGGAGAGCGTTTCTCAGCTCCCCTCCTTTTAAATGATAACCTTGTGGTTTTCCTCAGATGCCTCAGATATTTTTAGGCGGCTGTATTCTAAAACACTCTACCCGACTGCAATTTAATTAAAAGTATGCTACTGTATAATAAAGAGCATACGATTACAGCTGACATCACATATTCATAATGTCTATGGCATAGAAATGTCAAATACATGTGTAGTGAGTGGAAAAAAGGAGGAAGGCCAACCTCACCTTTTATTCTTTCTTCAAGAGAAAGCTCTCTCATGTTGTGGCAACGTTTTGGAATATTTTATAGCACAGTAGAAAAGCACAGAATAAACACACCAATAATTCAACGTGCCTGATGGCAAAAACTGAAAGGCTTACTCAGAAGCAGAGGAAAAAATTGGACTTACCTAGCAGATGTTTATTTAAATACAAATAACAACTCCTACTTTTCCTGTTATCTCCAATTATGTGATGCAACATTTTTTACCAGAAGAAGGGCTTTTAAAAACAGCTTTCCAGGGAGTAGATAAACAATAACTATATTTGGCCAACAGCTGCTTTTTGAAAATGAAATGTCAGCAAAGCTGAATGTTGTTTAAAGAAACTTAATTATCCAGCTACCTTTGCCTTGGGATCAGTAGAAATAGGGCATTTATTCTATTTGCCCCCAAGTGATTAATTCAGGGTTTAAGTCGTAGCCATTAGTTAGAGATTGCACCCCCTTTGTCGTTCACCATGAATGTGGATCAGATTGGTTGCCGGGAATTCTCAGCCCATTTGGAGGCACCGCCCACATTTGGAGGTAGGCTGAAGCTAGACCTTGGGATTGTTTCCTTGCTCAGTTTCTACCCCTCACCCCTCATTGTCGGATCATAGATCTATGGCTGGGAAGAATCTCAGGCCATCTAGTACAAGCCTCTCAGGCCCAGAGAAGATGACCAATGACTTGTCCGGCATCACATTGGTAGTGATCGAAAGAGCCAAAATTTCAAACTAGGTCGCCTGGCTTCAGATCTTACAAAGAATCCATTGTATCAAGCTGCTATGTGAAATCAAATGAAATTCATTTATTATATACATCTTGTGTGAATTATATATATATCTTATGTGAATATACACAGCTTATAATAGGATATGATAAGTTGGGAAGCTCTTCAGAATGGATTGTTAATGAGGCAGCATGGTGTTGAAGAAATGATACCAGATTTGCTCCAGGAGACTAGAAAGAAGTCACTTTCTTTAAGCCTCAGTTTCTTTTTCTGTTAAATGAGTTTTTTTTTTCTGATTTTATTGCAGGAAAACAATACTGGAATGACAGAAAGGAAAAAGGAAAGGAAAGGAAGACAGGAGTAGGAGATGTGGGCACTAACCAGTTTGTAATTAAGGAGTTCATAATATCGGGATGTCTGAGAAGGGAGAAAGGAGAGATGAGCCTTTAGTTCTAGAATCTAGACCTGGAAGAGACCCCTGACCTAGTCCAACTCCCCCATTTAAAGCTTAGATGACCACAGGACAGAGATCACAGGAGGGATTCAAATGAATGCACAGACTGTTTAACTATAACACAAAATAGAACATAAGTCAGGAGAGTGCCAATAAATGTTTAACAACCACCTCTCGGGAGAAAATGCCCTTGTGACACACATTTAAGTTTAATTTGCATTCTTAACATTTTCTCCATCACTTATTAAAGTATAGAAAATCAACAAAGCAGTAAATCAAGCTCCAATTTGTGGCATTTTTGCTTTTTTGGGTATAAATGCTCATATTGAATATGTAATAACTGGCTTTGGTAAGAGTTGTCTCCAGGGCACCCCTGAAAGTGCCTAGGATATTGGGGGTGGGGAGAGATGAAGAGGTGGCCCCAGTGAGTGCTGTAGGATTTACAAGGCACTTCCACACGTTATCTCATCAACTGACAAATGTTCATTAAGCACCTGCTAAGTGCCTCCCAACAGTCCTGTGCAAAAGATAGATTGTCTGAACTGGGTTTTGAGGCCTCTTTCCAAATCTCTAAAAAAATATCACTCTCAGTAGTGTATCTAAGGTCCTTACCAGCTCTAAACCCTGGACATCTATTGTTCTCCAAGTTCTTCCCAGCTCTAAATTTTGGGATGTCGATGATGATGATGATGATAACTGATCCACACGTACTTCAAGAAATGTCCTTGGATTCAAGACGAGCTGCCTTTCAAGAGAGGGTGCCCTTACAAAATGGGAGAGATACAGGTGAAAGATGTGCTCTGTTATTGTTCTTTGGTTCATTTTTATGATTTCTCTAACACGAGAGAGTTCTGCCACTATGCTGAAGATAACATATTGTCTTAGATTCCTGTAGTACCCAGAGTTTAAGAGACCAGGCCAGGGCCACACAGCCTCTATGTTTCAGAGAAAGCCTTCCTGTCTCCGTGGCTGCTTATATATCCACTTTTCTGCCCATAGACCCACCCTGGACTCAGATACGTGAGTTGATATCATGTTGATTGCCAATTTGAGATGTGGTGTAATAACTGGTATCCTCAAAGAAAAAGGAGTTTTAAAATTTTGTATTTACTCCATATTCATATTTTAGATCTATCTATCTATCTGTGTATCTATCCATCTATCTATCTATCTATCCATCCATCCATCTATCTATCTCTCTGTCTATTCGTCCATGTATCTCTCTCTCTCTCTCTCTCTCTATCCATCCATCTATCTCTCTATCCATCTATTCATCCATCTATCTCTCTATCTTTCTATTTACCTATCATTCATTCATTTACAAGAACATAAGTTCCTTGGGTCACAGGACTCTGGCACAGTGTCTTGCACATAGTAGGTATATCACTAATTCATGTTGATTAAGTGATTTGTAAAAAATACAAACTATTGGTATTTCCCTTTTTACATCGCCTCCATTCCCCCTCGATTGCTTGACGCATAGTAGTGCTTTTCGGATAATTGCTGGATCTTTCTTGATAAGCAAAAAAGAAAGAAGAATGAAATGGTGCAAAAGCCAACCAGCCTGAAAGGGTTATTTTTTACCTTTTTTTTTTGGTCATTGTTGTTAAAGGTGAATCAAATTTCCTTTGATTTAATGAGAAGAGATCCTTCCAGAGCAAGGGTCACTACTTCTCTCTAACTTAGCCATGACACCAAGTCTGTTGTAGCTCCTCAAGACCAGGAATCAGCCTTTCCCATCATATCATTAGTGTCTCCTCACAGAATCTACTACAGACTTTGCACAGAAAAAAAAGAGCTTAATCCATGTTGTTGTTTGGTTTGATGTTTTCATTACCTACCTTCTGTTCAGACAGCTATCTCTTGTTGGAAACATGCATCCTTGAATGGAAGGTGTTCTTAGAACATGAATATTAATTTGATGCACATTTGTGTCTCATCCAGTGCCAAATGTAAGTAATCTGGAGTCATCTGAGACATTGAATTCAATTCAACAGGTACTTACTGGAGATTTGCTATGGGCTTAAAGTTGTGCTAGGTCCCATGAGGGCTACAAGAATCTGATCTAGCCCTTACCTTTGAAGAGATTTCAATCTTCTTGGGGAGAAAATAACCAATACCTCAATCATTTAAGAATTCATTATTTTCATGGTGTGGGTAGTCTCTCCAAGTCCTCTACACTTAAGTTGACAGACTTTATGATGAATGGACAAAAAATTCAACCCTCTGTGTCCAGCCCAACGATGAGCCTTCCCTCATTTAGAAAGACACCACCTACGTATGATGGACATGCAATCAAGTTCTTGTCTGGGACTAGACTCAAGACCTTTCTAGGAGTTGCTAGAATTCGAGAGCCCAGGGTCACTTCCACCTCTTGGGCTAAGGGATCAGAAGAGGTCTTTAGAGGAGACAACAATAGTAATTTACCGAGAGCCATTGATGGACCATGATACAAAGATAAAAAGAATGATATGTACTTTTATATACATGTATACTCTGTTAGAAGGAATGGAGGTGAGGGTGGGTCACAAACAAAGAGAATTATAATATAAGGGAGAGTATGAAATGAGAAAGGCAGAATTGAATAGGGGATAAAGAACCAGCCTTGGAGTAAGTAAAATCTGGGTTCAAGTCCTACCTTTGACACATGCTGCTGTGTGATTTTGGGTAAGTCACTAACCTTCTCTGCTCTAGAAACTTGATTCAATGATGAAGTTTCTGAGCAATTGCTAGCCCAAACTAGGAAAGGGATTTTATTATGTAGTCCCTACTTGGAACCTTGTTGGGCAGAGAGATGTCTGTTCTGAAACACATCCTCACACTATGCCCATATGATCTCATATCCATTTGCAAATCGGGGGCAGGTGACATTCTTGTAGAATGTGCTTATCCAGATGTTTCAGCATCAGGGGCCATCTTCAAGTCTTGGCTTGGTGAAATGAGAGGCATCTGTAGCAGAGTGGGGAGAGCATTGAAAAGGCTCAGGAAATCTAGAAGTTAATACCGGGTCCATTCCTAAATCTCTGTGTAACCTGGGAAAAGCCAGCTCGTTTCTCTGGTCCTCATCTTCTTTATCTGCAAAATGATCCATCAAACGCTCCTTGAGGTTCTTCATAAAGTAGAGTATTTATGAATTTAGAAATTATTCTAGAAGTCCAGTTTCCTGGGCAATAATAAAAATTGATCTTTACATAACAGAGGTTTAAAAAACCCTTCCTATATTTTAGTGCTCAATAGTGCTCAAAGGTTTACAAAGCACTTCGGATTTGTAACTGAGTATTTGGATGGGTCTTGGGCAACCCGATGTCATTGGTAAAGAGTCTGCTGAGTCCTCACAAGGAAATCTGGGGTGTGTAGCACCAGAGAGAAGGTATTCTCTTCCTTCCCTGAAAGAGACTAGTCTTTGGTTGGTTTTGAGCCCGAAGGGTGGAATACCACCAGACTGAGAGTTTTGGAATTATCTGTCCTGGACGGAGTGAGAATTGGGGCAAAATTTCAGTCTCCAATAGAAAGGTATTGTGGGACCAACTATGTTAACTTGGATGAGCAACGTCCTTGTTTTAAGCCTCCATTTTGTGAGTAAGTAGTTCATTTTCTGGAACAAAATAAATCCTCGAATGGCATAGTCTGGCGAATTATTCCTCTGGACTTGGATGACTGTGGAAGAGTGAGGCTCTCAACTTTGTGCAGCTCTGCCTCACTTAAATCAGGTTCACACACAAGTCAAGACATCACCCCGTGATCTTCATGGTCCTCTTTGACAATGAAGGGCGAACGACAATTCCTCGCATGTGACAAATGAGCACTAATGGCATGTCCCCATAAATTTGGTAAGTAACTGATAATTTGCCAATGACATTAGGAAACTGAAGTTTTGATTGGATGATAGTTTCCTTTGTAACTTGTAAACATCTTTATCCAGAATCATAAAAACCCACCCGAGGCCCCAGAACCATCAGTCTACCCTTTGGTCTTGACTAGAATAGATTCTTTTGTTTGACATACTTAGAAATATAAGCATTCTGTGCTAAAAGGCAGAGACGTGCTAGAATACCACCTTGGAGGGGAGACACAAGACCTCTACTCAGGCATGAAGGAAACTATGTCATAAACACCAGTAGAAGGCCCACGTATTGCTACCTTTAGAAATCAGTTGGTAGTTTGTCCCTAGAGGGTTTGGTGTTTATATTCTTGCATAATCAGTAAAGTTTAGTTGGCAGCTAGGTGGCACAGTGCATACAGAGCTGGAAGGAAGACTCATCTTCTGAGTTCAAACCCAGCTTCATACACTTACAAGCTGTGCGACTCTGGCTAAGTCACTTAACCCCATTTGCCTCAGTTTCCTCATCTGTTAAATGAGTTGGAGAAAGAAATGGCAAATGCCTCCAGTATCTTTGTCAAGAAAACCCATAATGGGGTCACAAAAAGTTGAACATTACGTGCCCTGGCACTATGCTAAATATTTTCTAATTATTATCTCAGTGGATCTTCATAACAACCCTGTGTAATATGTGTTATTATGATCTGCATTTTACAGATGAGGAAATTGAGGCAAATGTAGGTTAAGCAGCTTGCTCTACTCTGCCTTCTACTAATTTATAGCATCCCAGGGGGTAGAACTGGAAAGGACCTTGGATATCATCTTGTCCAGTCTCATTTTGAAGATCATGAGATCATAGATTTAGGGCTGAAAGGGATCCTAGACATCAACCAATGAGCATTTTTAAAGCGTTAACTGTGCAGCAGGCACTGTGTTGGGCAGTGGGGTCCTTGGAAAGATAAACTTGGTCCCTACCCTCAAGGAGCTTATGTTCTATTTGGAAGGGGAGAAATAATATGTTCGAAAAAGAATATAGGGTGGCTAGGGTGCGCCATAGTGCCTAGAGCCCAGAGTCAGGGAGACTCATCTTCATGAGTTCAAATCCAGCTTTGGACACTTAACAGCTGTGGGACCCTGGGCAAGTTACTTAACCCTGTTTGCCTCAGTTTCCTCATCTGTTAAATGAGCTGGAAAAGGAAATGGCAAACCACTCCTATATCTTTGGCAAGAAAGTCCCAAATGGAGTCATAGAGCGTTGGACATGACTGAAAAACAGCAGCAATAACAAAGAATATACGTGATGAATTAAAATAAGTAAAAGATAGTTTGAGGAAGGAAGTCATCTAATTCTATCCCCTCATTTTACAAATGAAGAAATGAAGGCTGAGAGAGGTTAAGTGACTCGCCTAAATTCACACAGTGAAAGAGCCAACCCAAATCTGTGGACTCCAAATCCAATATTTATTTTTTTCCTTTTAAAAAAAATTTCTACCTTTTGTTTTTACATTACTTTAATTTCCCAATGTAGCCCTCTCTTGCCCCCACCAAGAAAGCCATCCTTTATGAAAAGAAGAAAAAAGGAAAAGGAAAAAACAAGCTCTTCAGCAAAACAAAATAACATCTTAAGCAAGTAATATGTATGTATATATGTACATATACGTGTGTGTGTGTGTGTGTGTGTGTGTGTGTGTGTACACACATATGTTCCACACCCGTAATTTCCCACCTCGGCAAAAAAAAGCCGTTCATTTTTTCCTCTTCTTCAGGATCATGCTTGGTCATGAGGTCAAGTACTTGTTCAGTGGAAGGCAAACTCCCTGAAGGCTGGACCTCTTCGTATTTGCCATCTGTTTTGATCTGATACCCACAGTGCCTGCACATAGGAGTTTAATAAATTGAATCATTCCCAGAAGGCTGTGTTGTAACAGTGTGGCTTTGAATATCTGGACAGATCAAAACATCGGACATTCTCCCAAGACCTTGCCTCCAGTTGGAATGACAATGCCCTGATGTCATCTCAAGGCAAAATTTCAGCTTGGCTTCTCATCTCCTTGTTATTTTGTGGTTTTGGTTTTGTTTCCTATTAAGATTTCATAGTGATCTGAGAAATCGTAATGAAAGATGAAGACAAGACTTCTTCCTTTCCCACTCTCAGCCAGATAGGACACAGATCCCTGACCGCCTGAGCTCACGTCTATAAAGAAATTTGTAAACGCTGAAGTGCTATGGAAATGTCTGTGGTTATTATTGCTATTATTATTAAAGATGTGATTTCATTGGGATAGAGAACTCCCAGGAAGATAACTACCCCTGACAACGCAGAGCATGAGTGTTCTGCTGCTTATCATCTTCCAGAGCTCCTTAGGGATGCTGAGAGGGTATTTGACTTGCCCGGGGTCACACAACCAATACATGTCAGAGGCAGATGTTGAAGGTGGGGCTTCCTGGAGTAAAGTCTGGCTTTTTACCCACATCTGCCTTTCACTCCCATCATTCATCCTCATCGATGAGTCAGTCACGAGCAGTTCTTCAATTACCGCCATGTGCCAGAGGCTGGGGGGGGGGCGGTGCTGGTAAGCAAAGTGGGCTTTTAGCACTTAGTTCAACCGAGTGCCCTTGAAGTTTGGCTTTTGTTTCCTTTGAGTAATTCAGTGTATTTCATTGAGTCTTACTAGGTGCTAAGCCCCAGGCCCAAACCCCTATTAGGTGCTAAGCTGATGTGGGCGTAAAGCTCCCAGGGTCCTAAGGGGAAGGGCTAAAACCAGAGCCAATCACAGGAGCTTAAGTTCTGGTCACTCCGACGATGGTTGATGATGTCTGAAACTATGTAAGAGGAGAGAGCACAGCTTGGAGATTGAGATGTGTCGGAGCCAGCAACAGCGACAGAGACAGCTAAGGCCGAAGCTGAAGCTGAAACCAAAGGAGCTGAAGAAGCAGGTGCTGCTGGTAGCAGGGCTGACCATCGTGCGGACCGGGGAGTGCTGAGGAAGGGTTTGAGGCCAGTGGGTAATCTTCTTACCAGAGAGGGGAAGCACGAATATAATTTGGTTTAATGCCATCATGTTTTTCTGTAACCTCCTGGTTACTCTTGTGAGGCGGACTTATTGGGCCTGGAAGCTTTTGACCAGAATACCAAAATGGGGACGCTAGTTCGTGGGTCTGCTACTTTGGAGCTTGAATAAATGCTTTAATTCTTCTGCCTTGTACTTAGGGAATTCCTCATATCTTGTGGTTCTGAACCGTTCAGACATATATATGATTCTCTTTGAAATCATAAATTCTGCCTTCATAATATAAGGGGTTACACAAACAACAAAAGATTGTTGACCTCAAGGAGCTTACATTCTATCAGGAGAGACAACCTGGCTATTAACAAATATATGTAATCTGGGGTTGAGGACTTGCCCTATGATTTCATTGCTACAGGGAACCCTTGGCTAAGGAAATTCTGTTAATGCAAGACAGCACCTTCTCCTAACCCCAGAGGGTTTTGTCTGGTGATGTCGTCAGCTCCCATGGATTCAATGATCATCTCTGGGCAGACGATTCTCAGACCTTTTTGCATAGCCCTAACCTTCCTCTTGCTTCTCCAGTTATCTACCAAGCATCTCAAACTCAACCTGTCCAAAAGTGAACCCATCATCTTTCTTCCCCAAGGTGTCCCCTCTTCTTAACTTCCCTATTGCTGTTGAGGGTACCACCCTTCTCTGTCACCCAACCTAGCTGTCATCCTCAACCTGTGAATGCTCTTGTACTGCACTCCCACATGTCCAATCAATTTCTAAGTCTTGTTAATTGTCTATCTCTCACATTCCATCCTCACCCATCTCACCCACACACATACACTGCCTGTCAGTCACCACCACCATTCTGGGATAGGACCGTATCACCTCATGCAATAGTTTGTTGGTTAGTCTCCCTGCCTCAGATCTCTCCGTATTCCAGTCCGTCAGTGGAGGGGCAGGATAGACATTGTTATAGTTATACAATGATTTAAGATTTGCAAAGCATTTTATAAACACATAATTATGTAAACATTATCTATATGATTATATAAATATTATCTAATATCTAATTACAAACATTTACTTTATCCTCAACACAGAAAGATACCATTATTATCCCCATTTTACAGATGAGAAAACTGAGGTAAACAGAGGCTGAGTGACTTCTCAGGGACATAGAGTTAAAAAGTATCTGAGGCCAGATTTGAACTCAGGTCTTCCTGAATCCAGGTCTAGCATTTTGTCGGCTGTCTGTAGAGCTTCATTCTGGAAAAGGGCCTCCATTAGTTAATGGTGCACCTAGACTCCCACACCTACATTGATTTCTAAGTCTGAAGTCTCTTCTTGGGGCCAAAGCTTTTAAATCGATGTTTTGAAAGAAAGATAGAGGTGCAACTAGGAATTCTGATTTCTCCAGTAAGGATGGTTGTTGTGTTTGTGCTTCTTTTTTGAAGAGGACCATGACATCGGGGAAATGATGACATGACTTGCAGTTGACTTTGATTTGAGTGAGGGAAGGCTGTGCAAGATCACCTGCCTCACTTTCTCCTTCAGAGCCATCTGGGTCCAGTGGTATTCACCAGGATGACTGGAGATGGTCCAGGATGCAATGGGAGACCCTGGCCCCTCCAGGCAAAGGTTCTCACTTTAAGTAAAGTAATGCCTATTCAATGAATAGGCCTGTTTAAGAAGTGAGTCAAGGGATGGCCCCTTTAATTAGAAAAAAGAAAAAGAAAATTACAGTGGGAGGTGGGAGAAGGAGACATCAGGAAGACATCAAGAATCTGCTCTTAGGGAGTCCACCACCAGAGAAGTGATCAGAGCTCAGCCAGGGAAGAACTCACTGGGAGCATGAGAAGGCTTCAGAATCCCACCTTTGGCCTATGCCATGCTGGTAGCACTTTTATTGCTGAGCAGGTGGGGTTTTCAGCAAGCCACTTAAGAGTCGTGTGCTCAGGGACAGGTGGTCCATCCCTCTGACCCTCCTAATCTACAAAAGAAAGCTGCGATCCAGAAGACAGGAAAGGATGGGCTAGAGAGAGAGTTGGTGGAGGCACAATTGGATTGGTAAGCCTTGACCCTGGGTGATGCAAAAATGATGATGGGAGGTGGGGGAGAACTAGCAGACATCAGGACGGCCTGGGAGGAAGCACAACTACATTTTGTTTCAGGAGGACAAAGTTCTAGTTGCTATACCCTAGTAATGGCTCTGCTGAGTACTGGTTCATGTGTAAGTACAGAGAACATTATTTTTTGAAATCATGAATATAAAAGATTGTCCCCATATTTGGGTGGTTGAGGGAGGAGGTTAAGAAGAATAGGACTGTGGGATTTAGCTCTTTTCTACTTGAGATCTTGGAAGAAAAATCAATCAAATCTCCCCATTGTTTTCTGAACTTTTTGGTCCTAGTGGGATGCCCAGAGGAGTTGAAGATGACCAATCCTTTAAACATCCCCTCTAGACATGAGGTTTCTGTATTTCTCCAAGAGTTGAGGGATTTACTGTTCCAAGTTGTGTAACAAGGATGTTTTCCGCAATGGTCAAACAAACAAACAAACCAACCAACCGAGTCACGTCCTCTGCTTTCTTCCCAGAACACAGTTTGTTTGTCATCCCGTGGGTCAGAGTTTAATTTTCTCCCCTAAAGCGAAAACAACCTGGAAACCTGGAGCTATTTCCAACTAGTAAATAAAAAACAAAACAAAGCAAATCTAGAAATATTTGTGGTCCCCTGACTCATCCCCACCACATCCCCTTCTTGGTATTGTCACAGTCGACTTCTTGTGTCTCTGGTGGCTGACCACAAGGTGTCACTATGGCATCTCTAACTCTCCCAGTCACCTAGAGGTGGGGGCTGGGGGAGCGAGAGAACAATCCAGCCGTTCTATGCAAAACCAAATGGTATTTTTTCTGGCCAGCAGCCAGACTAATATAAATTTTATTTTTTTAAAAAACCCTATTTGAATTGAAAAGGCTTTCAAGAAACATCTGCACAGTGAAACCGTTAAGCCCAAAGAAGTCCAACATCACATTTATACTGTCTAAATTGGAAGCAAGAAGGCTTTTAGGCCAATGGACAAAATCTGCAAAGCTGGAGAGAAAAACGCTTTGGAACTCCAGGGCCATTGGCAGAATGAGGACATCAGATCTGCGGCTGGAACAGCTGAGAACGAGCTGTTCAATCACGATGCAGCGAAACGTCAATTACACCAAACCCACCGAAATGGGCAGTCCACGACATTCTCTCCCTCCATCCCCAGCCCCTTCTCCTTTCCTTGCTGGGCTTGGGATCAGGAAAACCTAGGTGCAAATCCTGCCTTGGCACTTACTGGCTCTGTGACCCTCAGCAAGCCACTTCATCTTCCTGAGCCTGTTTCCTTGTGTGTAAAAAGGGGATAATGATGGCCCCTCCCGCAGGTTGTTGTGAGTCTCAAAAGAGATGAGCGGGAAGAACTTTGCTGCTCTATATAAATATGACTGATGATGATGATGATGACGACTACTTTCCCTCCTTCCCTCCCTCCCTCCTTTCCTTCCTTCCTTCCTCCCTTCCTCCCTTTTTTCCTTTCCTTTCCTTCCTTCCTTCCTTCCTTCCTTCCTTCCTTCCTTCCTTCCTTCCTTCCTTCCTTCCTTCCTTCCTTCCTTCCTTC
>CM053624.1:16335410-16345520 GCA_028646595.1 Phalanger gymnotis
GCGGTGGGGCCTAAATAAATTTCTTGTTGTTTTCTCCTTAGAGAACCTCTCATACCTTGCGATTTCGAACCATTCAAACATATACATGATTATATTTGAGATTATAAATTCGGCCTTCCTACTACACTGCTACTAGGCCTACACCCTGAAGAGATCAAAAAAAGAGAAAAGGGACCTATATTATTCAAATATTTAAAGCAGCTCTTTTATGCAGTAGCAAAGAACTGGAAACTAAGGAGGTGCCTATCAATTGGGGAATAGTTGAATCAAATGGGAAATGGCCTATGAATAATGTAATACTATTGTGGCATAAGAAATGATAGGGGAATGGTTTTAGAAAAACCTGGGAAGACTTGTATGAACTGATAGAAATCCGGGGACATAATTTATATTTTGGCAAAATTTTAAGGATTAACAGCTTTGAGAGACTTAAGAACTCTGATGCAATGACCAGCCACAATTCCAGAATCCTGGGGATAAGGCAGGCTCTCCACTCCACCCCACCACCCCAAGAAAGAGGTGATGGACTCAGGGTGCAGATGAGACATGGATTTTTAAAGGCATGGCAGATATGGGAACTTGTTTCCTTGACTATGTAGATCTGTTCAAGAATTTTGTTTTTCTTTATTTTTTTTCTTTTCTTCTTTTCAATGAGTGAGGAAACTGGAAGAGGAAAATTAGATTTTTGTTAATTGAAAAAATAAAAAGTAAATATATGGGAAATGAAAAATCCAACAAGAAGGCAGTTGAAATATTCTAATCACGGTTTGATGAATTCCTTGAGCTCTCCGCTCTCTCCCACTTGAAACTGCATTATACTTATTTAGTGCATATTTGCGTTTACTCATCTGTAAGTAAAATCATTGTGTATTGCTTATCTATCTATCCTGTGTTTTCTTTTCTGTAAACTTGTAACCTTTCACTAGAATGTAAGTTCCTCAAGGACAGGGACTGTTTGGGTTTTGTTTTTTACGTCCCTACCACACAACACAGGGTCTGGCATAGAGCAGGCACTTAGTAAATATTTGTTGGATCCTTCCTAAATCCGGCTGGCTCAGTAGTATCCCTGCTATCCTGATGCTCCATGTTGTCTAGAAGCCAGATGCTAGGTGGAGAACTCAGGTGCCTCTTTTTGAGAAGGAAGGAAGAAAACAAGTATTTCTTAAGTGCTTGCTATGTGCCTGGCACTGTGCTAAATGCCTTTCAAATGTAACTTTTTATCCTCACAACAATCCTGGGAGATATGTTCTATTACTATCCGCATTTTAAAATTGAGGAAACTGAGTTAGAAAGAAGTTAAGTGACCTGCCTAGGGTCACACAGCTAGTAAGTATCTGAGGCAGGATTCAAACTCAAACTTTCCTGACTTAATGAGCTGAAGAAAGAAGCTTATTTTGCTACTTGAAAATTTTGTTTCTCTGGCAGTTTTAAAGAAGGAAAGGATGTTAACACTGATTGGCTGGCCTTTACTTGATCAGATGAAGGGGAAAATGTCTATTGACATTGGTAAGATTTCTCTCACCATTTATGCCTTCCCCTTCCGCATCCTATACTTACTGTTTCTCTCTCTCACCAAAGACAATGGAGGGGGTTGGGTGGGAGTGGGGTGGGCACTAACAGCAAGGGGGATCAGGAAATGTTTCATGTTGAAGATTTTATTTGAGCTAAGTCTTGAAGGAAGCTAGAGATATTAAGAGGCAGAGATTAGGAGGGAGTGAATTCCAGTCACTGGGGATAGCCAATGTAAAGGCATGCAGATGGGAGGTAAGAGTGTCATGTGTGAGGATCACTGGAAAGGCCACTTTGGCTGGACTGTATTATTCATGAAAGGGGAGATACGCCTAATAAAATTGGAAAGATATGAGTCAGGATGTGAAAAGATTTAAATGTCAAACAGAGCATTTTATATTTGATCTTGGAGGTACAAGAGATTCACTGAAGTTTATTGAGTGGAGATTGACATGGTCGAACCTGCGGTTTAAGAAAATCCATTTGGCAAGCTCTGTGAGGGATGAATTAAAGAGGGGAATGAAGAAAGCAGAGAAACCAATGAGAAGTTGTTTAATAAAAGTTTAATTAATTAATTAATAGTCCAGGTGAGAAGTGATGAGGACTTGAAGAAAAGCCATAACCATGTGAGTAGAGAGAGGTTGATGAAAGTGACAGATGTTAGAGAGACAGAAATGACAAGATTGGTAATTGATTAGATTTGTAGAGTGAGTGAGAGTGAGGAGTTGAACATGATGACAAAGTTGTGAACCTTGGAGATGGGAAGGAGAGTTGTGTCCTTGACAGAAATAGGAAAGTTTAGAGGAGGCATGGCTTTTGGGGATAAAGGAATGAATTCTATTTTGAACACGTTGCGTTGAGATGCCTATAGTACATCCAGTTGGAAATGTCCTCTAGGCAGCTATTAGTGTGGAACTAAAGCTCAGGAGCAAGATGGCTCTGGATGTATAGATCTGTGTCATGAGCACACATATTCATTAGATCCATGGGAGCTGATGAGGTCATTCAGAGGGTCTATAGAGAAAAGAAGACAGCACAGAATCTTGGGGAATATCCACATTTGTGGGATGTGATCTGGTTTGTGATCTGGCAAAGGAGACTGAGAAAAAGCAGTCAGACAAATAGGAGGAGATCCAGGAGATGTATGAGTGTCATGAAAACCCAGAGGGCAGAGAGTATCCAGGAGGGGAGGGAGGTCAATAGTGTCAATGGCTGTAGAGAGAGCAAGAAGAATAAGAATTGAGAAAAAGTCATCAGAGCCATCGATTGAGAGGACATGGGTAATTTTAAAGAGAACAGTTTCAATTGAATGATGAGTCCAAAGTTAGATTATTGAAGGTTTAGAATGAGAAGAGAGGAAATAGAAGAAACAAATGTAAGCGGGTTTTTTTCTAAGGGTTTGACTGAGAAAGAGAGGATTAATATTGAATAGCCTAAGGGGATGGTAGGATTTAGTGAATATTTTGTTTAAGTATGGTGAGACCTAAGATATTTGTAGGCAGCCTTCTTTCTAGGGCCAGTAGATAAGATTGAGAGATTGAAGGTAATACTTTATTGGGACCTAATTGATTTGATTCATTCTCCAGCCAACACATTTTGAGAAGAGGTGGTTTGAGGACAGAGCATAAGGTCTTAAGTTCCTGGAGTTGCTGGTGACAGGTAGGGTGTCCAAGTGAGGGATCCCAAAGGTTTGAGTGAATGAGGAAAGAGGAGAATCTGGGGGCACCAAAAACAAATGAAACCTGTTTAACAAATGTCTGAAGTGAGCATTGGGAGTCAAGAGTGACAAGGGTCCAGGATGGGATGGTTGAGATTCAAAAACCAAAACCAAAACCAAAGGAATAAGTGTCTAACTCACATGGAGCTACAGTCAGACCTCTCTAATTTGAGGAGAAGCCAGTCTCAATTACAAAATGAGGTAATTTTAAGGAGATAAAGCTTTGTTACTCTCAGGTCCTCATCAATGCTAGTGCTTTACCTCTGCTGGCTATCACTTATTTCCTGTACATGGCATTTTTATTCTTAGTTGTTTTCATGTTGTCTCTCTCATTAGACTATGAACAGCTCAGAGCAGACATTGGTTTTTTATTTGTTTTTATTTTTAATATATATTTTTTTTACTTTTCTTTGTAGCCTCAGCACTTGGCACAATGCCTGACACATTGTAGATGCTTGTTGACCGAATGATAGAGTGAATGAACACAAGGACTAATAATGGATGCCAAACTGAAGTCCTATTGGACTGCTCCTTTTTGGCCCATATTTACATATAAATAAAGAATATATGAAAGCCATCTAAATGGTTTGTTCTACTAAATAAACATGTGTGATATTGTCTGTATTGTTCATTTGCTTGTAAGAGTATTTTTCAAAGACTTTTCACATTCACAAGTATACTTCAGACTAGTTGAGCTAGAACAATCATAGATTCTGAATGAGGCCCTCTTTCATCTGGCTCCCACTTGCCTTTCCAACCTTGCTTCCTACCACTCTATATTAAGAACTCAATATCCTGGCCTAACTGGATTATAAACTATTCCCTGAATTAGACACTTCATCTCCTCCTTCCATGCAGTTCATTCCACAAGCTATTTCCCCATACCTCGAATGTACTACCTTATCCATTTGCCTCCCAGGATCCTTTCCTTCCCCTTTTCTGCTCAAATGTCTATCCTCTATGAAGCCTTCCCTCACACCTCCCCCAGTTTGGGGACTTTCTCCCTGATCAATTTCTTTTGTAATATAGTTTTATATTGGTGTATTTTTTTATTTAAATTTTCCCCTCCCCACCCACAGGAGAATATAAACTCAAGATGGCAAGTCTTTTGCTTTGGTCTTTGTACTCTTGGTGCCTTACACATAACAGGTTTTTAGTAAATGTTTGTTGAATTGACCTGAACTGAATGAGTAAGGTCCAAATTAATTAGATTTCCTGTACTTTTTTCCCCCTGTGACCACATACTTGACTGTTCTCTATTTGGGGGGTGGAAGGTCAAGGCTGAGTCTCTGTATCTTAGAAACAGAAATCCATAAAATTAAAAAAAAGTATTGATGCCTTTTGTCTTTACATCCCAGTCACTTCTGGAAAAAAGACTGCCCTCCCCCCACCCAAAATCAAAACCTCTCTTGTAATAAAGCAAAAACACTCAATACTGTAATTATATCTAATGACAGACAGCATTCTTTCCTAGTATTGTCCCACCTATTTGCTGTAAGGAAGGTGATATCTTGCCATAATTTTCCCTAGGACAATTACCATTATTTCAAATACTCAGTTTGGATTCTTTTTAGTGGCATTTTCATCCATTGGTTTTTAGGTTCTCCTTAATTCACTTCTCATCAGTTCATCCTAATCTTCCTATTTTTTTCAATGCTATATACGCCTTATTTCCTACTTTGCTACACAATAATTACATGGAATTTTATTTCATGTCTGTGAACCACACAAGTAGGTGATTTTACATAAACACCTTTCTTCCTGTGGAGTTTTTTGCCCTTCAGAGATGTGAGCTACATCATTTTGGAAAAGAAGAATGATGGAAGGTAAGCGAATAAACATTTACATAGTGCCTACTACATGCTAGGCACTTCGCAAATATCATATCGTTTGATTTTCACTATAACCCTTAAGACAGGTGCTGTTATTATCCCTATTTTACAATTGAGGAAACTGAGACAGAGGTTAAGTGACTTGCCCAGGATGACACAGCCATTAAATGTCTAAGGGTGGGATTTGAACTCTAGTCTTCTTGACTCCAGCCCTAGTGCTTTAACCATTGTACCACCTGATTGCCTTATTGGATTTGTGGAAATAGAACTGGACTTGGAGCCAAGAGAGAAGGGTTTGAATCCTCCCTCTGATATTTAGTCACCAGGTGTGTGACCAGGGCAAGTCCCTTCACTGCTGTGGAGCTTAATTTCTCCCCCTTAGCTTCATGTGGCTGTCGTGAGGATCAACGCAATAGTCTTTGTCATGTATTTTGTGTGCTTTTAAGCACTATGTGCTCATTGGTTATTGTCATTTGGAGTAAAAAAACAACTTGGGTTTGAAAAATCCTGGCTACTTATTACTTACAACTCTTTTTGACATTGGACAAGGCATGCCCCCCTCTCTTGGTCTGAGTCCCCTCATATAATAAAAAAGGACATCGGACTTGAGTCCTTCCCTGCTCTTAAACTGCTCTTCATAAGCTGAACTCCCATTGTTGAAGCCTAAGATGGATTCTGTGATATCAAATCTGTTTATAACACAGCAGAGGGAAGGTCAGAGATATTACTGCCAGGAAACAAAGTTCTTGGAAAACTGGCCTGTTGCTTTTCTTCCTGATTCTCTACTAAGTTGGGCATACATTTTTGGTGGTAAGTAGGGAAGTCAAAGATTTTACCTTGTTCTTAGAAGTGACCATTTAACCAATATGAAATTGACCAAGAGCTGTGTTTGAAGCCTTGGGAGGTGACATGTGGCTTGGGCTTCAGTCTCCTGGAAATTAAAATATTCATTGTGCTTATGGTATCTTTCCAAAAGAAGACGTTGAGCCATTATAAGCAGAGAGTAGCACTGAGCTCCCTGCCAGCCCATGGTGGAAAGATGAAAACCCCCTGGATCCTGCCGTTGTCCAGAATGAATACAGTTAATGATTTTATGGTAGATTGGGATGATTAAAACCTATTAAGAAGCTGTTGGCAGTTTATTTTTTCTTCCAAAGCTGTGACTATCTTATGTGCATTGGTTGTTGGGTTTTTTCCCTGTCTTTATTTATTCTTTCTTACAGTCCTTTCCAGTTACGGAATTTCATAAATTCAATTTCTCCATGTGTGTCTCAAATTGAATTCCAGGCATACTATTAGAATGCTTGGATTCTTTTTTTAATTTCCTTATTCTCTCAGAGTTGAGCACCTGAGTTGGCATCGCAGTCGAGGCTGGGAATGTATTTACAAAGCCCTTTCTTCAATTTCCATTTTCTAACATTCAGCAGACTATATTTGTGTAATAAGGTAACATGTGACAGTGCCTTGAACATTTAAAAGTCCCATGAGGAGTAGTTTACTCATTCATTGACTTAGCACTTCATTCATTCCTTCATTACTCATTTGTTCATTTATTCATTCATTCATCACATTTATTCATTCAACATGTAATGTAAATGAACTGGTCTGACGTGGTCATTGCCTGAAACATATATGAATATTTCCTTCCTGGCTCATTGTGGAGAAAGTTGGAGGGAACCTGATTCTTGCCATGTAGGACTCAGGGCTTGAAATGATTGATGAGGAAGAATCCTCTAATTGACTACTGAAACAGAAGAGCTGATGACTCAGGGGCACTTTCTCACCTCTGACTATTAATCAATCAACAGATATTTATCAAGCCCCTATAATGTGGCAAGTAGTAAACCCAGTGGCAAGAGGTACTAGGCCTTCCAGAATGCCTTGAATTGAGCTATTCTACCAGAGAGACAAAGCAGAGCTTTGAAGAGACCAAATTCCATCTAACCATTGGTCCAATCCATCCAAACCTAGAAGATTTCCCTGTGTCACCTGAAAGGTTGGATGGAGTGAGTGATTTCATGGAAGTAATGTGAGGAATTTTGAAACCTGCTGGATCCTCCTCTTCTCTGTTGTGGTCCTCACTGTCTCTATGTGGGTTAAAAGATCCATGACAAGATTGACAGGTTTGAGAACTGTATCAGGTTTAAAGAGGGACTATAAGGTGCCTTATTCCATTGATAAACATTGATTAAATGCTTGCTTACATCCAAATGGTGAAGTAAGCTATGCAGAGAAGGAAGTAAACGCAAAGTATACACCTAGTAATTTCAAGGCAGAGAATGAGCTTGAACATGGGGCTGGGGTTCCAACGGGGGCTCAGAGAATGTGTGTCTACAAAGTGACACCTGTACTATCTCTTTAAAAGAAGCTAGGGTTTCTATGAGGTATAGGTGAGGAGGTGGTTCATTCTAAAAATGGGGGCCACTTGTACAAAGACACACAGAGAGAATATCATCGACAAACAAAAGACAATAATTTTAAAAGACCAATCTTCGAGGTAGAAATAAGACAAATCATCAAAGAATTACCATATAGAAAATGCCAAGCCCACAAAAATTTGTGGGCAAAGTGTTCTAAAATTTCCAAGAAAAAATAATCTTTCTATAACAAAACTTATTCATAAATATAATAGAGGGTAACCTCCTAGATGGTCTCCCTGCCTCACCTTTCCCCTACTCTAATCCACCCTCCACTCAGTCGCCAAAATTACTTTCCTAAAATACAAGTCTGATCATGTCTTTGCCCTTCTCACTAAACTTCAGTGGCTCCCTATTACCTCCAGGATCAAATACAAGCCCCTCTGTTACATATTGAAAGCCCTCAATACCTCACCCCTTTCCACTTTGTTGTACATTTTTTTTGGTCTTCTTATACTTCCTTCCATACACTCTAATGTGTACCTATACTGGCCTTCTTGTTTTCCCTCCCACATAATATTCCAACTCTTGACTGTATTTCCCATAGCTGGAATGTTTTTCTTCCTCATCTCTGCCTCCAGGCTTCCCTAGCTTCCTTCAAGACTTGGCTCAAATCAATTTAGATCAATGCTCAAAGGGCTATAAAACAACGCATACCCTTTGACCCAGAAATACCACTACTAGGACTATACCCTAAAAAGATTTAAAAAATGGAAAAAGGATGTATACATAAAATATTCATAGTAGCTTTTTTAGTGATGGCAAAGAATTGGAAAGTGAGAATATGACCATCAATTGGGGAATGGCTCAGAAAGTTGTGGTTGGTTGGTTGGTCGTTGTCCTTTATTCTCGAAGAGGACCAAAATGACATCACTATGTTAGAGTCAAGTTACAGTGTGTCTTATTGTGGCTGATCAGACAAATATGAGCTTGGAATGCTCTACCACAGGTTGGACATAAGTAGTCCATGTGAACATTTGCAGGGCATCTTCTAAATTTGTGTATCTCGAGTTTCTTTTAAGCTACTTCAATTCTGCTTTGCTCATAGAGCACAGCACCTTCTTTGATGAAGTGCTAGTCAGTCCTGTGCCAGTGTCTCCCATATCATGCAATCAATTCCAAAGTTCTTGAGAGTTTGACAGTCTGTGTAGCGCTTTTTCTGACTGCCAGGTGAGTGCATTTAGGGTTATGGAATATTATTGTACTATAAGAAATGACAAGTAGGATGATTTCTGAAAAGCTTGCAAAGACTGACATTAACTGATGCAAAGTGAAGTGAGCAGAATGAGGAGAACATTGTACCCAGTAAGAGCAATATTGTAATGATGATCAACTGTGAATGGCTTAGTTAGTCTCAGCAAGACAATGATCTAAGACAATTTTGAAAGCCTTATGGTGAAAAATGCCACCCACCTCCAAAGGGGAAAAAACAAACTGATAGAGTCTGAATGCAAATCAAAGTGTACTTTAACTTTCTTTAGTTTTCTTGTTCTTTTTCTCTTGTTTATTTGTTTTTTGGTTTGTGTTTTCTTTCACAACATGACTAATATTGAAACATGTTTTCCATGACTGCACACCTATTTGAAATTGTTGCCCTCTCAAGGAGGGAGGAGGAGAGGGAGAGAGAGAATTTGGAACTCAAAATTAAAAAAAACAACTGTTAAAAGTTGTTTTTACATGTAATTGGGAAAAAAGAAAATAATAAATTAAAAAGAAAGACAGCTAAAATTCCATCTTTGGCCAAGAGAACTTTCCTGGCTCCTGTCCTTCCATCCCCCTCTGAGATTGCTTTGCATTTACACTGTATATATTGAGTATGTGCAAAATTATTTGTATGCTGTTTCTCCATTAAAATGTTAGTTGCTCGAGGGCAGAAACCATGTTTTTTTTTTCCCTTCCTTTCCATCCCTAGCACAGTGCCTGGCTCAAAATGAGCATTTAATAAATGCTTCTTAAATGTCTTACTGAGCCCTACTCAATTTCTTTTATGAAGAAAATATGATGTTGATTTTATTTTTTTATGGGTTTAATCATTTTATTAATAATGCTAGCATTTTTTATAATTAAGATTTTTTATTTTTAGTTTACAACACTCAGTTCCAAATAACTTTGAGTTCCAGATTTTCCTTCCTCCCTCCCTGCCTCTCTCCCCAAGACAGCATGGAATCTGATATATCTTCTACATATAACTTTATATTGAACTTATTTACACAATAGTCAAGTTGTAAAGAAGAATTATAACCAATGGAATGAGTCATGAGAAAGAAGAAACACAACCCCCCAAAAAAGAGGGAAAAAAAGAGAGCAAATAGTTTGCTTCAATCTGCATTCAGACTCTGTAGTTCTTTCCCTGAATGTAGATAGCTCTTTCCATCATGAGTCCTTCAGAGCTGTCTTTGAACTTTGAACTATTGCTGAGAAGAGCCAAGTCTATCAAAGTCAGTCATCACAGAGGCAATATGATTGTGGTTGTGTACAATGTTCTCCTGGTTCTCCTCCCTTCACTCAGCATCAGATCATGTAGGTCTTTCCAGGTTATTATGAAGTCTGTATCTTCCCCATTTCTTATAGCACAGTAGTATTCCATTACATTCATATACCACAATTTGTTTAGCCATTTCCCAATTGATGGGCA
>CM053624.1:16360918-16395900 GCA_028646595.1 Phalanger gymnotis
GTCCCGCAGCTTTTCCCACTAACCTTCTGTGTTGTCTTTGCTGTTTGTGGGTTGTGAGGTCTGGTACATGCCACAGCTCAGTAATTCAGCCGCTTCACTCCTGGTCTCGTCGGTCCGCGGTCTGCCGCGCCACGTGCGCTGGGCTCTGCTTGGCTCGGCTCCGCTCCCCTCAGCTGGGGGCTGGGAGTTCTGTTCGGGACAGACCTTACCCCGAGACCATCCAGGCTGTCCTGGGCTGGAGCCCTGCTTCCCTCTGCCACTTTGTGGGTTCTGTAGTTCTAGAATTGGTTCAGAGCCATTTTTTCATAGGTTTTTGGAGGGACTTGGTGGGGAGCTCATGCCAGTTACTGCTTTCTAGTCGCCATCTTGGCTCCGCCCATTTGCTTCTCTTAATAAAAGATTTTTTATTGATATCTTGTTTCTACATTGCTGAGATTTTCCCTTATATCCTTCTTTTCAGAAGGCCACCCTTTAAAACATTTTTCAAAGAAAAAATAATAAAAGGAAGAATGAAATTTTAGAAAAATCCATCAAATATTGGGAGAAAATGATACTATGCGCACTCTAGAATCAATAGACCCCACTAGTCATATTGAAGCTGCCTTTTTTCTATAGTCTGGTCTTCTCAGTGTCCCTACTCATGCCCTGAGGTTTTGTTGCCAGTCAACATTATACATTACAAGGTCCTTGAGGGAAAGGATTTCTTTAGTTTTATATCCTCGGTGCCTAGCACAGTACCTGGCATATATGGAAACTGAAACCAATTTCTCTTCTAAACTTTTTTGTTTCTGTTGAGAGTGCCATCATCACTAGTTACAAAGGCATGGAAACCCCATTTCATCCTGGACTCCTCCCTCCCCTCCCTCTCCAATTCAATCATTTGCCAAGTCTTGTCAATTCTATTGCTAGAAACTTTCTTAAGTTCTTCCCTTTCTCTCCATTCACTGATTCACTCGATCAATAAGCATTTATTAAGTACTTGCTCTGTGCCAGGTACTATGCTAAGCACAATAGTCCCTGCCCTCAAGGGGCTGACATTTTAATAGAAGACACAGCATATATCTCGATAGGTATATACAAGATTCATAAGACAGTAAATACAAGGCCACCTTAGTGGGGAAAGCTCTACCAGTTGATGGGGACCAGGAAGGGTCTTATGCCGAAGGCAGCAGTTGAGCTGAGCCTTAGTAGAATGTAAGCTCTTCGAGGGCAGTAATTATTTTGCTTCTGTATTGATATTCCCAGAACCTAGCATGGTGCCTGGCACACAGCTGCTGAACTGAATTTAATTGAATGTCCTCTACACATGAAAGTTATTTTTGATGGATTTACATGCTCTTTTCTTCTCTGTTAGAGTCCTTCTCCTATGACTCGTCATGTGGTAGTGATCCTTCTTCATGGCTTCATGGCTAGTTCACTGGAATATGATCCCCCATCAGGTCTTAAACTAAGTTGAAAAGCCTTCTAGTATGATCCTGGTGATGTTCATCAAAACTAGGTAAACTCAGAGAGACCCATCACCTAGCTGGCCAGTGGGTTACCAATTATTTGGCCACAATATCTCTCAAAAACCATCAACTCAATTGTTCAATGGCTGGGGTCTGTGTTGGTAGAGTAAACACCCACACTGAAGGAATCACAGGTCCTGGAAATATGGCACAACTTTACTGAGCTAGAAATTTCCCCAAAAGTCCATATGCTTACAAGTCCTCATCAAATATTTCACATCCTCCTTCCACACCTCCAAGAACATAGTCCCTTCAAAACCTCCTTCCTCCATCTGGCCATGCTCTCTCACCATGGCAAAGACCCAAAGCTTTGCTAATTTCACTCTGTAGGTTGAGAACCAATCCAAACAGACAAGTCCTGTTAATTCTCTTCTCTCTTCCTAGCATTTCTGAAAGCATTCACTGAGGATCTACCTGGTCCTGCCTGCTCAACACTTTAGGGATGCCCTCCTTGGGTCAGAATCCTCAAGGTGCTTGCTATCTTAAAAGGGACATGAGGGTTACACACACGAAGGAAAAAAAAGACAAGCATAAAACCTTTTGCTTTAAGATGCAAAAATGAATATTGTCAAGAATCACATTGTACATTCAGAAAGTGCAGCAGGTAGTTTGTAAAAGGAGAAATCAGTGTTCAACCCACCAAGGGTTCATTAATCACTTACTATGCAACAGTTAGCAGCATGCTAGATAATGAGGAACAAGGATGAAGACAAAACAGTCTCTGCCCTCAAGGGGCTTACGTTCTATGGAGGGAAAAATCATACTGACCGATAAGTCAATATAATGTATGTCTACTATATATGCATATAATAAGGTAATTTCAATGTCAAGGCAACAAGCATTTATTAAGCACTTACTGTGTTCCAAGCACAATGCTAAGTGTTGGGTGTGTGTGCGTGTGTGTGTGCGTGCGTGTGCGTGTGTGTGTGTGTGTGTGTGTGTGTGTGTGTGTGTGTGTAAGCTGAACTCTAAAGTACCAGAAGTAGGAACCAGGGTTATTTGTTTTAACCCAAGAAAGAAAACAAAGACTGGGGCAATAACTTTCCATTTTATTCCATCATTGGTTACTAATGTGAACTATAAAGGGAGAACATAATCAGCACCATCCCCATCTCTCCAACCAATCAGTCAATCCCTGGTCTCATCATGGCTTGCAAAGGGAATGGCATGCTAGACTTAGAATCAGGAAGAACTGGGTTCAGATACTACCTCAGACATTTATTGGCTGTGTGATTCTGGCCAAGTCACTCTCTGAGCCTCCGTTTCCCCCTTTGTAAAAAAGGGGCTAATAGTAGCTCCTACCTCCAATGATTTTGGTGAGGCTCAGTGACAAAGGATCATAAATTCAGAGCAACACTGAATCCAACCCTCTTATTTTATAATACGTCAGGAAACCGAGGGCCAGAGAGGTTAAGTATGTAAAGGAATTCACAACTGCCAAGTGTCTGAGGCCAGAATTGGGGCCTGTGTTATCAGAATGAATGCCTACACTGAAGGAGGGGGAGATCCTGGAAGTATGATGTATCTTCAAATTAGAAACAAATTGGAGAAACACTGGAAAAATAATCTATCAGATTTATGGAGAAAGGAAAAATTCACGAGAAATAAGGGACAGTGAGGATCTCAGAAAACAAAATGGATAATTTTAATGACAAAATTAAAAAGCTTTGCACAAATAAGTCCAACAAAGCTAAGATTAAAAGGGAAATAATTAACTTGGAAAAATAGCTGAAGCAAGTTCCTCTACTAAAAGTCCCATTTCCAGGATTTACAGGGTGTCCCTCAAGGTCTTAGTGCAGATTTAAGTTTTAATATATTATTGATCTTGAACAGCTTAGAACGGTACTAAGATTTTTGGGACACTCTGTGTAAGGGACTTTTTCAAATTTGTAAGAATAAGAGCCATTTCCCAATTGATAAACACTGTAAAGCTGTGAATAGGCAGTACTCAAGGCAAGAAATGGAGTCTATCTATAACCGTATGAAAAATACTCCAAGTCCCTACTAATTAGAGAAATGTAAATTAAAGTAATTCTGAGATTTCATTTCACACCTAACAGATGGGCAAAGTTGACAAAACCCCAAAATGACAGATGTGGGAGAGGCTGCGGGAAAGTAGGCACACGGATGCATTCACCGTTGGTGGTCCTGTGAATGGGTCCAACCATCCCGGAAAGTGGTTTGGAATGATTCACAAAAAAACTTACTAAACCAGTATATGACCTTTGACCTAGCTGGACCACTGCTAGGCCGACAACCCAATGAACTCAGGTCTTCCTTATTCGAAGTCCAGTGTTCTAGCCACTTCTCTGTCTAGCTGCCCCACCACTATATATGTAAAGCTAAATAAAATGTAAGTTATTATTATTGTTTATCAGATTCCAGAATTGTAGGAAAGAAAACAGGAAAGGATCCTTTACTTAAGAGAATGGTCTATTGAGCTCTCTGGGCCTTAGTTTCCCTAACTGTAAAGAGATGGACTCTATGATCTCCAAGGTCTCCTCCACCTCTAAATCTATTATGTCTTCATCCTCTATGTTTTTCTCCAAGTAGAATGTAATTTCCCCGAGGGGAGAGACTGTTTTATTTTTGTCTTCATATCTCCATCTACCTATCGCAGTGCCCTGTACATAGCAGGTGCTCAATAAATGCTTGTTTTTGATTGAATTGATATGTAATAATGGCAGACTAAGGGTTCAGCAAGAAAAGAAGGAAACGAGCATTTATGTGCCTACTATGTAGCAGGCAGGATGCCAAGTGCCTGATAGAACTTATTTCAATTGGTCTTCATAACGACCCTAGAAAGTTGGTCCATTTTACAGTGGAGGTAAGTTAAATGGCTTGCCCGGGGCACAAAGATGTTTAGAAGAAATTCAAACATGTCATCAACCATTTAACCCATAGTCAAGTCCACAAACATCCATTAAGCACCCACTACGTGCCAGGTGCTGTGCTAAGTACTTCAGTACAAGGAATTTGCACAAAATTGATGAAAATACAGTAGTAGTGTCCCTAATTTTCTGATGAGAAAACTGAGGCACACAAAGACAGAATTACTTGACCGTGGACACAGAATTTGTAAGGAGTAGATGTCATTTTAGTCCAAGCTTTCCTGACATCAGGGATAGTGCCACTTCACAGAAACATTTGCTTCCATAGATCATAACCTGCCTTCATATGGGCTCCCAGCAAAATCCCTAGGAGATACCGCAGCATGGACCACCTTCTTAAGTGCTATTCATTTCAATTCAGCAAGCACCTACTATGTGTCAGGCACAGAAAAATAATAATGAAACAGACCTTGAATTCAAGGATCATTCTACTGGGCGAGGCTCGATTTGAACTCAGGACTTCCTGACTCCAGGCCTAGTGCTCTGTACCTAGCAGCCAAAGGGCTAGTAGGAGCCTCCAAAAGACCCAGCCAGATAGAGTAGGAACCCATCTCCTACTCACCATCTTCAGAGATCAGGAGAGATGCCCTGATTACCTCTGAGTGCTGTCTCTTGTTTCGGAACATTCACATGCAGAGAGCTTCATTTATAACCTTGTCACAGAGTCAAGGAGTTTGAGTGACATTTGGGGACGGCAGATTTCAGCAGAGATTACTGTCAGAGGGTTCGGCAGCCATCCCTAGAATACCACTTAATGACAACCTGAGCTATTTAAAAATAAATACAAAAACCTAAATAACTAAAAAAAAGGAATTCCCAGGAGGAAGAATTCTGACTTTCTCTAAGAAAGTTATGAGTGGTTCTGTGGAACAAAAAAAACCTTCCTATTCTCAATGGAGCCTCCAGAATCTTTCTAAGCAAAAAAGGGGAGCCTAGGGGATAGAGCTATCCGTAGAATATATGTAATGAGGTGTCTGTGTAATTAGCCACAGAGAAGATATCATAGGTTCATAGACTTATAACAGAAAGGAAAACAGAGGTAGTTTAGTCCAATCCTCTCGTTTTTCAGAGGAAGAAACTGAACGAAGCCCAGGGTGGGGAAGTGGCTTGGCTAAGGCCACATTGCTAGTAGGTGCAGAGGGATTTGAACTCTCTGACTCCAGAAACAGTGCTCTTTCCACCGTGCACCATCGCTAACTCTTGGCCCTCAAAGTGTTTCATCAAATCAACCTGGAGGTTCTGATGATGAAAGCCCAACTATTGTGTGAAATGAATTTATGAGACTAGAAGTCTCAGATCCCAGAATCAAGGAAAGTTAGGGATCTTAGAGAGGTTTTGTGCCTCTCCACATGGTTACACAGTAAGTATTAAAAGCAGGATTGAACTCACCTGTTCCTAACTCCAAGTCTATCACTCCATCTTTCGCCACATTACCTCTGGGGTGTAGGGTGTGTTCAGGGAAGACTAGTACCTCTGGTGTGAGGGTTGCTTTCCACCTCTGGTGTCCACCTGACCCACCTCTCACTGTGACTCCAAGAAGCTGTAGCATGCACAGCGGCCACACCCTGGTACACTGTTTTGGCAGACAGGCTATACCAGGTTGAAGGTAATCAATGGGTCTCAAACCATTGCTCAGTTAGGGAGAAGTCTACCCCAAGCGTGTGAAGACTTCCCCTGGTAGAATGGCAGATGAGAACAATTTGTTCCAACAGCCATGAAGGCAGCTGAAGCAGGCACTGTGGAGTTTAGAGCTTAGTTAGACAACGAAGAGACCAAGGTCGTCATCCACTGTATCTCGAGAAATGGTCGATGTGATGTTTGCTGCCCAACAACTCCAGGAGAAATGCCAGGAGCAGAACAGAGTTCTGTACCCAAAATTTGTAGCTCTGACCAAAGCCTTTGATACTACCAGTCACAAGGGCTTACGGAAAATTATTTCAAAATTTTGTTGCCCAGAGAACTTCATCAGTATTGCATATTTCATGATGGCGTGCTTACCTGCGTTCTGGATAATGGAGGATGCCCCCATGCTTTCCCAGTCACCAATGGAGTGAAACAAGGCTGTGTGCCCGCTCCCATGCTTTCTAGCTTGATGTTTTCAGCCACGTTGTCAAATGCCTTCAGAAAGGAAGATGAACATGGCATCAAGGTCAGCTACAGCAAGGGAGTTAAATTCTTCAATTTGAAAAGGCTACAAGCCAAGACCAAAGTGGAGGGAGTGTTAGTACATGATTTTTTGTTTTTGTTTGCAGATGATTGTGCACTCAATAAAGCCTCTGAAGCCGAGATGCGACAAAGTATGAATGCAACAAAATCTGCTTCTTGTTTTGTTTTGTTTTGGAGGGGGGAAGGCAGGGCAATTGGGGTTAAGTGACTTGCCCAAGGTCACACAGCTAGTAAGTGTGTCAAAACAAAGTCTACTTCTTGTGGTGATTTTTGCCTAACAATTAACACCAAGAAATCACAGGTGCTCCATCAGCCTCCACCACACCATCCATACATGGAACCATTGGCTATAGCATATGGAGAAGTTCTGAATGCTGCGGATAAGTTCACTTACCTCGTCAATATACTTTCCAGGGATGTGTACATTGATAACGAGGGTGACACACCCATTGCCAGAGCTAGCTCAGTGTTTGGGAGGCTCTGAAGGAAAGTGTGGGAGAGAAGAGGTATCAGACTGCCTACCAAACTGAAGGTCTACAGAGCCCTGGTGCTGACCTCGTCATTGTATGCCTGTGAAACCTGTGAAACAGTATATCAGTGCCAGGCCAGGAAACTGAATCACTTCCATTTGACCTGTCTTAGGAAGATTCTGAAGATCACCTGGCAGGATAAGGTGCCAGACACTGAGGTCCGTACTCGAACTAAACTTCCTTCAAACTCTACTGCAGAGAGTACAACTCTGATGTGCTGACTATGTTGTTTGAATGCCAAACATATGCTTGCTGAAAAGATGATTTTATGGAGAAGTCACACAGGGCAAGCGTTCCTGGTGGTCAGAAGAAGTGATACAAAGACACTCTCAAGGTCTCTCTTAAGAACTTTGGAACTGATGGTGCATCATGGGAGACACTGGCACAGGACTGCTCAGTCTGGCATGTTATCATCAGGTATACTCTATGGGCAAAGCAGAATTGAAGTAGCTCAAAAGAAACTCAAGATGCACAAATTTAGAGAATCCACCCTAAACGTTCACATGGACCTTTTGTGCCTGACCTGTGGTACAACCTTCGGAGATTATGTTGGTCTGAGCAGCCATGGTAGGATGCACTGTAATTTAACTCTAATGCAGTCATGTCATTTTGGTCCTCTTTGAGAATGAAGGACAACCAACCAACCTCTAAAACTGCAACCTTTCTCATCCTTTGTGAATCTTGTCCATATTTTTCCTTGTTTTTTTTTAAACCATTTTTTCAACTACGAACTTAACACTCTCATTTGTTACCATGTGCATCACTAGAGTGTCCCTAAGACACTGGAGGCTTTTTTCTGGGTCTTTTCATATTTCATGAATACCAGTTCAACCTGAGGGCTGTCCTTGGTCCTCTGGATTTTCCTGGGCTCTTCCCACAAGATGACCTCATCTCCTTCTCTGATTCTACATTCAGCTGATGATACCTTTCACAGTCCTCATGTTGCAAGTCATTATGGGAAACACATTGCCTCCCAGTAGAGAGCACACTTAGACTCTTAGCAGCCTCCTTTGTAAGAAAAACTCTTTGGAGGTGGAATGCTTAGGTGTCATGTCTTTTAAGGTGACCAGAGCTTTAATTTTTTTAAAGATACAATGTGGAAGGACAACAGTATTCTAGGGTTGGGGCTAGTGTGGCCTAAGCTTTTCAGAGTTACATTTTTCCATCTAAACATCCATCTATCTGTCTGTCCATCCATCCAACACTTACTAAGCACCTACTGATGTATAGAGCACAGTACTGGGTGCTGGGGATTGGGGAATTAATTTTAAATAAGATACAATCCTTGACTTTATGGAGCTTAAAATCTAGTAGTAACCTCAGAAATTTAGGTAGTCAGATATTACAGACGTGCAGCTGTAGTAATAGCTCCTTGAGCGTAAAGACTTTTTCATTCTTTGCGGTTGTATCTCCAGCACCTAGGACAGCTCCTGGGACTTAGTAAATGTTTGATAAATGCGTGTTGGTTGGTGGATAACTGGCCTTTATACAGGATGTCCCAAAAGTCTGAGTGCAATCTTAAGGTTTAATCTTGTTGTAAGGTTTACAAAGTGCTTGGCTTAGTTCTATCACTTGAGACTCACAACAGCCTTGTCATCCAGGCTCCAAGGGCTCCAGGCATTACTGTCTCCAATTTACGGAAGAGGAAACTGAAGCATTCGATCAACTTCTAAGTTCTTTCTAATAATCTGCCTTTCTAGCTAAACTGGCATACTTGGGTTATCCTATAAGACATCCTATCTGGCTGTCCACAGGCTGTCCACCGTGACTGGAATGCTCTCTGTCCTCCCTGCCTATTGGAATTCCCAGCTCCCTTCAAAATTCAATTGCCATCTACTATGAGAGGTCTTTCCCTCTTCTCCTTGATAAAGCCCTGCTCCACGCTCCAAATAACTCATATATATTTTGTTTCCTTATCTGTGTCCACGTTGTTTCCTCCAGCAGAATGATCCTTGAGTTCAGGGTCTGTTTCGTTATTATTTTTCTGTGCCTGACACATAGTAGGTGCTTGCTGAATTGACATGAATAGCACTTAAGAAGGTGGTCCATGTTACAGTGTCTTCTAGGGATTTTGCTGGGAGCCCATATGAAGACAACTTATGGTCCATGGAAGCAAGTGTTTCTATGGAATGGCGCTATCCCTGATGTCAGGAAATCTTGGACTAAAAATGACATCTGCTTCTTGTAAGTTCTGTGTCCACGGTCAAGTAATTCCGTCTTTGCGTGTCTGTTTCCTCATCAGAAAATTAGGGACATTACTACATTTTCATCAATTTTGTGCAAATTCCCTGTACTAAAATACTTAGCACAGTGCTCGGCACATAGTGGGTGCTTAATGGATGTTTGTGGACTTGACTATGGGTTAAGTGGTTGATGACAAGGGCACAAAGATGTTTGGAAGAAATTTATAGGATCAGAGGTTTGGAGGTGTAAGGCCATTAGAAAACAATGAATCCAACTGCTCTCTTTTACAGATGAGGAAACTGAGGTCCAGAGAAGTTAATTCACTTCCCAATGTTATGAAGTGTCAGAGGCCTTTCCTGACTGCATGCCCAGTGCTCTATTCACTATGAACATTTGCCATATCTTCTATACCTTCTGCTGTTGCTTAGCTATGTGATCGTGAGTTGCCTCCCCTATTAAGGTGTGAGCCTCACACCTTAATGAGACAGCAGGGGCTATCATGATTTTTAATTTATAACCCCAGTGCTTTGCACATAGTATGCACTTGCATCTTTTTCATTCATTCTCTGAGTCTCAGTTTCTTCATCTATAAAATGGGCTTAATACTACCAGTGATACTGCTTCTCTTTGGGCTGTTGTGATGCTAAGTGATAAATGAATAAATGCTTGTGGACTGATGAGATGATTATCAAATGAGATAAGGTATGTAAAGTGCACAAACAAAGCCTTAGAAGCCAGCTAGAACCAGGGCTGGCATGTTGCCGTCTACCCCTTCCCCCTTCATTTTGCCCTAGGCTACTTCTCCGTGTCTGGGGGAGCCACAGCCTTGCCTGGCATCCTCTTGAGTGTCGTCCATTTTGGAATCACTTCCATCATTTCCATATTTTGCAGACAGGCACCTGTAAATATGTCTCTGATGCACCACCCTCATCGGACCAGGAGAGTCTAAATAGCCTGAAGCAAAGACAGGAACAGTTTCTGGAGACATCGTGTGCTTTTAAAAGTCAGCTCAAGGGAAAAATATTTTTTTCCCTTTCCACCAGCAATGTTCTTGGGGAGGGAGGATTTCTTTCCCAGCCCAAACATTTTGGGTGGCACAGGATACCAGAATTCCAATGGAAAACGCACAAAAGCAGAACCTAGTATGCCTCAGAAGAAATGAAATTTTTGAATTATGAAACAATTCCACCAATGAGCGTTTTGGAACAAAGAAAGTACACGTGAGGTTTAGAGGGCTTACTTTAGTCAGCTCCCATGGTGCACTGGCCAGGAGCTGCTGGGGAAGGTTTTTTTAAGCTTTGTTAGTACTTAAACACACACACACACACACACAGACACTGAAAATGAGGCCAACTCCATAGCTCTGAATCACATTTTTGGGAGTGTTAAATTCCTCTGAGGGAAAAGAAAAGCCAACCCCAAACCAAAGTGAAATCATTGTTGCTTGGCCCCTGGGTTTATATATAGGGTATCCAATCTATGGTGCAATATTCATAGGGATACATCACCAAGTATACTCAAGGGATGGTGATGCTGGCAGGATGTGGGATTCGCTTCAATCACAAGCTCTCATTATGTACTTTGTATGTTCCAGGCACTAAGTATGGGGGACAGAGCGATGAAAGTCAAACTGTCCTTACGCTTGGGGGCAAGGAAGGGAACAACGTGTACAGCCTAGGACATAAGAAAATAAAATTATTGTTGGTGTTCAATTGTTTTAGTTGTGTCTGACTCTTCATGACCTCATTGGGGATTTTCTTGGCAAAGATACTAAAGTGGTTTGACATTTTCTTCTACAGCTCATTTTACAGATGAGGAAACTGAGGCAAACAGGGTTAAGTGACTTGTCCAGAGTCACAAAGCCAGTGGGTGTCTGAGGCTAGATTTGAACTCAGATCCTCCTGACTCCAGGCCTGGCACTCCATCCACTGCACTGCCTAGCTGTACCAGCCCACCAAAAACGCAGAAAGAAATTTGGGGAATGTGAGGCAGCAACTACCAGTGGGGGAAACAGGCAAAGCCTCTTGGAGGAGATGTCTGGCACTGGATTTGAACTTGGGTGTTTCTCTGACTTTCTTAGGGGTCCAATGATTAGATATGGAATTAGGGTTAGGACCCCATATCTAGCCAACCCTCTATCAGCACTTGGCACAGTGTCTAGCACATAGTAGGCACATAATAAGTGCTTATTGACTGATCTAACCCTAAGCCGAAATCCAAAGCTCCTTTCACAATGAACTTCTTCAAAACAGTCTCACTGATTTTCTAGGACTCTGCCTAGACCTCCAAACTGCTTTTTATGTATCTTGTATCTACTCCTGTGTGTACCATAGTGTATAAGCTCCCTGAAGGCACGTGTTCTTTTTGTTTCTGGGCAGCAAACCCTTAGCTATTGCTTGTTAAATGAGTGCATTCCAAAGACATTCCCTAATCCCTCAACCTCAGGACTGTGGCATCTAGAGCTCCAAGGCATTGGAGAGGCTCCAGTCCAAGCCCCTCAGACCAAGGAACTGGGGAAGAGGAAGTGCTTTGCCTTGGGTCTGGAAGGAAAGACTGTCTTCATGGCCTCTACCCAATGTCATTTCATGCCATCAGCAGTGGAGCTTGCTGCACGTGTTGTTTCTTTGCACGGAACGTAAGCTCCTTGAAGCAGGCACTACATCATTTTGGTCTATCTATTCCCAGCCCCTTGTCCCCAACAAATTCGTTTTAATTACCTGGATCAAAAAACCCTTTCACAGGATCATAGATGTGGAGAACTGAAGGGGACCTCAGAGGCCATCACATCCAACTTCCTCACTTTACAGATGTGGAAACTGAGGCTAAGGGAAGTTAAATGACTTGTCCAAGGTCAGAGCTGTAGGCGTCTAAGGTAAGATTTGAACTCAGATCTTCCTGACTCTACAATATATTTGGGGTTTACAATCTGCCTTTGCCACCGATTCCCTGTGCAAACAGGACCTCTCAGACTGGGCCTCAGAGGCACCCTCCTCCTCTGCATCTCCGAAGATTTGCTGAGTTGACCTCTGAGGTCCAGCCCCAAAGCTGTAAGTAAATTTCCTGCAGAAAGTTGACAGCCAGCCATGAGCAAGAATCCCAACCCAAGGCCTGCTCCCAGAAGGCCCTAACTTGGAGGGGAGATGGGACTTCACTCATACCACAGTCCCCTTTATCCAGAGTCACCTTTTACAACTGTTACAACCCTGCTATTACCCTTACAGATACAAGGTAGTGTTCCTCCTTGGCAAACCAAACAACTGGAGTCAGTATTTTATAGCTAAACAATTTTATTGGCTTTCTGTGAAATAAAAAACATAAAATAAAACCACCAAGGGTAAAGGCCATAGCCAGCATTAACCAAATGAACCAGCCACTTGGTTTCAGCAGCTGAGAACAAAGTCAAGTGGAGATTATTGCATATACCCCAGGGCCACCGGGATCCATCCATTGTTGGTTTTTTGTTTTGTTTTGGCAAGATTACATTCAAACAAGAGCTTTGATTATATAAAACTGACTAGCAATTTTTGTTAAAAACCCAACTGGCTCCAACTTCTTGATAGAAGAGATGTGAATTTTTTCCTCATCTTGGCTTTTACCCTCTCATTCTTGCCTACCCTATCTATGAAGCAATGACATACCAGTTACTATGCAGGAATCGTTCTTTTTCTATAGATTGCCTTCATCAAGGGATGGTACAGACTGCCAGGGTGGGGGGGGTACCAAATACTTTTCTGGTTTTCTTTCAAAGAGTCTCTCCTATAAGCTTGGGTCCCTGATGTCACCCAATGCTAAGCAGTTTCCATTGCCTTGGGGTGCTGCTACAGCCAGGAATAAATATCCATCTCTAACCTGAATATATATATTTTTTAAAAAATGCATATGGCTGTCATTTGGAAATTCTTTCCTGATCTGCAGCACTGGAGTTTGTGTTCAACTTATAACCCTAGGATGAAAAAAAAAGAGTCCTTTCATGTCAGCATACCAAGTGACTACTGGGAACCAGCCCTGACTCTGCCACACCCAGGGCCATTGTGGGGATGCAGCTGAGTCCTTGGAATCCTGTTTCATACGGGCTGGTCATTTCTGTTATGGAGATGCCAATGGGAGACTGATCAGCAGAAAAGCTTCCAAGCTTCTGACCATCTGCTTCATCAAGGCAAAACAGCCAAGCCTAACTCATGAAGCATCTGCTTCCAAATCCATAGAGTTCTCAGTGAATCTTCAGCAATCCCAGTCTCTAAAAAGATGCCCCCTTTCTCAGGCGCCTTCAGCCTTTAGAAGAGATGCCAGGCTTCCCAACCCTAAGATGCAGCTGAATAAATTTTCCTTCAGAAGAATGAAAGAGAAGAACTGAGTTCCACAAGGGAATCCATGGGGAAGGGCAGTGCGGTGAGCTGCGAGCACGCTGAATGAATGAGCCAAGGGCCAGGAACGCACCCTGTCCCCTATGTCTGATTCCAGTCAACAGGGAAAGTACACATGCAGAGACCTTGCAAAGATCAAGGAATACCCCATTCCAACAGCCATGACAGCCACCCAAATACTCTTTCTTTATATTCAGGTCCATCAGTGAGTTGGCCCTGGATAATGCTGGGATTTAATAAGCCCTTCTAATGATTATGAAGATTATCCTCTTGAATCTAGACACATTCAACAACAGAATATTTGATATCACTATATTTTACATGGCACACATAATCATATAATTACTACCACTTACACAGCAAATACTGTAAATACCCGCTCCTGGAGCTGACTTGTTAATTATACCAATGTTGCTTAGGAGGACAAAGATTAAATACTTCCTAGCTCACAGTTTGGGGAATTTCATTCTGACTCTTTCCTTCCAACTGTGGGAATAACCGTCTCATTATGTAATGATGCCTCAGTGCTCACGTCCGTCTGTGGGCCAATAGTTACGACGTAATTATGGGGCTGGCTCCTCGTGGTTAATTTGTGGCCTGTAAAATTAAGCAATACATAGTATTTTTGTCTCAACAAAATACACAAGACCATATAAAAATATTCTTTTTCCAATTTGGAATTTGAAATGTGAATGCTGGATTTTCTGTATAAAAAGAAACTGTCATAATGGACTAAGTTTATCACGCTCCCTAACCAAAAATATACATATTAGTCGAAGGAATGCAGTTTAAGCATCAGCGTCGGTCGTCCAGGCTCATTTCTGGGGAGATTGTGCTTTGATATTTCTGGAAGGTAAATGCACAGATGGAGAGTCCAATCAGTGCCTGTAACCTGACCTTAATCTCATCTCTAAGACGACGACTAATCTTACAGTATTGTTGTGGTTGTTGCTGTTGTTTGGGGGACGGGCGGGTCTTTCCTGGTGTTCTCTCCTTGCCTGTTCAGGCGACCGTGGCAGCCGAGTGCCAGAAGCACCATTTCCGTCTCGAGTGGTGCTTATTCAGTGCCAGGTCTTCCTTCTCTCTCTCTTTTTTCACTCGCTGGTAATGGTCTTCTTCCTTCAAGTACCAAACAGGTGGCCAGCGGTGTCTCTCAAAGTATTCCTGATTGTCTGGTGGAGAGAGAATTAGACAACAGGGAGGAGTTAAGACTGTGAGCCAGAGGAGCCCCGAGAAAGGAGGTCTAGAAAAACATGTGGGTCATGAGTTCAGAAAGAGAGTCTGGAGCCTGGACAAAGTCTAGTGGTTAAGTCTAGAAAGAGTATTATGGCACAAGCCTAGGCAAGGTGAGAGCACGCTGATAAAGCATGAACCTTGAAGAATATTGGTTTAGAAAGAGTGGTAGATTATGGGGCTAGAAAAAGAGTATGGCTATGTGAGTACAGAAAAAGTGTTATCCAGCTAAGAGCCTAGAAGAAGTCTTGGGCGATGATTTTAGAAAAATTTCTAGGACTATGAGTCTAGAAATAAGGCCAAGTCTAGAAAGAGGCTTGGGCAGTAACTCTAGGAAAATCCTCAGGCTGAAAGCCTGGAAAAGAATTGGGCCGAGGTTTTCAAAAAAGTATTAGGCCAACAATCAGGAAAATGGATTAGGCTTAGAATTAGGATCAGGGTTATGAGTCTCAAAAAAAGCATTAGGTTGAGTCTATAAAAAGCATTCGACCTGAAGGCAAAAAATATCAGTTGTTACTCTAAAAAGAACGCTAAGCAGAGAGCCTAGGAAAACTGCCAGGTAATGACCCTAGAAAAAATGCATACCGTCAAGAGTGGGGAAAAAACCCCCTAAGTCGCGAGTTTAGAGAAAGTCTTGTGTTAGGTGCGAGTCTAGAGGAGAAAAAAAATGGATTAGGAGTCTAGAAAAAGCATTAGGTGGTGAGATTCAAAATAGCATGGAGCCAAGACCAATCGAAAGTATGAGGCCTTGAGATGAGAAAAAAAGTGCCAGGCCACAAATCTAGAAAAAAAGTTACATGGTCAGTCTAGAAAATGTATTTTCCTGCGAGGCAAGAAAAGATGCCAAAGCTATGGGTCTAGAAAGTTAATTGGAGAATTTATGGAAGCACTGGGCAATATGCAGAAGACAAAAGGGCTAAAAACCCCGAGTCTGGGCAAAGTGCCATGTTTTGAGTGTAGAAATGCACCAGGCCACAAATGTAAAAAAGAGATCTGAGCTGTGAGTCTAGAGGGCTAAAGCCTAAGTGCAGAAAAAGAATTTGACTGTGAGTATAGGAAAAGAATGTTAGTTTGTGATCCCAGAGAAAGTCAGACTGATTCTAGAACAGCAGCCCCTTACTTGTGGATTGATGAATCTCTGGTCATGGGAATTTCATTTAGTGCCACTATACTATTCAGTATGACTCCATGTCTTCGATAAGCACACCTGGCTTCTGGAGACTGAATAATGAAGCTCCTGCACCTTGGTGAGGGCTGATTACATTTGAACAAGTGTATATAAAATTGTGATTTATGCTCCCAGGAAGCTGCTATTTCTGGCCAAAATCATGTTCTCCTCTGGGAGAGAGGAAGGGGAGGAGGAAGAGAGGGAGGAAGGGAGGGAAAGGAGGGAAGAAGGAGGGAGGAAAGAAGGAAGGAGAGGGAGGGAAGAAGGAAGGAGGGACAGGAGGAAGGGAGGAAGGAAAGGGAGAGGAGGAAGGAAGGAGAGGGAGGGAGGAAGGAAGGAGGGAGGGAAGGCGGGGAGGAAGGAAGAAAGGAGTACAGAGGGAAGGGCATCTCAATTCTGAGAATTCTCAACCAGCCCCACAAGCAGTCTTCTATTTTCTCTGCTGCCTTTCCAAGAACACTGAGGACCACAGGCACCATCAAGCAGTCTGAGGCCCCCCTGGCCAATCACTTCTCTCACCTGGAGATTTTGCTTTGATTTCCTTGCGAAACTTGGCGCACACACTGTTGTAGTTGGTACAGATGTAATGAAGGCACCACGCTGCCAACTGATGGGCATTGTGAAACTGTGGGTAGGAGAGGAATAAAGGTCACTCAAATGTGCTAAAGTCTGGGCACAAAGAAAGAAGGGGCGAGTGGGGGAAGAGGGGAAAAGGCTTTGTTGTTGGGGAACATTCCGTTCATCGTCTTCTAGTGACAACCGTGCAATAGGCCATGTGCTAGGCTCTGAGCATACAAACCAAAAAGGATCAATGCCTGCCCTCAAAACAAAGTCTCTGTGGGGAGGGACAGCACTGTCAGGCTCAGGGGGAGGGGCCCCATGTATGGAGCAGCACCTGAGCTGAGCCTTGCAGGGAGCGGAGGGTTCTCAGAGGTGAGAAAGTACAGGAAACCACTGGGAAAGCCACTGAGGGGGCGGCTGGAAGGCCAGATCATAGGCTCAGACCTTCAAGGGCAGCAAATCCAACCCCCTCACTTTCCAAGGATGGGAAGGGGAGGGAGAAGAGCTGAAACCTGGGGAGAAATGAAGGGAGACCATTGGTCAAGTCCTCAAGCCGGTCACTGACAAGGCCCCGAATCCTGCCTGGGACCTCTCCTCCAAATACCCTGCACGAGGAGGATTCTTACTGAGGGGCTACTAAAGGAGCCTTCTTCTTGTGTATTTGGGATTTAGATTCCATTTGGACAACAAGCATATTTTAAGTACAATGTATACTTAAGTATAAGTATAATTTTAAGTATAATCTTAGCTAAGGGCTAGAGACACAAAGAAAGGCAAACTTGGGGACCCTTGTTTTTAAGAAGTTCACCTTTTAATGGGAGAGAGAACATGGAATTAATTTACCATCCTTCTCCTCCTCATTTATATATAAGACATCCAGAGCAGATGAATGTTAATCTGAAAGGGGAAGGTACTAGGAGCTGGGAGGACCAGGAAAGGCCTCCTGTGAAAAGGGAAGCCAGGGAGACTGAGGCAGAGGTGGAAAGAAAGCATTCCAGGCATGGGAGACAGGTGGTGCAAAGGCACAGAGTCAGATGATGAAATAAATGTCTTCTAAGAGGCGCAGCAGAGAGGCCAGGGTAGTTGGATGACAGAGAGTATGGAGGGGAGTAAAATGTAAGACTGGAAAGATTGGAAGGGGACAAATTGTGAAGGTTTTTAAATGCCAAACTATGGACCTTCTATCTGACCTTGGAGGCAGGTGAGGGGGCACCAATGGAGGTTAATGGGCATGTGGTTGGGAGGGGAGGGGAGGAACATAGGCAGACTGGTGCTTCAGGAAGACCATCCTGGTAGATGAATGGAGGATAAATAGGAGAGGGGGGCGAACTGACGCAGGAAGACCAACAAGCAACGGTCTAGGCAAGAGGTGGCAGCTGTCTGGGTGAAGAGAAAGGGAGAAGCGTGAGAGATGCTGGGAAGTAAAAATGACAGAATGTGGTAAGAGACTGGAAATGTGAGGTGAGGTTGAGTGACGTCGTTGAGGATGACAGTGAGGTTACAAACTTGGGTGACTGGGAGAACAGTGCCGTCATCTTCACGAGTTCAGATCTGGCCTCAGACTCTTACTAGCTATGCCACCCTGGGAAAGTCACTTACCCTTGTTTGCCTCAGTTTCCTCATCTGTAAAATGGACTGGAGAAGGAATACAGGGACACTCACTAATGTCATCGTGTAGAAGATCCAATTTTTCTTCAAGGAAGCCCCAGCAATAGTACATTCAGGGTCCCAAGCTGGAGGGGGTGTGAGAATGTGGGCTTCCTGAGGGCAGGTTTGGTTTCTGCCTAAGTATCCAGAACACAAGCCATTCTCAACAAATGCTTACAGAATGAATGGACGTGTGGGGGAAAGCCCATAAGACACTAATTTGTTTTAGAAAATATATCCTTTTCTCTTTTTGTCACATTTTTATTGAATTGGTGTAACCCACTCACATTTAAAGTTCTAACCTCAGGTTTGTATTTTCTTCTATCTACCTCTAAAATTAGATTATTTTCAAGTTATGATTTCCCCTCTCTTCTGCTATAAACATAGTATTATGCTCCTTCAGTTACTTGACTTTAATGCTTTTTTAATGTTTCTTTTTCTTTAAAAGATCTCGTGGCGAAAGCTGTCCTGTGGGGCATAAGGTCCATACCTTTTCCTTCTTATCTGGTAAATATACAGTAATTTAAGGAGGTTTTGATGGCATGGAGCAAGGCTTTGGGAAGGTGGGACCTGGGATCTTTTTCTCTCCCTAGAAATGGCCCAGAAAGAAGCCGAAAAGGGAAGCAGTCAGAAATTGGATTGTCCAAAAGAAGTATAACTGTGTGGGACCCAAGGGGTCTGGGTCAGGGGTTGGAGGATCTGTGTTTGAATTCTGACTTTGCTGCTTACTACCTGTGTGACCCGGGGAAAAAGTGTTTCTTTCCCCTCCCCCACCCACACCATCCTCCTTTCTTCATCCATGACATGAGGGAGCTGGGTGAGAGGACCTTGAAGATCCTTCCAATGTACACCTTCCCCAGGTGCATTTCAGATGGCTGGGATTTCTGTTGGCAAACAAACTTCAAACTGGACAACAGAACCAGAATGCATGTGCATTAGCCCTGGACTTTTGTAGTGAAGGTCTGTAGGGTACAGCAGTTTGGAGGCTCAGTGGCATAACTTGGTGTCAGAAAGACTAGAGTTCAAATTCCCCCTCATGTGGTGGTGTTCAGTCATTTCTGACTCTTTGTGACCCCATTTGGGGTTTTCTTGGCAAAGGTACTGGAGTGGTTTGCCATTTCCTTCTCCAGATCATTTTAGAAACGAGGAAACTGAGGCAAACAGGGTTAAGTGACTCATCCAGGGTCACACAGTTCATATCTCAGGGCACCACCATCTGGGACTGAGCGGTGACATCTTTATCTGGACAGATGCAGGGCTGGGATGGTGGCAGAGCATCACGACCGCCGTAGGAGGGCACGGGGAGGGTGGAAAGCCAATGGTGACAAACCTGGGCCAGCTCCAGGTAGGACAGCACTTCCCCATCGATGCCAATCCCACTCATGGCTGCTCTGGTCAGCTCCTGCACCGCGTGCTGCTCTGAGGGAGAAAGAGGAGGTGGAGACAGGTGAGTACTGGTCACAGTTTGGAACAAGAATCACTAACATCTCTAGAGAGCGTTCCAAGTTTGCAAAGCCCGTTACACATTCACCATGAGGCACAATGCTGAACCAGTGAGAGTCCACTTACTAGCTGGGTGACCCTGGGCAAGTCACTTAAGCTCTGTTTGCTTCAATGTCCTCAACTGTAAGATAGGCTCATACTTCCTAGGTATAATGGGTATCATTTTTCTTGTCTTCTCAATAAGCAGAGGGAGGGAGAGAATTAGGAAATAAAACGAAAGTTCACAAGGCAAAAAGAAATAACAATAAATAAATAGCACGGGAATCACAATGGCAACTACCTCTGTGGTGCTCGTAAGGTTCAAATAAGATCGTGACTAAAGAGTCTTAGCACCGTGCCTGGCACATGGTGCATGCTACATAAACAGCATCATCGCTATCATTATCTGTGCACGGTATTTTTTCTTCCCTCAGTAGAACTCAGCTCCTTGAGGGCAGGGGTTGTTTAGTTGTGATTTTTTGTCATTGTATCCTCAGCACCTAAAACGCAGCAAGCACTTCGTAAGAGGGTTGAATTTGGTTGATTCTTCCAGCCGTCCTGCGAGACAGACGTTCCAGGTGAGGAAACCAAGTCTCAGAGAGACGAATGGACTTGTTGACTGTCATCCAGCTGGAGCATTAAAGTGAAGATTCAAACTTGGCTCCGCCAACTCCACATCCCGCTGCTTGCCTCAGCTAACGATCTCAGGGCTCTTCTGAGAAGCAGCAATGACACGTGGTAGGTGACACCCAGGTGACAGCCAGCAGCTGGAGGACCCTCTACGCGCTCCAGCAGTCTGCTGCCAAGTCATGCTCCTTTCTCCATTCCTGGCACTGGACAAGTTGACCATGTTATTTCCCCCCCCCCCCGCCCCCGCCACCCTCTGGACTTGTGACTTCGGTCTGGACAGCTCCCTGTGAGGATTTCATCTACTGACATAATGGACTGGCATCTTCACCTCAGGGATCTTGGAGAGTTCTAAGGTACAGGGTAGACATTCAGGCATGGGATCATAGGCTCAGAAATTTCAGGCTGAAAGAGACCCCAGAGGTCATTGGGTTCAATCTCTTCATTTTACAGGTAAGGAAACTGAGGCTGAAAAAATATAAGTGACATGCTCACAGAGTTAGAAAGTAGAGGAGGTAGATTTGAATTTAGGTCTTCTTGACTCCAAGTCAAGCAACTGAAATGTGTGTGCATATACATACATATACACATACATATATATACCACGTACACGTATATGTGTATACACACATATATACGTATACACATACATATATACATACATACATATATACACACATATACGTATACGTGTATACACACAAACATACATGTATACATGCACATATATATGCGCATGTGTGTGTATGTATATATTTATATGTACATATATAATCAATTTCTTGGTCTTTTGTTTTCACATCATCTAAATCTCCCCCTTCAAGGAGCGTCTTCAAAGCGCCCCCTATTTGCCAGGTATTTGCTGGGAATTCAAGCGCAAAAGTGAGACACAAAAGAAGTTTGTATCGTACCAGGGGAATACAATGTGTCCACAAGTGACTTAGAGGAGTCAATCCAAAATAAATCAACCATGACTGGGAAGGGTATGATCAACTCAGGGGATCAGGAAAGGCATCTTAAAGGATTAGGCACCTGATCTGAGTTTAAAGGAGACTAGGGGTTCCAAGAGGCAGAGGTGAGGAGGGAGAGCATGCCAGACATGGGGCACGGCCTGAGCAAAAGCAAGGTGGTGGGATTTGGAAAGTCACATATAGTGAACAACATGTCAGCCAGGTGAGCTGAGGCACAAAGTGCTGGGAAGGAATAATGTTATCAGTGTAGAAAAATAGTCTGATGCCAGATTGTAAAGGGCTTACAATGCCAAATTCAGGAGTTTGTGTTTTAGCCAAAAAGCAATGGGAGTCCAATGGAGCTTCCTGGGCACAGGGGTAACAAGATCTCACTTGTACTTTAAAAAGATCAATTTGCCATTTGTATGGAGAGGAAAGAGACTGGGGGTCGGTCAGGAGTTACTTGTGGAGTCCCAGCAAGAGATGATGAGGGCCCCAAAAAGAGTGGTTACAATCAATTTGAAAAAAAGGCAGCTTATTGGATTTGGGGCATAAAGATGAGCCAAAACAGGATGACTCTTAGGTGGCAAAAAGGTGAAGGGAAGGAGGGAGGGGCTCTCGAAGGAAAGGAGGGCGTTTTTTACGGGGGGGGTGCGGAGAGGTAATGAATTGATGTGCAGGACTGCTCATACCTGTCCTAAAGGCTGGAAAAATTAATTAACCAAACACAAAGCCTCTTGTTCTATAAAGATCAGTGAGAGCTTCTGTCACCAGGAAGAGAGATCTGATTGACTAAATGAATGCTCCCTGGTACCATCCAGAAGCAGAGTTCACATTTTGTTGCTAAGCATTTAAAACACTGGAATTTTGTCTCAGTTCCAGGCTCTGCCCCATTTCGGCTTGGGATATCTCATCTCTCTCCTTCCCTTTAAATCAAGGATTCGTAACTCGGAGAACTTACATACAATTTTTTTTAATGATTGTATTTCAACACCTTCATTGTAATCCTAGTTATTTTGTTGCATGCATTTAAAAACCTGATTGGGAGAAGAGGCTCCATCAGGGTCTCCAGACAGCCAAAGGGGTCCCAGACCCACGAGAAGGTTAAGAAGCTCTGCCTTCAAAGCACGGGCTTTTTTGGGTTCTGAATTTCCCTCTATCCAGGTATTCCAGTCTCTTCTCTTCCAAATCACCAGGCTTTCTTGTCTCAGGCCTCAATAAACACCTACTGATATTATTGAGAAAGATGAAGGCATTTATGGGCCCCTGCAGACAATACAGATATGAGGAGCAGAGTGTGGGGAGTGGGAGGGAGGGAGGAGGCTCCTCGCCACCTCTTCATTCTGTTTACTTTGGGATCTGGCTACTTAGCTTGTTTTGGCAAACACTGCATCCATTCTGCTTACAGCTGTTTTCCTGGGAACAAGCTTTCTTTCAGTGCTGGGTTTGAATTAAGCCAGTTCCATTCCATGAATATTTATTAAGCATCTACTGTGTGTAAGATTCAGTCACTCCCATGGCATATCCTGGTAGTGGCTGGAAGGCTGAGATGGGTGGCTGTGTGGGGCTTGGTGTAAGCCTTTTTTTCTTCTGTAATATTCCTGGATATTGGTACCTTTCATCTTCACCTTCCATATCCAACTGGCTACTAGGCCCTATTGATTCCTTCTCCCTGCCCCTCCACCAGGGCTACTGAAAAGCTCTCTCTCTCCCCTCTGCATGTCTCCCCCTCCAATCCACCCTTCATGGGGCACAGGCCTCTTTCTTATGCACAGATCTTCTTAGACTACTCCGGCACAATTACCTCCAGTGGCTCTGACTGGAAACAACAAAGTATAAAGATGATAAGAATGCTAGTTTTGATCCCGCCTCTGATACCGCGTTGGGCAAGTCACCGAGCGCTGGAGCCTGGAAAGACTCCTCCTCCTGAGTTCAAATATGGCCTCAGACACTTACCAGTTGTGTGACCCTGGGAAAGTCGCTTTAACCCTGCTTGCCTCAGTTTCCTCTTCTGTAAAATGTGGGAGTTGGGCTAGCCAGCCTCTGAGGTCCTTGTCGGGTTCATCGCCACTGGGCTCCAACCAGAGCAGGCAGCCCTTTCTTCCCCAACAGAAGCCTCGCTATCCCACCTCCATGGCTTTGCTCACGATGAGTCTTCTCTTTCTGGAACACTCTTGGTCTTTGCAGAGATTGTGTGTGTCCTTTGAAACCCCACTTGGGGCTCATTTCCTCAGCAAAGACATACAGGAGCCGCCTCCCCCAGCTGGAATGACCTCCCCTTTCACGTGCCCTTGTACACCTTTCTATACACTTCTGTACTATTGAGCAGTATGGCTTAATGTACACAGTGCTGGCAAAGAGGCAGGAAGGCCTGGGTTCAGGGCCTGCCTCTGACATGCCGGCTGTGTGACCCTGGCCACCTCATTAAATTTCTTGGTGCTCCAAGGCAACTCTCTAGTCTGTAAGTTGCAGAGCAGGAGGTGGCGATCTGCACTGGTGGAAGGAGTTTACTCATGGAGAATTCTCTATACCAATAGAGCCATAGGGCTAGTCAATAAACAAAATTACCCTTCTTTTAAGTTCCAGGAGGTCAGGGGCCATCCTCATCTAATTTCCCCTCAGAATCTATTTTAGAGCTATGTACCCAATAGGTACTTAATATAGGTTTACTCAATTTGATGACGTAACACTTTCTTATTCATTGTCAAATTACCTCATATTTACTTAACTGTGAGCCTATAACTCCCAAGTAGACTTCAGGGCAGGGACTCTGTTTAATTTTTGTTTAAGGTCCGTGAGAACAGAAACTATGTTTATTTTTGAATTTGTGTCTTCAGTATCAAGCACAGTACTTGACATAGCAGGCGCTTAATAAATGCTTGTTATTTACATGATACATAACAGGTATTTAATAAATGCGTCTTGATTGACTATTTTATATGCCTAGTACCTAGATTATCTGGCACTCAGTAGGCACTTAATATATGCTTGTTAACTGAATATGATTTGTATGCCCAGTACCTGGCATTTTGCTGTTGTTATTTTTCAATCATTTTCAGTCGTGTCTGACTCTCCGTGACCCCATCTGCGCGTTTCATGGCAATGATATTGGAGCATTTTGCCATTTCCTTCTCCCTCTCATTTTACAGAAATGGAAACTGAGGCAAACAGGGTTAAAGTTACTTGCCCAGGATCACTTAGCCAATGAGTGTCTGAGGCAGGATTTGAACTCAGGAAGACGAGTCTTTCCAGGCCCCAGGACCCTGTCCACCACGCCACCTCGCCACCTTGCTGCCCCAGTATCTGGCATAGCACGTGATAAACAGTAGGTGCTTAATCAAGATTTGTTGAATTGCATTTCTCTCGACATACGTGCCTCCATCAACAATCCAACCCGTATTCCACGATCCCCGAAGCAATTCAATCCATATTCTGTGACCCCATAAGCCATCTGGCCCACATTCCATCTGCATCCTGTATCAGTGTGTTCCCCCACAGACCACTCAGATTCTTTTCAGTTTGTTAGATGATCTGGTTTGGGGGGCGCTGATGTGGCTGCACAATTCATTCCTCTGGGGGAAACCTTAATGATAAACCTGCCTGAGTCCTCGATGGGGCCTGGGTTCAATGAGACCAGCTTGCAGTCCCCCAGGAGTGGCCTTTGAGACCCCCAAGGCAGGCCCAGAAGCATCCTGGCATACACTGGGGACACCAGAAGAGATAGCTCTGGGCCTACTGAATAAAGGGCCTTCTTGGTGTTGCACCATTATTTCAGTCCCTACTATAGCACCTTTTAGGGAAAAAGTCGAGAGGGAGTAAGATACTTATCCAGGAATTTTTAAAATGGATTTTTAAAATGAGCGTTCTACTAAATGAAGGGGGTGTAAAAGAAGGACGAGCGTTCTCTTCTTTCCCTGGTGCGGTGCAATGTCACATAAGCTGCGTGTGCCTTTTTTTTTTTAATAAGAGAAAGGTCACATGGAAAATGATTGGGCACAAAAACGTTAAGACCACAAGGGGAGAAAATAAGACCACGTATCCCACGTCGAGACTACAACAGCAGGGACTGACACTGAGTCAAGCTCCGCTCGGCACTCCGCTCCACCCTGCCCAGCCTGGGGAGGCGGGAAGCTCACCGGCGAGAGCCACCAAGTGCGGCAGGCAGAACCTGTTTGCCAAGGCGATTAATTCGAGCGTGTCCAGGTCCAAGCGGGATGACAACTGCTTGGTGTACAGGTAGTCCAGCACGGCCTGCATCGACTGCTTGTTGATACTGGGCAGGGCCACCTGGAAAGACAAGGCAGAGGCTGAGGGCATCCTTCTGCATAACGGGGCCGGCCTTGGGCCACAGCAGGGCCCAGGCATCTGCCGGCAAAACCCTCAAGTCTTAAATCGTTATTACTATTATTGTCACTTTTAAAGACGAGACGTTTCTCGTGAAAATGGATGATGATGCCAGGGCGCCAGGCACGTGTGCCACGGCCAGAGCGGGATCAGACTGAAGCCCATTAATTTTACAGGAGAGGAGGGAACAGTAATGCAGTGGGAAATGGGCCCCAGGATCAGAACGCCCACATTGGGCTCTCATCTCAGAGGTAAGAACTTGAGTTCTTCTATAGCACGAGGAGGGTTGGACTAACAGGCCTCTGAGTTCCTTTCCAGATCTAGGATTCTATGAATGCTGGACTTGGAGTCTGAGGACCCGGGTTCAAATCCTCACTCTTTTACTTACTATCTGTGTGACCTTGGATGTGTCACTTGCCATCTCTCAGCCTCAACTTTCTCATCTGCAAAATGGGGGAGGAAAATCAACTAGAACTCCAGTTCTAAAAATCCATGAGCTTCAGTCAGTCATTAAATTTTCATTAAGTGCCTACCATGTTCCAACACCAGGGACATAAAATGATTGGATTCCATCCAACTTTACTCCAAAAACAGTCCCCTTTAAATTTCAGCTACAATTTTGTATCCATGAGCTAAACTTTGGGGGGTATATCAGCACTTCTGAGAGGCTAGATTCAGAGCTGGAAGAGGCCTGGGAGGTCATTTAGTCCAGTCCCCGAGGGCCAAAAGAGAGGGAAGATGTGCTCGAGATTACATCAGCAGAAAGAGCTAAGATTCGAACTCAGGACTTCCACTGCCTATACAGTGGTCTTGCCACCAGCACGCTGCTGCAGTTGTCCTGCAGGACAGCAGAATCAGCCACCTCCCAGGGCAACCCAGCTGGGGAAGCAATCTTTCAAATGTTGTGTCTTCAGCCCCCCTTTGTATGTTTTTGTTAGGAGTGTATCCTGGGACATTTCTCCAAGAAAAATAAAGCGAATGTGTCCACCACAAAAAGATGCTAAAATTACCTCAGCCTGCTCTTCCTTCTCTCCCATCTCACAGACTAAAACAAATCATTCGAGGCGGCACGTGATGACAGATGCCAGCAAGCAGTGCTGCCCTGTGCTCCCCTGGTCCCCACTGGGCGCTGACGTCCGTCTGCCTGGGCCTGTGACCTGTCCTTTCCTCTGGGCTCTGCACAAATCTATCATCCTTAGTAAGTTACAGTTTCTGCCATAGGAAGCACCAGCGTCTTCCTCAGCTGCAGCAGGCAGGGTGTGTGGCCCGCTATTGGAATTGAGAAAAACTGAGTTCGCCATGGAACCCATTTCCTTCCCCGGATGGATTTTTTCAAGGCTGTTGCTCTAGTTCCAAACTTTAGAATTAACTTTAAAAGCAGCAAGAAGCTATTTTTTTTAGCACCTTTTAAGGAAAAAATTGAGAGGGAGTCAAATACTTATCTAGGAATTGTACTTTTAAAATGTGCATCATACTGAATGGAGGGAGCATTTAAAAAAAAAAAATAGATGACTGCTCTCCAGGATACACATCCGTCCTTTCCCTGGTGTGTGTGTGGGGCAGGGCGAAGGGACTGTGGGTGCACAATGTTACATAAATGTGTGTTCCTTGTCTTTTTTTTTTAATAGGAACAATGATTAACAGGAAAAATGATTAAAGGCACTAAATTTTAAGACCACAAAAAGGAAGAAAAGAAGGCTATGTATCACAAGTCAAGACCGTACCATATTTTGTATATTCAAGTCCTGTTGGTTTATCATTTTGATTGCAAAGATCAGCAGAGACTATTAGGCGCATAATCAGAAATGGTCTCACGTCAGTGAGCAAGCATTCTCCTCCAGAGCATTGCTTACTACAATCTGGATATGTATTTTTAATGAACCCCATGCTGAGTGCTTCTGGGGAGAGAATTATGCTTACTGCTACATTAAAAGTAATGAGAAAAATATAAGTGAAATACAGCATCTTCCAAGGTATTAAACAATTAAAAAAAACCTTAACAGCATACCAACAAAGACATTCTTTTTCCATTTAGTATGAGGTTAACCTAATATAATTTCTAATAATGCTACAGAAAAAGAGATTCTTAATTGCTTGTAAAAACTGGAGCCTCACTGGGAAATTCTAAAATAAAAACGATCTGGGACGAAGGATAAGCCTATAGCTTGACTCACTACCCTCAATTCATCAGTGAGTCCTTCAGTGACTACTCTACTCTGCCCTTCCCTCCTTCTTTGAAAATAGAAGCCTCACCTTTAACATATATACCTGTTCCTTTGCAGTGAGTGAGGCCTCCGATTCTTAGTATGCAATCTAGTCCTAGCAAATGCTTCTTGGAGAGTTTGGTTGGTATAGCACTAAATCTGCCCATCATTTAGTATCTCCATTTTTACTAAGCTGGCACAACCCAACAATGAACACTAAGTCACTCTCCCTTTATGTCTTCCTTTCTTTCAGTGAAGTGTCTCTGGTAGCTGTGTCTAAGCAAGTCCTGAGCGTGTCTCGTCTGTTTCATTCATTTTGCAATTATTTTGAGTGGATTTTCTTATGTTATTTTTACTCTTGGTTTTTGTTAGTTCTGTGTAGAAACATTCATGATTTTTTTGTGGACTTATTTTGTATTTTGCTACTTAGCTGAATCAATCAATCAATCGATGAGCATTTATTGAGGCTCTCCCGTGTGCCGGGCATACAGACAGAAAAACACGAGTGAAGCAATCCCTTACTCTCAAGGAACATACATTCTACTGGAGGATGCAGCTTGTACACGGATACAGAAGTATACGAAATGAGCTGCTTGCTGTCATAATTATGATTATTATTCTTAGGGTAGACTGGATCTATGGATTGTCTGAATTAGTTCCTTTATCGATTCTCTGAGATGTTCTGAGTAAACTCTTACGTCATTAGCGAAGAGCTATGATTCTTTGGAAGCAAGATGCCGCAGGAAGGAGGTGATTCTCCTCACTCAGTCCCTCATGACCTTCAACCTTGCCCAGGGGGTGAGGTCAATGGCACCACTGCAGGGGAAGCAGGAAGGAAGAGGGGGGGGAGACCCAGAAGGTAAGAGAGGAAAATGGAACGTGGACATTCTTCAAAATCCTGAGTTTTCCAAATTGTGAGGCATGAGCCCTTACAGAACATGAGACCCTAGAGGAAGGGGAGAGGCGGAACGAAGCGAAGGTCAAAGTTACTAGATATTGTCTGACTCAACTCCCACATAAAATAATCTACTTTTTTCACGAGAAAACAAAGTTCTAATAATGTATCAACAAAAGTGACTCTAACTGACAGTGATGATGTGGGAGTAAAGTCAAATTTGAGTGTGTGTGTGTGTGTGTGTTCTCCATCACCAGCATAGACTGGGTTATATAAAGTGTATGTTGTCGATGTGTGCATATGTCTGTACTTGGGGGGATGGGCACAATTTTTCTATATGGGGTGGAGCATTGCTACATAAAGGTTAGAAGCCACTACAGTAAGCAAAGCAAATGCACCAGTCACTGAACATATACAATTCAACCTGCCTTGCCTTCAAGGTGGTAAGTGAATATAGCTGTGTGCTAGCTTGGGGTTTGGGGGTTTTGTCTTTTCGTGGTGTGGTCTCTGCATGGTCAAGACGGCTGGGCCTGGAGAGAAGAAAACCCCCAGCTTGAATCTCATCTTTGATATTTCCTATTTGGGTGACCAGAATTAGGCCACTTAACTACTCCGTGCCTCAGTTTCCCCATCTAAAAAATGGGGATAATACTGTGCACAGGCCCTACCTCACAGGACTGTTAAGTAACTCAAATAAGGAAACAGATATAAAACACTTGGCAAAGGTTAAAGCACTCTATAAATCAGTTATCATTGCTATTATCGTTATCCTTATTGGGGAGGAAAACACTAATTAGTCAGCAAACACATATATTTGGGCTCTATCTCCTTGGTTAAATGTTTGTTTTGGTCCTACCTCCCATCATCTTAATCTGAGGACTATCTTGGTCTGTTCTGGGAAGGGATAAAAAGGATTAGCCTTTGTGAAGTCAGCTCTGACGGCATTCCTTCCTGACTACGTGCTTGACCTTGACCATCTTGGGCCCCTGCTTAGTCTCCTTGGCAGCTTCTGGAGGCTGGCTGCTCTGCCCCAACTGGCAGGCCCAGACTTTTCAGTAACAGAAGCATGGAAACACTTTCTGTTCTGCGTACTGCTTTCTTGTTTTGGCATAAACTAAACTGTTCACAGATTTAGGGTTCAGAGATTTAGAGCTGGACAGAATCTTAGAGGCCATCTCATTTCCTTCCCTTCTGCCCTTCCCCCGCCCCCAGCTAAGTCAAATAGCCGTTTTCACTGGTGACTGGTTTCTCCTCACTTTGAAAAGGGTTGTAATTATTTTCTTTTTGGGAGGAGGGGGAGCTCTTTTCTATTTCAAGTCATGTTGTCAGGTTAACATCCATCTGTGAAGTGCCAAAGTCTAATCCCTCTTCCGCATGACAAACTTTCAAACTTGAAATAAAGGAAGTATCCTCCCAATCACCCTACACCCAAGTCTTTTCTTCTCTCAGTTAAACATTTTCAATTTCTTTGACCAATCTTCATAAGGTGTGGTGCCCAGTCCTCTCATCCTCCTACAACTTCTAAAAAAATTGTAATTAAAATTTTCTTTTAAAATAGGCACGTACCTCACTGTTGGCGCTTTCCACAAATGATCCTCCAAACATGGCAGCCATCCAATCACAGCTACAGATAAGCAGTGGTTTGTGGGCATTTATGACCCCATCATCCAACTTAAACGTCACATCTGCTTCAGGAAAGAAGAAACAGTCCTAAGTCCACCTTATGGATGAATGGCTTAAACAAGAGCTGTTAGGTTCAACAACCCTTTCCCCAACCTGCGATGGCTTTGCTACCCCTACGGTAGGATCACAGAGCCAAAGGTTTAGAGCTGGGAAAGACTTTCGAGGTCATCTAGACAAATACCCTCATTTTGTAGATGAGGGGGTAAGGTCTTGCCTTAGGTCACAGAGGTGATAAGTAGCAAAGCCAGGATCTGTAGTCTTCTAATGCTAAATCCATCCTTGGACCACCACTCCACACTGCCTGCCACATTTACCGAATCTATTCCAAGTCCCCTTTCACTTGGGCTGTACTAGGTTACTTTTTAAAGGCAATAATGCTAGGAGGGCCGAGTGATCAATGGTTATAATTGGGCTTTGCCTATGAATACAGATTTCCATCTGAACCAAAAGTGTGAACAGAAAATAAGGAGCAAGTTCAACACATTTGATTTATTTCCACTGACTTTTATTTTTTCTTCAAGGTTATTGGCCCATATTAACTTGTGAGGCTATGGTCCACTCTGGTGGTCAATGATTGGCATGCATTAGTCAATAAGTTATTAGACTTGTCAAAAATAAAATTCATCCAACAAATCCTTCCTGATCTACATCATGAGGAAAGGTAGTGAAGGAAGTCATAAAACAAGGAACTTTGACCCCTGCCCTAAGAGGGCAGGCACTAAAATCTATATGGAAAACAGTAGTATGAAAACAATAAAGTAAAAAATACAAAATACTGTATCTTCCAGGGGGTCAACAAATGACTGAGCACCACCAGAAGGTGCCATGGTACCAATGATGGGCATAAAGGAAGAAAAAAAAGTTAGAAGAGTAAAGTGAGAAAGTTGGGCCAGGGAGAGAAGGAAAAGGAGAGCTAAAATGGAATGAAGTGAGGGATGTAAGAGAGGGAGTGGTAGAGTCACACCAACAGCTTTGTTGAGTGCCACCTCAACGGTACTAGAACCACTGGGTCTTCCATTCCTGGTAAATGTAAGTAGTGACCGGACAGAGGAGTAGCCAAAGTAGAGAGAGAAAGTTTCAGGGAAGGCGTTTTGGGAGTAAATTTTGAGTAATCGCCTTGATGAGTACACATGCCACCTATAAAGGAAGCCATTTTCTCATTATCTTTCTTGTCTATACTACTGTTTCATGCAAACATAAAAGGAGCCCATGAGACAAATACTTGGATTATTGTTGGATCCACTCACCTGAAAACGTCCCCTTGCTAAGGCATTCCTTTATCCGGTTGGCTTTCCTGACGTGGAATGCCTTAGTGATCTCCTGATTCATGAAGGCCTCTTTGTTCATTATATTTTCCACCATCATTCGCAAATCAAATACTTCTAGGATCTCTGCAATCTGAGCCAGTCTCATAAGATCCTTCTCCTTTTCATCTAATTGCCCCGTATAAAGAAACTGAAGCAGGGTCCTAAAAGGACCCAACTGAAGAGAAGAGTCCATTCTGACCACAGTCACCAAACCTACTCTATTCGAAATAGGGTTGACTAGCATTTCTTTGTGCATGTCGATGAACCCTTTGCTCCATGTGGACAAGTCTCTGGTGGTTGGAGGGAGGTCCCCAGCTCCCAATTCTGGCTCTTGCAACACACCCTCGCTTTGGGATGTCCGGCCTTCAGAAGCTAAAGGGATCGAGGCAGCCTCCATACTTTCTTCATCGGTATCAAGACTTAAAGACCTTGCTGGAAAGTCCCAGTTGGGCTTTTCTTTTTGACAAGTGCCTTCGACGAAACTGGGAGACTCTTCACATTCCATTAAAAAAAGGTCATAAAATTTGGAAGAGGAGGTAGCGAGGTAAATCTTGTGTGCAAAAATATGCTTCTCATCCTGAAGGACAAACATGACATCGGCACACAGCGGATTGTTCAATAAATAGGCAGCTTCGTTTATACCCGTGGTGGGACACTCTGGGATTTTGATAACTGGTGGAGGGGCTTTAGGAGGTAGAAATGGTGCCTGAAGTAAAGGTTTCTGGACCTTCTTCAAGTGGGATTTCCAGAACTGCAGGTGTCTTCGGGAAATGAGTGCTGCTCGAATTGCATTGTCGAACACGTCCTTGATCCCAAACTGGTCGAACACGCTTGTTTCATAATACGGGATTCCAAGCTCCTTGGCAACTTCTCGGCCTCTTTCTGGTGGCAAAATGTCTCCTCGCTTTATAGGCCTGAAATAGAAGATTGGAATGGTATAAGTATCTCATTCTAAAAAAAAGAAGAGTAATCAGGGCAACTCAAGTATTACGCTGGGCAGTGATAGAACCATTTTTTCTGCATAGCCTGGAAAGACCATTTTTAAGTCATTTAAGTCATTATATAGTCTTTTAAGCCATTATACAGTCTGAATTTTGATCAAGTTAGCAAATCAAGTCAACACGAATTTGTGACCAGGCCTCTGGTTGTGTACGCAATGGATTCTGTGAAATGGTCTTATTTGAATTCTCACTGCGCATTTCCATTGGGCTGGAAGCAATTACTATATTGAATAGTGAATATGAATAATACAACCCCTTCATGGGATTCATTATTCACACTAATCAGGACCTAGTTGTATTAAGAGTTTTACCATGTGTTAGGCACTGTACTCTGCTCTGGGGATATAATGCAAACAAAATGAGAGTCAGTCAATGCATCTCCTATCCACTGTGCCACTAACTGCCCCCATAATATTGTTTTACCTAATATTGTATTTTCAAGTGATCAGCTGGGATATGCCTACACTATCTAGTAACCTTGAGGGCTTTACTAATATAACATTACATTAAGGAATGAGTGAAAACGTATTTATTAAGTCCTTACTATATGCCAAGAAATGTGCTAAGCTCTGGGGATGCAAAGAGAAAAAAAGGCAGGTAGTCTTTGCTTTCAAGAACTCACACTTTAATTTGGAGAGACAATACAAGAAAAAGAAGTTCACTGATGGGGCAAATGGACAGGCCTTGGAGTCCTGAGAGTACAGGAGGGACAGCCCTGGAGCCTCAGACTCTATCATTAAGTCCGATGCTGGGGCTTCTGTAGTGGAGAGTAAGCACACAGTAAGGCCTGGAGATCCTCCACTTCATGGGTGAAATAGTGCTGTTGACTCCCATCTCATTTAAGCTATGTATGTGGTCAAGCAGCCTGGATGGGCTTTGGGTGACCCCTGTCTGGGAAGCACAAAAGAGGGAACCTAAATATTTATACTCTGACTCCCCAATTAGAGCATTATTTGTTTGCAGGTAAGGACTGTGCATTATTCTTTATGCCCAGTGAATTCTCCATAAATATTTGTTGGTTTATGTCTATGATACCTGCAAGTAACTAAAACTGTATAGCTATACACACACACACACGCGCGCGCATGCACGCACGAACTTACTACACATATGTATGGGGTGTCTAAAAAAGTCTCCCTGCACTCTGAAGCTGTGAAAGCTGTATAGCCCTTTATGATACACTAGTGAGTCCTTTTACGTGAGGGTTGGACCAGATGGCCACTGAGGTCCCTTCCTTCTCCTAAATTTGGGGACTCTGTGGATGCTGTACTTTATAGCTTATAAACAACTTTTTCATACCTTATCTCATCTGAGCTTTATAAAAATTCCATGGGACAAGTAGGATAAGTATTATTATTATTTTGATTTTCTGGAAAAGGAAAAAGGTGATGGGAGTTACCCAAGGTCACACGGTAAATGGCAGAGTTTGACTTGAATCTGGGTCCTTCAGTGCAATGTCCACTGCTTTTTTCTCCCACAATGCCACATTGCTTCCTATACACAAATTACTTAATCTCCCAGAGCCAAAGTTTTCTCATGTGGAATTAAAAAAATTTTATTGATATAGTTTGTTTTTACATCATTTAAAGTTCTCCCCTTCCTCTTCCCAGAAAGCCATCCTAAATAACAAAGAATACATTTTATAAAGAAAAAGAAGAAGAGCAAAAAATTGTCAAAACTGATCAATACATCAAAAACTCTGAAAAGACATGCAATGTTTAGCATTTCCACCCCCAAGCCCACCATATCTGTCACTCCAGATCTCCCAACTCTGCAAAGGAGTGGGTTAGAGCTGCCTCTCCATATCTCTTCTTGGGAACATAGTCATACTTGGCAATTTGGCAACATTCATTTTTGATTGTTTTGTGACAGTTGGTCTTTTCATTTAAATCACTGCTGTCATTACGTATATCGCAACTTGAGGATGACCAAAGGATGACACAATTTTAGAACTGGATGGCAACCTTTGTGGCCATCTCATATCAGGAAGTAGCACCTACTTCAACACACCAAAATATTGACCCAGCTTCTCCTTAAAGGCCTCATATTAGGGCGGAGCCAAGATGGCAGCTGGAAAGCAGGGACTGGTGTGAGCTTCCCGCCAAGTCCCTCCAAAAACCTATTAAAAAATGGCTCTGAACCAATTCTAGAGCTGCAGGACACAAAAAATAGCAGAGGGAAGCAGGGCTCCAGCCCAGGACAGCCTGGATGGTTGCTGGGTGAGGTCTTTTGCGCAC
>CM053624.1:16396400-16423552 GCA_028646595.1 Phalanger gymnotis
TGCATGCAACTAGAAAATAAGATACACAGGCAATGGGGCATAGAAATTTATCTTGCCCTACAAGAAAGGAAGGGAAAAGGGGATGGGAAGGGAGTGGGGTGACAGAAGGGAGGGCTGACTGGGGAACAGGGCAACCAGAACATATGCCATCTTGGAGTGGGGGGGAGGGTAGAAATGGGGAGAAAAGTTGTAATTCAAACTCTTATGAAAATCAATGCTGAAAACTAAATATATTAAATAAAAATTTTAAAAAAGGCCTCATATTAGAGAGAACTTGTTCCTTTCCAAGGTTTCACTTTTCATTTCACTTTGTGAGAGCTCTCATTATGAGGAAGTCTCAACTGCCTCTCAGCACTTTCAAACACTCCTCTTATTTCTGTTCTTTGAAACCTAACAGAACAAAGCTAATATGACATCTTTCCAACTACCTAAAGACCCCAATCCGAGTCTTCTCTTCTTCTGGCAATGTCCCCATTCCTTCAATAGATGCTCATCATCTGGGGCTGTTCACTAGCCTCGGTGCCCTCTGTTGAACTTGTGAATTTTTTTTTCTCCCAGGGCTTAGCCTCATGCGTGGCACATTGCAGGCACTTAATAAAGGCTTGTTGACTGTTGACTATAAAGACACATTTCGTGATCGTTGATCACTCATGAGAGGAGCCATAAATGCGGCCACCCTGCTCCCTTCCAGCTCTGCATCACAAGATCTGATGATGTTTTGCCTTTCTCAAGTCAGAAGGGAATGCACTTGGTAAATGTAATATTTTACATACATTTTGGCACATTTTGAAAATGTCAAATGAAAACTGCACAGCTATAAGATCGTGATTCATACTTGATTCAATTTATCACTGAGGCATTTTGGTGTTTCTAATACAGTCAAGCTTAGAATAAAAGATGTGTGAAACCATATGGAGACAAGGAGCATGTGCGTGCACATGTGTGTATGTGGTGTGTTGTCTGTTCCCTTGAATCAATTTCATCCAAAGAGTTTTCCAGAAAGAAAAAAAAAACAGAACTTAATAAATAAATTTCTATTAATGTTTGATGACGCTAGAGCCTTCAGTTGATGGTTGGGATTAGTATACATTTGCCTACAGTTGCAAAAACACAACAACAAAAATTTATAAAGATCCTGAAGGACAAAGAAAAGACTTGAGTTATCATTTAATATGGTCTTTTGAAAAAATGACAATCTTTACCTTGGAAAAATGTGAAGCTGTTTTTCTAGAAATTATGAAAAAAAATTTGTTTTTGAAATTTTTTTTTACTTTATTCTGAACTTTGTAAACACTAAAAAAACAAGCATTTATGTATTCATTGTAGACCAGAAAAAGAGGATTGTCTATGACACCGTTAACCTCAATTATACATGGCTTGTCTTTCTTTTAAAATACAGTATAAATTCAGCGTGTAACTTTCCAAATTATCCTGTCCGTGTGCGCTCCCTTATGGCCTGCTGTCTCTTCTGGTCATAAAAAAGACTTTAATGACCCTCTTTTCATTCTTTTTACTTCTTTCTCTTTCCCATTCCATAGTTTTCAATACTAATTAAACAAAGGCATATTCCCAAGACATTTGGGATGTTATCATATTTATACCCCAAGAGCAAAAAAATTTTTTTAATAAATTTTCATTTTGTATCATTTTCATAAATAGCTCCTAAAAGATTTTTTAGTCAGCATTCTCATTCCTCCCCTCTACAGTTATAGAAAGAAAGAAGTTTAAGGTCAGGGCCAGGTAATATTAGCTCACAGCTAACTACTGCCAGTAACCATGTCCAGGAAAATCAGGAACCTCTAACAGGGTATCTTTAAGTGTCTTTGATACATAGATTTCTGGGGTCTCTATCTGGACTGATTGGGCAGTTACATCATTGTACTAAGAAGGCCAAGACCCCAGAGTCCTCCAGGAGATCCCCTGATGTTTTTATAGGAGAAAAACAAAACAAACCATATGTTCCATTGCCCAAGCTCACCCGGCAAGCCACCTTGTAAAGAGGCCACTAGGGCATGCAGTGGATAGAGTGGATGGGGCTAGGGTCAGAAAAACCTGAATTCAAGTCTCATTTTAAAACACTAGCTGTGTCTCTCAGCAAGTCACTTAACCTGCTTGCCTCAGTTTCCCCATCTGTGAACTGGGGGTAATAATAATATCTATCCCCTCAGGGTTGAGGATTAAATGAGATAACGTTTGTAAAGCCTTATCATAGTGCCTGGCACATAGTAGGTACTATATAAAAATGCTAGCAGTAGTAATAATGATGAAGTTATGTGTGCCACTGTTGCAAGAGAAGTAGTAGGAGTCTGGGGGATATGCTGAACACTCTCCTCACTGCTACTGGAAGCCCAATTTAAAGCCTGCATCCAACTAATGAGGAGAGGCCAGTACCATCGCCTTCTCCAAAGGACAGAAAGCCTCCTGGGCATGCTGGGCCTCACCTGGCTAACGGGCGTCGGGCTCGATTGACGGCTTCGAGGTCAGCGTAGCGGAGGTCTAGCTGGCAGCCGACGAGGATGACCGGGGTGCGAGGGCAGAAGTGCTTGATCTCTTGGTACCACATGGTTTTCACATGATTTAAGGAGTTGGGATTAGCGATGGAAAAACAGAGAACCACAACGTCGGACCTACAAGGAAACCACAAAAGAAATCCCACTGACATTTGCTTCACAGGAGCATTTCCATCACTCCATTGGGGTGTCATGTATTCTTTCCACACACCTCATGCCACATGAATGAGTTTTCTTATTTTTTTTTTAAGGAAAGAGAATGTGGAGGGGGAGGAGATCTCTTGGAGTCATGCAAACACACAAGTCACAATAAGCCCTCCACACTATACTGCTGCAAAAGCCCAAGGCCTCATTTTCATACTGCCCCGAGGACCTACAGACATCAGCAGGCTCATAGTGATACGATATACGACAAAGAGTGATCAGAACATGCTAAACTATTTCTGTTCATGAGAAATAGTTTCATCACACGCTCCACCCCACAAAACAAGACCTTCCACAGCAATAACACCCAACCCCCCATTAATGTCCACCAACTGAAACATAAATATGAGATGCAATCGACCAATCAGATAAAGAACCCCCATCTGTGAAGTGGGGGGTAATAATAATATCTGTCTCCTCAGGGTTGAGGATTAAATGAGATAATGTTTGTAAAGCCTTATCATAGGCCCGAAATGTTATTGAAAAGATCTGCTCTCTCTGGCTTCGAGAAGCAGAGAGATTTACAGTACTCCCCCACCCCCACCCCAGCCTCGCCCCCAGACACGCACAGGAGGAGGGTAGACACCTTTTATAAATGAAAAAAAAATTAAACCAGAGTTCTAGAAGAGCTGACTCCTAATTGTATGCAGGACAACGAAAATGCTATCTGAAGTACAGCTAACCAGGAAATCTGGGGCCAAGACAGAAGGCAGCATGGTGTTTGGTGACTGGAGAGACTAGCGTTCGAATCCTGCCTGATACCAACTGTGTAGCCGTGGGCAGGTGAGATAAGCTCTCTGTGCCAAAGTTTCCTCATCTGTACTAAAAACCTACCTCACGAGGGTGCCAGGGGCTCAAATGATACATTGCATGTGACATACTTTGCAGACTGTAAAGCACCATAGAAAAGCCACCTATTTTCATTTTTTGAGAGCACAATGCAAGTAGGTTTCTTGGCTACCTTTATTAATAAAAAAGCCTTGCTGGTCAGCGTTGGGCATGAAGAAAAATAATGGAAGAATTGGCCAACAATCCTGATATGATACTTCCTTCTCCCCTCCCTCCTTCATTTCCTTCCTTCCTTCCTCCCTTCTTTCCTCCTTCCTCCCTCCCTCATTTTCTTCCTTCTTTCCTTCCTCCCTCCCTCATTTCCTTCCTTCCTTCCTTCCTCCCTCATTTTCTTCCTTCCTTCCTTCCTCCCTTCCTCTTTCCTTCCTTCCTCCCTCTTTCCTTCCTCCCTCCCTCATTTCCTCCCTCCCTCCCTTCCTTCCTTCCTTCCTCCCTTTTTCTCTCTCATATCTTTATACAATAAATCACCATCTTGTAGACAGAGCATTGTTACAAAACAGCCTCCCAAGATACCATCAGAACTGCTCCTAGGTATTCAGACTGTGACTCATTCCCAAGCTGCCCATGAAAAATGTTACTGATGAATGGGAGTCTTTCAAAGTCTTGGAGGCAGAAGAGATAACAGGAAGACTTTGTATCTTCTATAAAAACTAGCCCTGAGGGCCATAAAGGGCAAGGGGTTAAACTCACAATAAACTGCTCATCTCTGCTTTATTCACTTCTGATTTTCTGACAGATTACTCTGTTCCCGAGGAACATCATGCTGGAATGGGCAGTGTGCTGAACATAGGAGTCAGAAGACCCAAGTTCGAATCCCATCCGAGTCCCTGGGCAAGCCATTTAAACTTCTCTCAATCTGTTTCCCCATATGGAATGAGGCCAATAATAGCAGCCCCTAGCCCACAATGTTTTATGAGGATTCGATGAGACAGGGTATGTAAAGCACTCCGTCAGTCAACCTTAAGTCAATGCATCAGTGCCAATCGTCATCATTATTATTACTTATGTAGCAAATAGGATCACAGGTAGGAATCCAAATACTCTTTTTTCAGTCACAAATGAGGCATCCTCTCTCCAAGTCTGCAGAGACAAATACATTTAGACACTCCCTTCCTCCATGCTCTACCATCTTCACTCTGTTATTAAGCCCTCACTCCCTCTTGAAATGACTTGGTATTTATTCGTTGGTGTACATGTCAAATCTCCATGGTAGAGTGTAAACTCCCTGAGGGCAGGCACTGTTTAGCTATTTGTCTCTGCATCCTCAGCAACTAGGATGGTGCCTGGCACAGAGTAGGTGCTTAATAAATGTTGAATTACTGAATCGATGTAGCAGGGCATAAAATTCCTCAAAGTATTCACGTGGGAAGAAGTAACTATGGAGGATCCCTGCATTAAATGTAATATATGATGTCTGTCTCTAACTTAATAGCAAAGAAAAATGATAGCAAATCATAGCAAGCATACCGAAAAAAATCCATTTTTACATTAAAATAGTTCTGATTTTAATGAAACCATTAGCCTGCATGTGTTGGGATGTCATTGAAAGTGAGGCTGAAATGTGGGTGGTCTGTGATAGTACCCTGAGAGTAGACAGAAGCTTCAAGGTCACTAGAAACCAGCAAAGGACGGGAGTGAGGCCAAAAAGCCCAGGGGAAGGCATGTTCTTTGGGCCCTTGGATTTATTGACTAACACCTTATGATTCAGACATTTGGTAGTCAATTTTTCTACCCAACAGCATCCACGTTTCCTGGAACACAGCCCAAAGCACTCTCCACTAATCACTCATTAGTCCCTGAGTTTTCCTATGGCCCCAGGCTCTATTTATGTCGGCTAGCCAGGCCTCTGCTGGTTGTGTTTGGACCAGAGCATCTAATAAAAGGAGACAGTATTGTGGAAGGTCTGAGGCTTTATGACAAAGTCTCTGCATCTGTGTTGAAGGGAAATGATCAAGCGTGTGCCTGGCTCTGGCGTGTGGCTCTCTCTAATTGTCCCTCCCAGGAGCTTGGTTAAGGTACGTCAGTGGCACCCAGAAAGGACAACTTTCTTGGCGGCATAATTCGCCTCCCTGGGGTGGAGCCGAGACTTCAGCGCTATGATCGAACATGATGCTGGTGCATGTGAGGACTAGAAATCAGTGATGGACCAGTTGCCAAGGCAACCCTTGGAACACTCATATCATTGAACACATACTCAGTCCTCTCCAGATGACCAACAGAGGCAAGACCTTGGGGACGGAGAGAATATAATCTACTTAGAATCCCAGCACAATGTCCGCACGCTAAGTCAAGTCTTTGGGGAATAACTCACTTTTTAAAAATTCCTATTGCATAAAAATTTAAATGTAAGAAATGTTGTGGGGAAGGTGGCTCAATGTTAAACATTGAAGAATTTTTCTCTGTAGGAAATGGCCTGAATAACATAACTTCCTCAAAACTAAAATAACTTATTGATTCAAAGATCTATTGGTGTCTTCCAAAAGTCTGTCCTTTTCCCCTCTTCACATAATGTTACTCAGTGGATGGGCCTACTTATCAAACCCCAGAAAGATCACCAAGCCCACCGACTTAAGCCTTTTCTCTCCTCATACCACCCCCATTTTTAATTTACAAAGCACTGTGAGGGCCTTTTTTTTTAAAATAAAGCTAATGTACTCATTATTCTATATCCTATTTTCTGGTATACAAATAAGCATACAAGGATATTGAAGCAGGAGCGAGCCAACAGAGAGCTGATGCTCTGGCAAAAATCACCTCTGTCTTCGCATCTCTTTATAAATCTCCGTCCTCATTCTGTTGGCATAAACGCCGATCTATACAAGCATGGAGCTATTTTGGGAACACCAGTCTGGATTCCAAGCCAGTTTTTCTATCTCTAGTCCAAGAAAGCACAGGACCTGCAGCTAAGAATATCTCTAGGCAGAACTCCAAGGAACGAGTGATATTCAATAACTTTTAATCAAAACACACATTCCGTGCAGAGCCTGCTCAGTGTGTGCCACCAGGCTGTCTTTAGAAATGCCGGCCCTGGGAATGAGAAAAGGGCATTTGTGCTTATTCTCTCTTCTTCCTGCAGCACGGTAAGGTGGATGGGAAGTCAGGCTCAAAGGTAGAATACTACCTCCCCCTTGTCTTGACTACCTGGGTGATTGCTCTAGCTTTCTGAGCCTTGGTTTCTTCATCTGTAAAATGAGAATTATAATAGACTCAATCTCACAGTGTTATTTTGAGGATTGAGTGTGCGATAATGTGTGTAAAGCATTTTCTAAAATCTATACTGATGTCAAAATGTAACTTATTCAAATAAATTATTATTTATCTTCCTAACCTGTATGCATTTTGAGCATGTAGTTTATTTAAAAACCAGTGGCAGACATGGCAGGAGATGCGGTTAATGGGGGGGATAAAAAAAACTTCAAATGTTAGGCCGAGTTGCTAATCTAGAAACAGTACAAGGACCACAGGGACAATCTTAGTTGGGAAGAAGGGATTTCTAGAAGGCTTTCGAAGGTATCCCAATTGTCACATCTGTGATTCAGTGGAGAGCAAAAGAAGGCAGGAAGGGGAAAGCAAAATTCTGAGATAGTAAAATGCACTTTGTTGTTTTTCAGTTGTGTCTGACTCTGTGACCCCATTTAGGGTTTTCTGAATACTGTATACTGAAGTACTTTCCCATTTCCTTTTCCAACTCAATTTACAGATGAGGAAACTGAGACAAACAGGGTGAAGTGACTTGCCCAGGATCACATAGCTAGTAAATGTCTGAGACTGGTTTTTAACTCAGGTCTTCCTGACTCCAGGCCTGGTGCTTCACCTAGTTTCCAAAATGTGCTTTAGTCTATCTAATCCAACAAACATTAATTAAATGCCTACTATGTGTCAGGTAGTGTGGGCATAAAAGACAAACTGGACTTCCCGCCCTAGAGGAGCTTATATTCTATCGGGAGGATGCAAATGAGCACAGACAAATCTCTCTAAGACACGCTCACACCTCTGGGCTCAGAGCTGTTGCTGTGCCAAAGCCAACTCCATATTTTTGAAGTTTATAGGCCTGGATTTAGAAAAGGCCTTAGAGGCCTCCTGGTCCTACCCATATCTGAACCAGACATTATATCTCAACTCTGGGCATTTTCATTGGGTGTCCACCATGCCCCAAATTCCATCCCTCCTTCCCTTGGCTTCCTCTTCTCCCAGAAGGTTTTCCTAGGCCCCCTTAATACAAGAAGCTTCCCTTTGTTAATTACCTCTGATTTATTCTGGATAGATCTGTCTTGCGCATAGTTGTCTACCCATTAGACTGGGAACTCCCTGAGGGCAGAGACTGGTTTTATTTTTAGCCTTTATAATCCCAGCACTTAATACAGTGGCAGGCACATAGTGGGTGCTTAATAAATGCTTTATGCCAGACAAAAACACATCTTATAACACCTCCAAAAAAATCCTCCTTCTTTTGCTTTGGGTAAAACATGATTTTTTTTTATTCCATGAGGGAGCAGGAGATGTTCCCATAAAAGGCTTTACAGGGCACCTTCCCATCCAAGAAATCTTTGAGAATAGTTTAGATTAGTTAAGTCTGAAGCAATTCCAATATTAGTGAAAGAATAAGGCGGGGGGAAAAAAGAAGAAGGGAGTTTCTCTTGTTGCTGAGTCAGGAGGGATGGAAACCAGACGGAATTTTAAGACTACTCAAGAAACATGCTTTATTTCTGTCAACTTTTCTATAGAGGTGAAAACTAAAACGCCCCTCAGACCCCAAGCATTCCTTTATCTTTACCTACACACAGTGAACAGCTGGGGCAGAGTTCATATGGGAAAGCCGGACAAAGGAATGGGGAGGACACAAGGTCTGAACAGGTCTGTGGAGAGAGCTGGTCCCAAATGCTGTTGGAGGTTGGGGGAATAAAAGTGCCAAAGCTTCGTGTTAGCCACTTTTCTTGGCCCGAGCCAGACTTGGAGCAGCAAATGCCACAAACCTACAAAAAATTGTCTTTAGAATGTCTCCAGCCAAATTTAGCAAACTGAGGAGGGAAGAGTTCATAGAAGGATCTAAATGCAGAGATGTTTCTCCCATCTAAAACATCAAATCTGGCCTTTGAAAAAGTGTTGGGAAAAATGAATTAGTGAATCACCTGTCTCGAGCTAAATTAGGCACTGGGGATAAATTTTCCTCTGTTGTTTTTTTCTTTGCCTCAAGACTGCTCTTCTTCCTGCCTAGCCCACCCCTCTTTCTCTTTATTGTAGCAGAGAGGAGGTCTCAGTTTCCTTATCTGAAAAATGAGGGGGCTGGGCTAGACAACCTCTCTGGGTCCTTCTAGTTTTACAATCACAGGGCTTTGTCTTGGAGTTAGGCCAAGTTACTATCTGAGTGACCTCGGGCAAGCTGCTTAACCTCAGTGGGTCTCAATTCCCTCATCTTTAAAATGAAGGTGCTGGGTTAGATGACACTGATGATATGAGCAACATGGGTGAACAATCATCTGCTTGGAGAACTCTACCAGAAGGGGTGGAGAGCTGAAAAGAGAATGGGACAGCCTAACTGGAAGGTCAACAAGGGCTGTTTTAACCCAAGAGGGCAACCCCCTACTCCCTTCAGCCCTACCTCAGGGGGCTTTGATTCAAAGCCAGACCATCCCATCTCAGCTCTCCAAACAGTAGTTACTCTGTCCACTGTTTAACTGTGAGGCCAGATGGCCATGCCAAGAGCTGATGGATCTGTTGCTAGACCACAATGTGGCGACCGAGAATAAGACCGCAACTATGATGTCTCCCCGCTCAGAAATGTGTCCTTTGCTAATTAACTCATCTTTGTTCCCTCATCGCTTCTGCACAGATAGTATCTCACATCACTTTTCACATCAGTGAGCTCTAATACCACGGCTTCCCTGTCTAAGAATAATGGACTGAGGGTTCTCGTCATCAGTCCCATTCCAAGAATATCTGAATTTCGGTAATTGATGCTGCCCTTCAGCTCTGGGACCCATTCCTCCTCTGCCCCAACACTGGCCATGGCACATTCTGTATGATAATGTTTAAAATTCTTCCTAGCAGCATCACCCCTTCCACGCACCCTGTCTGATAGAGTGGGAGACCAAACAAACAAAACCACATAGCACACAACAGCATGGAGCAAGGCACAGGAGGGGGACGTGTTACATGGGAGCTTGGTTTGGGGTTGCTGTTGGTTTTTTAGTAGGGAGCAGCCAGTGTTGGATGAAATGCAAAGGGTTTTGGTCAGTGAGGGCAAGCATAACAAGTGACCTACAGATGGATGGCTGGGGTTAGTCCACACTCATGATGGATGAAAAGCCCTGTTGGGGACAGCCTGGCAGGGGGCACTGGAAGGAATCTGAGTAAGGCAGGGTAAGACCATGCAACGGCCTGGATGTGGGCAGGAGAAACCATGTTCATACATTACCAAGAGCAGGGAGGCTTCTTAAGTACAGATGTTAAGTGGGGAAAACTGTCAAAACACCCTGAAATATATCCAGATTGGGGAGCGATTAGCATGCAGAACTTTCTCTTTTTTCCAAGGTCCCTAGCTGCATGTTTAGTAGCAAGCAACATATAAAAATGCAGATTAAATCAACATCTTTCCCCCCAACATGGGATGGGGGTACTTTTAAAAAATAAAAGAAGGGCCATTCATCAATTTCACACCAAAGGCACCTAACACTGGCCTGGAATAGATTACTTGTGGATTTATTAATCTCAGATGGGATCCATAGGTTGCAAGGCTGCCAGAGGTTGCAAGGCGTGTCATGACACGAAGAAGGTTAAGGACCTCTGCTCTTGTGGTTTTTTCAAGTTTAAAAAAAACAAAAACTTTTCAGTGGCCACACTAGCATAAAATAGCTCATCATCGTGGGAGTATTAGTCTGACCAGAGAGGGCTGATGGGAAAATCCCACGGAAAATCAATCATGACTCATTTTATGGGTCAAACTCAAGGGAAGTAATATGTGGGCTCCTTCAGGTATCTTCCTGCCACTCTCCCTGGTGTGCTGCTCTCGAATAAGAAGAGCAAAGCACACACCCTCTGAACACAAACTTGGACAACCTATTCAAACACCCATTTGTGAGTCAGAGTCAGAGAATCTCATCCTTTAGAAAGACCTCAGTTACCATCCAGTCCAACCCAAAGCTGCAAAAGAATCTCCACGCCCACCCACCTGTTGCACAGGCACCCAGTCTTGCTTGAAGACTTCCTGAAGGCAACCCACGCCTCTCAAGCCTGCCTATTCTACTCCTGGGAGGCTCTAATTGTCAGGAAGTTCTTCCTGATGTCCAGCCTCAATTAGCCTCTGCAAGTTCTATTCTCCCCTCCTGGTTCCTTCCTGGGCAGAGATCTATTCCCTATAGGATACTGTCTAGCCATAATATAAGAGCATAACCCCTATGGAAACAGAAATTAGGAAAATAAATGAAGAATCATCTTAAGATGGAAAGGGAGGGGGGACCTGTGACTTTGGTGGCATGGCAAGTCCTTCCACTGATGCAGACTGGCTCTATGTCTTGTCTTAAGAGGATTGTCATTGGCATTGAGGTGTTAAACAACATCCATTCATACAGCAAATGTGTCAGAGGCAGGCCTTGAACCCGGAACTTCCTTTCTCCATGGCTGGCCCTTGATCTACTATGTCATGTGGTTTCTCAAGAATGCCACGAAAGGCTGAAAATGAAACCCACAGGAATTGGATGGCATTTCTCCAGGTTCTGTCTACTAAAATGACACACGAGAAAGGATAGATGGTCAACATTTCTGCAAGCCGATAATGTTTTGGAAACTGTCTTCAAGGGTGGATTAACCCATTTGATTCGATGCTTCCGACACCAGAATGATACTGGGTTAATTGTTTTTCTGGGACTGGATGGTCCCTAGATGCCAAGGCAGCGTACGGAAGAATGTCACGGACTCTTGGAAAGAGTAACTCTAAGCCGCAACAGGATTAAGACTCAGAGGAGCAGCCTGGTGTTTTGGAAAGAGTCAGAGACCTACCTCAGTTTGAATTCTGTCTCCCACGCCTATTAGCTGTGTGCCCACTGGCACGTCTGGGTAATGAACTACCGGTTCATTTACCTGTAGATGGGGACAGTACCTACTTCATTGGGGGTACTGTGCGGGTCAAGAGAGAAAAAGAACGTCAAGCATTCTGCCACCCTGAAAACACTATATGCATGTCAATTGAGAAGCAGGGGGTCATAGCGGGTCAAGAAGGTAGATTCAAATCCTGCCTCTTTCCAAGACATTCATTTCCAGCACATTCTTCTGACGACTGCCTTGGCATCTTGGGACCATTGGTTCCTAGAAAAATAAACGACCCAGTGCTATCCTGGTATTCTAGCTGTGACTACAGGCAGATGACTCACATGAGCTAAGGTAACTCTCTAGGACTCCCAGTCTCATTAAAGCAGACATGCTGCATTGATGGGAGTCTCTGAACCAGGTGTCCCTATAAAATGAAATCACTGAATTGGTGCTCCAGCTAGACATACACATGAGTTTTTATTGTTAAATCCTAAAACCATCAACTTTGATATTAAGAGAGCATATAATAGAAATCACTAAGATAAAATGGCATTCCATTCCACCTGAGAGGAAGCTCCTTGATTATAAACTACTCATTTGTTTATGAGCATTTCAAATCCTCCCCACTCTGGCCCCAGATCGACTTTTCTGATCTTATTTATATTATCCCCCTTTACACTGTCTCACTTTCAGTTACACTGGCTGCTAGTTGGTCCCAGATCACACAAAGTCATCTCTGCCCTTTGGGTCTTTGTACTCCAGGTTCCCTACATCTGGAATATCCTATGCCTTCTTCTCCACCTCGGAGCTTCCTGCAGAGGCCAATTAAGGGGCCACCTGCCTCCTCCAGGGTCCTTTCTTTATCTTCATCACTTCCTACTGCTTTCTCCCTCTTGAAATGGCTTTGTCCTGGTATTTTCTTAGGTACTGTTAAATGGAATGTAAACTCCTTAAGGGTGGGGACTCTTGCCTTTTCTTGGTCTTGGCCTCCCCAGTAACTGCCCCGCGGTCAGGCACAAAACAGGTGATTAATAAATGCTTATTGAATTGTCTCAGCAAGTCAGGGTTTGTACCTGAAAGGGAACTGACAACTACTAATGCAGTGACGCGCTGGACCAGGAATGGTTGCCTAATGAGCACCCAGGAACTCAAGTTCTTTTTTTTTCTTCTTCGGACAGTTGGGATTAAGTGACTTGCCCAGGGTTACACAGCTAGTAAGTGTATGAGGGGGGATTTGAACTCAGGTCCTCCTGACTCCAGGGCAGGTACTATATACCAACCTCAAAACTTAGCTGCCCCCAGGAACTCAAGTTCTTCAGGCTCCAAAACAACTACCCTGGTCGTTTCTTTCATCCATCCTGCTCCCTGCCATCAGCCTGTTTTACCTGAATTCCTTCCTTCCCTTTCCCTCCTTCCCTCCTTCCTCTTTGCTTCCTTCCTTCCTTCCTTCCTTCCTTCCTTCCTTCCTTCCTTCCTTCCTTCCTTCCTTCCTTCCTTCCTTCCTTCCTCCTGTCCTCTTTCCTCCCTCCCTCCCTTTCTTCCTTCCTTCCTCCCTTCCCTCCTCCCTCCCTTCCCTTTTCCCTCCCTTCCTTCCTCCCTTCCTTCCTTCCTTCTTTCCTCCCTTCCCTCCTCCCTCCCTTCCTTCCTTCCTTCCTCCCTCCCTCCCTTCCTTCCTCCCTTCCTCCCTTCTTTCCTTCCTTCCTTCCTCCCTCCCTTCGTTCGTTCCTTCCTTCCTAGAAGTCCAGTCTTTTTTATGAAGAACAGCATAAAGGGCCCTGAATTTGGAACTGGAGGCTTGGGGTTTGAATCCGGCTTCTATCACATGCTACCTCTACGACTTTGGGCAGACCAGGTCTTCCACAATCATCCTGATCTATACCTGGTCACTGGACCCAGATAGCTCTGGAGGAGAAAGTAAGGCCAGTGACCTTACACAGCCCTCCCTCCGTTACATCCCACTCATTTGCACGTCATGGCATCACCTCCCTGATGTCGTGGTCCTCTTTGAGAACGAAGGACAAACCGCACACACAATTTCTCCCCCAGCCTCGGTTTCCCCATCTGTAAAACGAAGTTGGACAAATGGCCTCCCTGGTCCTTTTCAGCTTTAAATCCACAATTCCACGTGGCTTCTCTAACAGATTCTGCACCAGCTGGCTTGGGTAACCTACCTCAAAAGGGGGAGGAGGGAGGAAGCCCCTCAACCTTTAGGTTGGGTTACATTCCATCAGAGAGAAGAGGGGCTTCCCCTAAATCTCCTTCCAAGATGGCTGCGATGGAGCGGACACCGGATATGGGGTCAGGCCTGAATTAAAAATACGGCCTCCAACCCTCACTAGCTGCGTGACCCCTGGGCAAGTCACTTCTGGGATGCTCAGCTTCCTCATCTGGAAAATGGGAATTATGACCACGATGGCTATTTCCAAGGTTGCTGTGAGGATACCAGCTACTAGCATATTAATAATTAATTAAATAGCATGAATTATTAGGGAACCATATTTTTACAGTTTTATTTTTAGAAATAGAGACCACGTGACGTGGAGTATATGAAATAAGACTAGAAAAGTAGACTAGAAATAACTAAATAAAACCGTAGTCCCTGGCACTCCTTCACTGTGTGACCTGGGACAAGTCACTTCAGCTTCCTCACCTATAAAAGGAGAGAGCTGGACTGGATCAGAGGCTTTTAACACGCCATCTGGGAGTTTGTTTTTGAAAACTATTTTGCTAAGTGGAGTTCAACATAACTGGTGAGCTTTTCTCTTTTAACGCCGTTCATTTTCTCTTGTGCGTTTATGTTCTTCTGAGAAGCCGTCCAGAGGCTTGCCAAAAGGCTGCAGAACACACCGAAAGTTATAAAAGCCTGAGCCCATGAAGTCCGGGATGTGATACTTGAAAGTACAAAGGCTGGTTAATGTCGCCCATTCTGGGAGCCCAGAACCACGTCTCTGCCGTCGAGGTGGCCATGGCACCATCCCCCCGGGCCTGCCCTGCTGCTGCTTTGGGGAACTGATACATACTTTCTCAACAGCGCATCTAGTGAGGGCCCCCAGCCAAAGAATTTGTAGCTCTTAGGGGCTTGAAATCAGTGGAAGGAGAGGGACAGTCATTAAGGACCCTCTCGGGGATACCCACACTGTCTGGTTCCCAGCCTTAGAGAGGCTGGGAAGAGGACCAAGGCAGGCCGGGGAAGCGGGGCCTTTGTCTTTATGTTTTGGCTTCAGGAGCCTCCCCGTCCTGGCCGTTACACAGGCCCCCTCTTCTCCTTTGACACAGCCCTCATCGCCTGATACCTGGACTACCCTAATAGCTGCTGGTGGGTCTGCCTGCCTCAAGTCTCTCCCTGCTCCAATCTATCCTCTACCTGACTGTCCACATGATCTTCCTAAAAGGCAGATCCTATCATGTTACACCCTCCCCGCCCATCCTCTGTAGCCTAGAGACTCAGAGTAGCCCATCGGTATATGAGGCAAAGACAGGAGCCCCTATCTGGGATGTTTCTGCCGATTGCGAGCCCCCTTGGTGTTCCCCATGGCCCGCCTCAAGCCTGGGGTGGTTTATTTCCTGCCATGTGATCAGAGGGGCTCTCTAGCTTATCCCAGGAGGCCACAGGCAGACTTGAGCACCCCCAGTGGGGGCCTCATTTCCTTGAGTCTTTAAGCTAAATAAACGGAAGAGGGAGTTATTCGTTGTTTGATGAGAATGTGAGAGGCTTAAGAGAAGGCAGTTTTCTGTGGTCTTCTTTCACCAAGTGCCCGATCACACACACTTATTTAGAAAGCTATTAAAGACCTAAGCAGAATTTCGGGAGGCCACCGAGTGTAGCCTGACGGGTGCAGGCGGCTGCGTGTTCCTGAGCCTTCAGAAAGCCTGAGACGGCATGGTTTGAGGGAGGGGTCTTGGAACTAAAGGCACCTCCGTGATCTTTCCCTCCAATGCACTCATTTTATAGATAAGTAAATCAAGGCCCTGAGAACTTCATTTGAAGTGTTAAAGTCACTTTACATGACTTGTCCAAGAAACCACAGGTAATGAGGAGCAGTGTCAGAATTTGAACTCGTGCCCTCAGACTCCCTATTCTGTACTCTGGTCATTCCCCCATGAAATCCCTTCAGGACAGAGATGGGTCCCCAGACACCCTCATTTCCTTTCACAGCCTGATCACAGACCTATCTCCATGAACACGTCCTGAGCCCTGAGAACGCTCCTTAAATCCTTTCTGAAAGGGACTTCTGCTTAAAAGCCCAATCATCCCACCAAGCAACACATCGCAAGTGTGTCTACTTGTCCCCAAATGTTGGGAGCTCCAGACTTGATTTGCTTGTACTTATGCAGAAGCTGCCGCCCATTCTTGGAGGGTGACCCTCATCTTGGCCGCTCGGAGGCCCCAGCTTCCTCCAGAGCTTAGGTCAACATCGCCCCCGACCGAGGCTGCCACTGCCCCCCTGGGGTGCTCATGCCTCCCTCGCCTCCTTCTCCCCCACCCAACTACCATGTATTTACTGGGTCTCTATTTGGTATATACTGACTACATGTATGTCCATGTTGTATCTCCCACCCCACCCCAGAAAAATGGAGGCTCCCTGAGAGCAGGGAGTGTCTCCTTTGGGGCCCAGTGCCTTAGTGGAGCGTCCTGGCACACAGTGGCACCTTCATAAACGCTCTCCAATTCAATTCATCTGAGTGAAGACTCGATAGAGTAGTCTATGTAAAGCACCGAGAGTAGGGTGAGGAGCGCAAAGGCAGAGAGAAAAGTCCTTGCTCTTGAGCCACGGGGATTCTGGGCCTTCTCTTAGATTACATCACTCTCCTCCTGTGGCACTGCTTCCACCTCTGCACCAGCGGCCCCCTCCGCTGATTGACTGACTTTCTGTCCCAGCCCATCACTTCAGGAAGTGCCGAGGCCTGCGTGCTCACAACGGTCCTGGCTCCACATCTTGACTTGACAGACTTTTCCACCTGGCCCCTACATGGGTTACTCCCCTCCCTTACCCCTGAGACAATTCTTTACAGATTTCTGTATGTGCTGCCTTCATTAGAATGTAAGCCCCTGAGGCCAGGGATTACAAACACATACACGTGTGTATATGTACATATGTGTATATATACACACACACACGCATACAATATATACCTACATGTGTACATCTATTATACATAATGTGTATATGTAAATATCATGTACATGCATATATGTATATATTATATATGTGTGTACACACACATATATAATATATACATATATATGCACACATACATTTTGGCTTGTATTTATATTCCAGTGCCTGGCATGTAGCAAATGTTTAATAAATGCTCTCTCTCTGTCTGTCTCCTTCTCTCTGTATCTCTCCCTCTCTCTCTCTCTCTCTGTATCTCTCCTTGTCTCTCCTTCCTTCCTCCTAGGGGTTACAATATCTACACAGGTAAGTAAGTGCTAAGTAATTTTTTGGGAGGTAGGGGCAAGAAAGAATTGTAACAACTAAGTGAGATTAGGAAATGACTTAGGGAGGAAGTGGTCCCTGAGGTAAGCCTTGAAGGGAACTTGGAATTCTAGGAGGTAGCAGGGAGGAAGGAGCATCCCAGGGATGGAGGATGCCCTGGGAAAGGCTTGGAGCCAGGGGAGTGGGTCGGGCAGACCAGGTTTAATTCTTATTGCACATAACAACAGACTTTCAAGTATTTGAAGCCAGTAATCATGTGTCTCTCCTTTGCCACTGCTCCCTGACTTGACAGTTTTTCTCCAGGCCAGCTACTCCTAGGTCTTCACCTAGGAGACACTTCAGATAGAGCGCTGGGCCTGGAGTTGGGAAGACCAGGTACAAAGCCAGCCTCAGACACTTCCTAGCTGTGTGACCCTGGGCAAGTCTCTTAACCTCTTTCTGTCTGAGTTTCCTCAACTATAAAATGGGAAAATAACAACACCTGCTTCCCAGGGTTGTGAGCATTAAAATGACATAGTATTTGTAAAGTGCATAGCATAGTGCCCGACACATAGTAAGTAGGTGTTGAACAAATGCTTCTTCCATTCACTTCCCCCTCTACACTCTATTACCTCTGCCTCCAAGAGCCCATCCTCATAAGGCAGGGACTCAAGACCCTCACTGGTCTGGTTGCCTTTCTCCTATATTATCTCTCTGTCCATCTTTGTCTCTGTCTCTGTCTCTCTTTCACACACACACACACACACACCAGCAATTATTTTTCTGGCCATTCATGGTTAATGTTACTTGCCATTACATCACTACAGAAGGAGTTTAGCAGACCCTCATTTCAAACTGGTATATCCTGGCACTACCTCCACATAAGGGGAAAAGCAAAGGTGGAACCAGAATCTCCTGCATTTGCGCCCTTATCAATTTATGAGCTCCAGAAAAAGGCAGAGATGGACACTTTCCTACCAGGATGCAAACACCAGGTACCCAGAGTCCTGAATTTTTAAAGGGCTTTAATTGAGCCTACACGATAGGAGGGCAGAATGATTCCTGTCTACGATTACCTGGCCCTCTACAAAGGAAACAACCCATCTTGCCTGAAAAGAACCCATAAGGACTGGGGGAGACTACTTTTGTGGTTATTATGAGGGGGAAAGTAATACGTCTGGAGAACTGGAACATACACATCCAAAAAGCCTTATTTCAGAAACATGCCCTGACATTTGACCAGCTTTTTATTTCAGGAACTTTAAATACTAACTCTCTTTGTGGACAGAGGGAAGGCGGCTTAGAGTAATTCGCCTATCACAGGTAAATCATGCCTGGGAAAAATGAGAACTCACCCAGCTCACTGTCAGCTCCCCATTTCGGTTGTTATTAGACACCTGGGCCAGCCTTTTCCTCCTGAGCATCTGGGATGTTCCAAAACAAAATGTGGGATGAACAGGTGTCTTTTTGACTCAGTCTGGGCCAGTTTACAGGGACCGTAAGATTCAGCCGTTCAGGCCTGGGTGTTGACAGCTTCCTGTCTCCTCAGCTCTGTGAAACTTTCTTACTACTCCTCTTTTCGTATTTTCTGGAGGGGCTTTTTCCATTGTTCATTGCTACAAAGTAGCATTATCTGGTTACGGGTCCCATGAAGGAGTAGCAATAACATTTGTCAGCACCTGACGTGTAGTATATGCTTGATATTCTCATATTCTCTCTCTCTCTCTCCCCATCCATTGAGCCATCCATCTATCTACCTATATATTCATCCATTCATCTACCTATTTATCTGCCTATCCATCCCACTCTACAACCACTTACCCATCCATCTACCTACAAACTATCTATCTATCCATCCACCCATCCATCTACCTGTCTATACCACTTCACATCCATTTAGCCATCCATCTATCTACCCATCCATCCATCCATTCATCTATCTGCATCACTGGTATGGAGCCTACTTTTAGCTCTGGAATTTTAAACAAACTGCAGAGATTAGGAACAGAATAAGAAAAACCACTGGAAAGACAGAAAGGAAGAAGAGTTAAAGGCATGAGGGTTGGCTCATTGGGAGAAGAGAAGGCTGTGGGGGTGGGGGGACCTGTATCACCACTTTTCAGGAGGGAGCAATCCTGATGCAGACAATAAAATGCTAAAAATCCGAGTCAGGGCTCATAGCAGCCCCACTTCCTAATCATGTGACCTTGATCAAGTCTTCCATAAAAGGAATAGGATGGACTAGATAGAGTAACTCTAAGACCTCTTTCCAGCTTCAAATCTCTAATCTTTATATAGGCAAGTCATTTAAGGTCTTTGAGTCTCAATTTTCATTTCTGTAAAATGGAGATATTTACATTGCCTACTGCCCAGTGTGATTATGTAGAAAACCTTCTGTATACCTTAACAGAAATGTGAGTTATTTTGTAATTGTTATACACATGAGTGGTTATGTGAGGATGCTGACAGGTTCTCTCTCTTCATGTTGATGAAACACAGTGCCTTGCACATAGTAGGCACTTCATGAAGGCTGACTGAATAAAACTGAAATGGGGAATTCAAGAAGACACTGACATAATCATAATAGTAGCCAGCTAGCATTTCTATAGCACTTTGGGGTTTACAAAGCACTTTACAAACGTGATCTCATTTACATATGTATCTCATTTGACATTGGATTTAAAGCCCAAAGGACCCTTAGAGAACACTGAGTCCAACTTCCTTGTTTTATAAATGGAGAAACTGGGGCAAGAGAGGGTAGGAGACCACAACTAGTAGGTGAGGTAGTTGCCTGCTCTTCTGTTTTCTCTGCCAAAGACAATGATCTCTGCACTGGAAAGGACAGAACAACAAAAAGAGGCAGTAGTGAGTTGATAGCCAAGATAAATGGAGAGAGAGCAAGAGAATACCTAGCTACTCTTGGTGAATTCCAGTTACTTGGTCCAGCAGAGCTAGCTCTCCTTCCTACTGGCAGATGTGACTGCTGAGCTACAAATGGTGATCACTGGAAGACTGCAGAGAATGAAGCCATACCACGTTGTGAGAAGACAAACGATGCCAAAAGGAAGAGAATGGAATCTGCCCACTCTAGGCCAATGAGTGAACTTCTGTTTAATTCCTGCCAACATCTCAGATGTATTATCAAAGGGATGGTTAGCGAACATTTAGAAAAGGAAGCAGCTATGACAAAGGGGCAGCCTAGCATCATCACAAGCAGGCTATGCCAGCCTACTCTCCTTTCTTTTCATGACAGTTTCTAATGCTGTAGATAAGGCTTCTCTAGCTCCTGGAAATGGGTGAAGCCTCCTTTTCTGGTGGATAACAGTGACAGAGATGTGGGTTGGATGGAGCGAGGGCTCGTTGAAGGACCAGAACCAAAGAGGAGTTGTTGAAAGCTCAATGTCGGCTTGGAAGGCGTACCCCAATTCAATACATAAAAATCTGTGATTCTATGTGATAAGTGAAGAACAAGTAGGGATCTCCAAACTCACTTGTACCTTGTTTTAGGAATCAGATCTGCTGGGCAAAGAAACAGGAAGGATCCTGCCAGCCAGAGAGGTATGAAATCAATTTAATTGATTTTAATTCGATTTAATTAAACGACATGTTAAGAAATGGGTGGATAAAAATGAAAAAATTCCCACTTCTCCTCAAGGAGCTTACTGTGTGTGTGTGTGTGTGTGTGTGTGTGTGTGTGTGTGCATGTGTGTGTATGTGTGTGTGTGTATGTGTGTGCACGCACACGCATGTGCAAGGAAGGGATCTTCATTGGATTCTGTGCTGCTAACATTTGAATCAATGACCTAGATAGAGGCATCGATATCACCTATATTAGCTTTGTTACTATGTAATGGAAGGCAGGGAACACAGCAGAAGTAAAGAAGCCTGGAGTTGGAGTCAGAGGAGTTGGGTTCAAATACTGACTCTGTGGCTTAGTCACCTTGGGCAAGTCTCTTCCTTCTATGGGTGGGCTGCCTTAGTTTCCTCATTTGTAAAATGAAAGAACCAGACTCAACAACCTTTGAAATACTGCTCTAATTCTAGGACTCCATGGTCTACAGCAAGCAGCAGCAGCAGCATCTGAACCCAGCTCATTTCTTTCCACTCTACTTTGGTTGGGGCCATATCATGCCAGAATGAGGTTGGTGCCTAAGGTGCTCAAACCCTCTCTCTCGATTGGTTGCTTGGTTCCTCTTCACAGAGGCTTGATGACACATCCTGGGGGGGTCTTCCTATGTAACAGAACGACAAGCAGGGGCCTCAGTTCAGCTAAAAGGTCTATTTTTGACTTGGGCCTTATTTTTAACATCGGATTTGCTGGGAAAGAAGGTGGCAGAGCCTTGCCAGCTGGGGAGAAGGCGTTACCCGTTACGGAACTCTGGGGAAAACAGCAGAGGATCACTGAGTACTAGCCCACTCCTGCCATCTCCATGAACCAGGGAGGACCCACTCAGCAGAGCCTCATGCTGGGATTCCCATTCTGAGCGTCCCCAGGAACGACTTCTTACCCCTCATCTTTGGGACTGGGGGATGGGGCTGGAGGCAGAGTTCTGCACTCTGCTGTGAATCTGGATCCTCTCCCTGTCATTACAGGAATACAATGAATGATTAACAAGGGTCCAGATGCACTTATTCCACAGCCCCCAGAAGGGGCTGCGAACAACACGTGGATTGTTAATTCTCAAGGACAGTAAACATTTCTGTGGGCCCCAAATAGGGCTGTCAAGCCAATGGAGACAGAAAGCATAATGAGCATTTTTTCCTGAACAAGTCATTAAAAGTCAAAACGACTGGCAAATAGAAGAGTTTCCCTATAGCAAAATAATGCCAATGGTGACAATGATGGCCATAATAATACTGTTTTTAAGGATTCTCAGAATAAACATGATTATTGAATCAGGCTTCTTAACTAAAGTACCTAGAACATTCTTTTGAGAGACCTTGGGTTTTCAGTCACAATAGCAAAGATGGCGCAGTGCTTGAAAGAGCGTTGGGTCTGCCTCTGACACTCCATGTCTAATCTCAAGCTACACCCCTAGGCCTCAGGAAGTGTCTCAGGACCTTCTGGTCTGTGGTCTATGGTCCCATGATTCCTTCTGTGATTTCCGTTCTCTCTGAGACATCTGGCAGTAGAATGAATCCCTGGGGACAAGTTAGGAGAAACACATCCATGAACCAGCTTGTTAGATTAGGTCCGAGAATGCACTTAACCAGGGTCAGCTAGGTGGTTCATCAGATAGAGCTTGGAGTCCGGAAGACTCATCTTCCCGAGTTCAAATCCAGCCTCAGACACTTACTAATTGTGTGACCCTGGTCAAGTCACTAAACCCCACTTGCCTCAGTTTCCTCATCTGTAAAATGAGCTGTAGGAGGAAATGGCAAACCATTCCACCAAGAAAACCCCAAATGGGGTCAGAAAGAGTCAGATATGACTGAACAACAAAAGCACTGAATCAGGAGAATAATATACACTCCATCAGGAGAAACACAATATTATATAATATACAATCTGTCAAGAGAACAATGACTGATAATGAATTGGAAGAAGCGGCTGAATTCAGGTCAGCTGCAATGAAGAACTGTCATGAATGGATGAAGAGAGACACAGCCGAGCCTCTTAGTGGAGAAGTGGAGGGCTATAGGTGTGGTATACTCTGTCAGATAGGGATGCTTTGTCCACTTGCTGAATGTTTTTCTTTGTTACAGGGGAAGGTGAGGTAGATACAGGAATTGGATGAGTATAATGGGCAATCTGGGGCATCTCTCTTAGAAAAGCAATCAACCTCTGCTGGGTTTTTTTGGTCCCCTGGAAGAATCACAGTATTCTTTCAACAGTAAGGTAAAATTCCCACTCAGAGCAGCAATGAAGAGGGATTTGTGAATGCTTCAAACCAAAAGGTGAGCACCAGGGAGCCTTCCTGGGGCATGTGACTGAGAGTGAAATTTAATTTTAAACAGTCATCCCTCATGGTGGAGGGCGTGACTTGCTTCTAAGAGAGCTGAACCTCTCAGAGGGCAATGAAAGACAATGGACTTTGGACAGTCACATGATGGAGCAGTTTGTTAATGTTGGGTCAGAGGGGCACAGGGGTGACAGGACACAGCCTGTAACGTGATGTTGTGGAAAAAACCACTGACCTCCCAGCCCCGCCCCCTGGCAGTTGTCAGTCAGCATTTATTAAATGCTTATCAGGTGCCAGGTACGGTACTAACTTGCTGGAGATACAAAGACAGACAAAAAATACTTTTTTGTAGTTTTTCAGTTATGTCTGATTTGTTGTGACCCCATGTGGGGTTTCTTGGCAAAGGTACTGGAGGGCATTGACATTTCCTTCTCCAGCTCATTTAAAGATGAGGAAACTGAGGCAAACAGGGTGGCGTGACTTGCCCAGGGTCACAGAGCCAGTAAGTGTCTGAGGCTGGATTTGAACTCAGGTCTTCCTGACTCCAGGCCCAGTGCTTTGTCCACTGCACCCCCAAGCTTACCCCCAACAAAGTTACCCCCAACAAAACAAGAATCTGTGTTCTCAAGCAGGATACATTCGAATGAGGGAGACAACAGCACGTGAACATCCAGGGTTAGAGTTAGTTATGTGATGTCTGGGCCTCAGCTTCCTTAGGTGAAAAGGGAGGTGGCTGTCTAGACGATCTTGGAGGTGCTATTCGATTGTATCAACTAAGAGGAGCGATAATGAAGTTACAGGGGCAGCCGAGATGATTCTGGGCATCCTTTCAGCGTTCAGAGCTAGAACGCTGCGGGTCAGGGAGCTGAGTGTCATGCGTAGTTCAGAGGGTCACAGTGCTCAGAGACCATCTTTTCCTCAGGTCTGCAGACTCCCAAGCCAGTGGATCAAGAGCTCATTAATTTAGAACTGCCACAGAGACCTAAGAGATCACAGAACCAAGGTTGAAAAGGGCCAGTACCTGGCACGGGGGAGGAGTTCAACAAAGGCTCATTCACTTGAGCTGGTGGCCAACTAGTCCAACACCTAGCTGAATGAGAAATCGGTGCACAACATCCCCAACTGGTGGCCGCCCAGCCACACACCTGGGATCTCCTCTTCCTGTTCCGGATTAGAAGAGATGGCCACTAAGATGTGGCCCGTCCCACCTTCGGCCAGTTCTCACTGTTAGAAAGGTCATGCTTACAAAAAGTAGAACGGGCCTCTCTCTGCAAATCCCTCCCAGTGACCCCCTAGTTCTGTTCTCTCGGGCCAAGCTGAACAAGCCTGATCCCTCCTCCACAAGACAGCGAATCCTAGCCATGAATTCTGCGTTAAACAAAAAAGTGTTTAACTACACCAACAACGAGTGATGGTCTGTCTGGTGGTTTAAGGCTTATAAAACACTTTATGTGTATCCTCTGACCCTCACAACAATCCTAGGAGGGAAGTACTGTTATTATTCTACATATGAGGAAACTGAGTCTGAGAGAGAGGGGAAGTCCAGGGTCACACAGCTAGTAAGTGTCTGAACAGGATTCAAACTTAGGTATTCTTGACTTTTAAGCTCGGTGATGAAAAATAAAAAATAAATAAATTAAAAAGTTTGGTGCTCCAACTGCCTGATGCCCAATCAGATCTTCCAAACTGGAGCGAACAATGCATGGGATTTCCATGGTACGGTCCAGCACACCGCCCAGTTTCACAGGAAAGATGACCTCAACATAAACATCTCAGGAATCTCATTGGCAGGCTCAGAGTTGTTTGGAGAAGAGAGGTGAACCGTAGGCCTCCCGGAGCACGTTCCTTCAGCCGTGGCCTGAGCCCATCATCTCTCCCTGCACGGAACAGAGGACTTGGGAATGTAGCCTGAGTTCTCCGTGTGCGGAATCACCCTGCAGCCACCATTGCGGCTTCGTTGGGGAGCTTAGTGAACGGTCCGTGAACCAACGCATGGAAATGAGGACATTAGCTAGGAGGCAGGGGCAGAAACATCAGGGAAGAAAAGCGGTGAATTCAGAGACAAACCAAACAGCCATCCCAGCGGTGCGGATTCATGTGTGGTGCGAGGGAGTCCAAGCTACTCCTGACAGTGGAACAGAAGTTACCAGAGGGGCAGGGACTGGTTCATTCTGTCTCTGTGGCCCCAGCAGCCAGCTCAGTGCCCAGCACACAGAGAGGGAAGAGAGGAAGGGAACGGAGCATTTATTTAGAGCCTCTTGTGTGCCAGGGACTTTAGGCACTAAGCACTTCAAAAATTTCATCTTATTTGATCATTACAACCACCATGGTTAGGCAGGTGCTATTATTATCATCCCGATTTTACAGATGAGGAAGATGAGGCAGACATTGGTTAAATGACTTGCCCAGGGTCACTCAGCTAGGAAAGTATCTAGGACTGTGCCACCTAAGCACACATTTGGACTGAATTGAAAGTTTTGTTTCCAGGTGCCTCAATGACCTTCCTTCTTTTGCAGAGGGGGCAAGCCTTTGGCTATGGGGCGTTGTCCATGCCGCGTTACACACACGTTTGCATCCATCGGCTGCTGATGTTCGGGGTCTTTGTGATTTGTGATGAGCTGCGTCGGTTATCTCTTCTCTTGTGTTTGATTTTTGTTTGTTACAAAGGGTGGCTCTTGGGGGAGGGGAGGAAGAAGGGATACACTGGGAAATGAAGATGATACAGAAACAAAATATATCAAAGTTTTTAAAAAAACGAATGTTAGTTCCTTCGAGTAACTTTAAAAAAGGTTTTATTTAAAATAGATTTTTGCTGATCTCTTTTGTTTTTGCCTTCCCTACATTTCTCAGTATATCTTAAGTCACTTCTAATTAGCTTGTTTCACTTGCAGACTCTCCTGCAGGAGGCAGGGACGGGCTGGCTCTTGTATTTCCACACTCAGGGCCTAATCCTCGTCACTTAGTAGGTGCTTAATAAAGCTTCATGAATTGGCCATCCGAGGGAACATCCATCTGTTCTTATCTAAGTGTGGACTGGCTTAGTACATACAGCAGGATTCCTCTTCGAGAATGAAAGATAAACAACCACCACCACCACCACCAACTTGGAGTGAATCTGTCAAGAAGCCTTGCCTGTAGTGGAGAGAGCACTGGCCCTGGAATCAGAGAATCTGAGTTCAAATCCTACCTGTGATGCTAATTAGCTATGTGACCCTTGACTAACTCACTTCAGCTAGCTGGCCCTTGGGTGCTTCATCTAGAACAAAGAGGAGGTTGGAGAAGGGCGGGGATTCTTCACCCAGGGCCACACACTTGGTTTTGAACATTTCAATAGCTGTTTTTCAAAATAACTGGTTTCCCATTTAATCCTACAGGTTTTACTTTATGCATTTAAAAGCATCACTCTGAGAAGAGATCTAGGGACTCCCCCAGGCTGCCAAGGGAGTCCATGAGCCAAAAAGAAGGTCAGCACTCCTGGCTTGGAGGGACTCGGAGGGTCCTCCTTAGCTCTAAACCCAGGCTCCTCTTTAATGCAACTCAGCAATGACTGCTCTGTGAAAGATGCTTCCCAGGCCCTTGCTGGGACACAAAGACTTATATAAACTCTATAATCTGGCTCATTCCTTCCTTTCCTGTCTTCTTGGCCCTTATTCCCCTTCATGTCCTCTTCCCTCTAATGCTGGTCCTCGAACAAGGCACTGTCTCTGGCTGTCCCTTCCCCAGACCTGAAACGCTTTGACTACTGACCTCCCTGGCTTTTTCTGAGACTCAGCTAAAAGCCTCCTGTCTACAGAAAGTCTTCCTCTAGTCCTCTGCACTCTAATACCTTCCCGTTGTTAAGGATCTCCTATTTATCCTGTGTACACACACATATGTGTGTGCATGTTGATATATGCATGTGTATACATATATTAACATAGACAGATATGTACACGTATGTATGTTTGCAAGTTTTCTCCCCCATTAGACTATAAGCTCCTTGAGGACAAGCACTGGCTTTTGCCTCTTTTTCTGTACACCTAGTGCTTAGTACAGTGGCTGGCACATAGTAGGTTCTTAATAAATGCCAATTGATTGATTGATTGGCTTCCTTTAAGTCTTAGTTAAAATCTTCGCCAGAAGACATTCCTGGCTCCTGCCAGCAATGCACGGTTCAAAGCTAGCTCCAAAAGACTCCCAATGGAAAAAGCTACACACACCCAGAGGAAGAATTATGGGGTCTGAATGCAGATGGAGGCCAA
>CM053624.1:16424052-16440023 GCA_028646595.1 Phalanger gymnotis
GGAAGGAGGTATTAGTCCCACGGTCCTGGTCAGACCCTATTGGGGGTGTTGAGGTCAGTGCTGGATGCTATTTTAGGAAGCATGCTGAGTAGCTGGACATCAGGAGGGTGAATAAGAGCCTTGGAATCATGAAATACAAGGATCATTAGAAGGAACTGGGGATCTTTAGCCTAGAGAAGAGAAGACTTAAGAAAACACAGTAATTCCCTTCAAGTACTTGAAAGACTCAAATGTCTGCTTGTCCCTAGAGGGTAGAACCAGAAACACTGGGTGGAAGTTGTAAGGGAGACAGAGTAAGACTTGAGATGAGCTAAAAGTGTCTAGTAATTAAGGCTGCCCAGGAATGGAAGGAGTGGGATTCCTTTCATTGGTGGTCTCCATGCCAAGGCTAGATGTCTGACCACGGTTTGGTACTATGTAAATGGAATTCTCTCTCAGGTGTCAGTTGTACTAAATGGCTTCTGAGGTCTCTTTCAAGGCTGAGAACCCATGACTCTATAATGTTTAAAATAACAACATCAGACATCCGATATTTATTCTGTTTTCAGAAGCTACAACAAATGAACACAATGACCTGTGTAGATGAGATGGTAATGACCAAGTGGATGGCAGAACTGGAGACCACAGCAGGAGGGTCAAAAACATGCTTTCCACCCTCAAATGTCAGTCATTCTGAGCCTCTATTCATGGCTCTGACAACCTCTGGGGTTAGTTAAAAACTGCATGAGGACTTAATGAAGGCTTCAGGTATTATGTATTCACAGTCTATTTCACTGTCTGTCTCTTTTCACCTTCCTCCAGATCAGTATTCCCTCCAATGAAAGCACAATTTTGGCCCCACAAAGGCCTTTATACTTTTGTTTAAATTGCTCTGTTCTGTGCCTAGTCCATCATGCTCAATGAGGCATTTAAGAAATATTCCCCAATGATGAGGAAATCATTCATCTTTTCAAAGCATAAATTTATAAAGTTCAGTACATTCACCCAAAGTGTTTTTCAAATGTGGGTTTCTAAAACTTGGCCACAAACATCTAAATCAGCTTGTTCCCTTGGGATTCAATTTTCTACTTTTGCTATTTAGAGATGGTCCCCAAGAGCTCTGAGGAAAATACACATGGTCCTATCTACTTGAGAATTCAAATATAAGTGGGGAAAAAGCTTATCCCAGAATCCTAGAGTTGGAAGGCCCTTCAGAGGACAACTGATACAATCCTCACCTGAACAGAATGGCAAGCAAGTGGTCAGAGGACTTACCCTCCTCTCCACCCCCAGCTCGTGAAAGCTACAGTCAAAACTGAGACTTAAGAGAAGAGGAGAAATAAATGAATCATCCGAGGCCACATAGGTAAAAAGTAACAGAAGTGAGGTCTGAACTCAGATCTAATATCTCTAATTTTAGGAAGTGTTTTTTTTAAAAAAATACTCTCTATATATTAGGTCTGAATTTGTCTTTCTGCCGCTACTCTTACCCCAGTCTGCACAAAATTAATGATTTTTGTAACTGAATAGAGCTAATGCCAACCCCGTTTGGATCCAAAGCCTCTGACTATATTACAAAGATCAATGGTTGGCAAATAAAAATATTTTATTGTACAATTCAGTTATAAGGGGGAAAACAAGGCTGGAGAACGCTATACAAATGTCCAATAGACTGATGTAAGAAACCTTTGTTCCTCCCCTCTTTCCCCAGACTAGCCTTAGCCTGTACCTTGCCTACCTGAGAGAGACCACCAGATCTCCTCTTCCAAGGAGCATGTTTCCTAAGGACCACAGGGTCGGGCCTTTTCAATGGCCCCGTGGCTATACCTTCCCATTCCCTCGGTCTCACCAGTCACTCTGCAGCTGGACTTCCCTAGGCCATCTCCCCCAATCAGACCATGAGCTCTCCGAGACCAAGGACTGAGGTCACTTTAGTTCTTGCGTGCCCCATGAGTACTTTAGCACAATTCTTGGAACATGGTGATATAAATGCTTGTCTATTTCATTCCATCCTATTCTGGACTGTGTGAAAGGGAGATAATAGACTCCTTCAGCCCTTCGGTTATAATGGGCAAGTGAAGACCAATGCCAAGAGCAGATACTTGGGACCAAATAAGGAATGTCAATAAAATATCAAAAGGTATGGATGAAGTAAAGATCCTGTGGGAAATATCCCATTGATTTGAAATTGTTTTTTCGAGACATGAGTGCAAGATGGTTAAGGGCTGAACTGGAAAGGGATGCCAAGAGGTCATAGGTTCTTAGCAGTCAAGCTGGAAGAACTTCATAGGTTATCCAGTCCAAAGTCTCATTTCACAGATGAGGAAATTAAGGACCAGGGAGAGAAATAAACTGCCCAAGGTAACACAAGTAGTAAGCATCGGGGAGGGATCTAATTACAAGAGCATTGGATGGCTGGCTTTCTCCCTTCCCCTTCCCTCCCTCCTTCTTCCCTCCCTCCTTCTTCCCTCTGTTTCTTTCTTTGTCTGTCTTCATCTCTCTCTCCCTCCCTCCTTCTCTGTCTCTCTTTGGTTTCTGTCTCTGCCCATCACATACTAATATGCATAGCACCCCAATTTATTAAAATCGAGTAAGTTGATGAATAAAAAGTGAAAATTTGAAGCTGTCAACATTCCCCTGGGAGTCACAGAATCTCAGGATTTAGCATTAGTGACCATCCAGTTAAACTTCTTCATTTTAAAGGGGGCAGAAACTGAGCTCTGGAGGAAAAAAAAGTGACCATCCCATCACATCAGCTGATTCCATATCACTCCCCCTAAAACACCTTAAATGTTGATCAACTACTTGCTGTTGCTCTTCCCCATCTCCCACTTCCACGCCTGAAATTCTCTCCCCCTATTCACCTCTGTCTCCTGGGCTCTCCTCCTGGGTCCTCAGCTCAAGTAGGACCTGGTGCAAGAGGTTCTTCCTGATCTTCCTGGTTAGTACCCCATCTCCCCCAATTACTGTAGATTTAGTCTATCTTCTATCTATCTATCTATAATTGTTTTTGAATTTACTTATCTGTATACATGTTGTTTCTCTCCAGTAGAATAAAAGCTCCCAAATGGCAGGTCTGTTTCTCTCTCTCTCTCTCTCTCTCTCTCTCTCTCTCTCTCTCTCTCTCTCTCCTTTCTTTCTTCTTTTTTTCATACTGCCTGACACATAGTAGGCACTTATTAAGTGTTTCTTGAATGAGTAAAACCTCTAAGAACACCCACACTTTAAGTAGAACTCAAATTCAAACTGAGGCTAAGTCCAATGCTCTCTCCAGTATTCTAAGTTAATATTAACCTAGCAATACTATATACCAATGAGACAGGCTTAGAAAATCCATACCTGGTGAGTAAATCTACAGAACACTGGAAAACTGGGTCTTGGAGACGGTCCCTGGTGATGTTGACTAGACTGTCTTCTCTAGCCTCAGAGAGACCCCTGGTGAAAATGAGGTTCTGACCCAATGATCACCAAACGATAGAGTTTAAACATTTACCAGTTATGCAATGTGCCTAGTAGAATGAGGTGATTCTATGTAATTGGCACAATTGAGGGATCAGCCATCTCCTGATTTCTTAGCCAAGTAAAGGGGACAGCTGTGAGTGAGAAAGTATCTGAACAAGGGATCAAAGGATACAGAGTCTTAGATTTTATTAGAGCTGATGAAAAGATGAAGAAATACTCTCAGGATGGGAAAGATAAAGGAGCTGAAAGTTAGAGGAAACCATCACCTGAGAGACCTGGCTTGGTTTATTTTTTTGTTTGTTTGTTTGTTTTTTGGGGGGGGGTTAGACACAGAAGGAAAAGAGAACTCAGGGATTGAACTTTTAACATAACATAACATAACATAACATAACATAACATAGCATAACATAACATAACATTAAACATTGGGTTTTTTTTCCTCTCCCTACAACGAGAGCAACCAGGTGGCGCTATAGTGTATAGAGTGCCAGGCCTAGAGTCAAGAAGACTCATTTTCCTGAGTTCAAATCTTGTCTCAGACAAGACAAGACAAGACAAGACAGTCTTACGAGCTGTGTGACCCTGGGCGAGTCACTTCACTTTGCCTCAGTTTCCTCATCTGTTAAATGAGCTGGAGAAGGAAATGGCAAACCAGTATTTTTGCTAAGAAAACCCCAAATGGGGTCATGGAAGAGTACACAGACTGAAAAGAGGACTGCACAACAACAATGAGAAATCAGGTGCCTCCTTCTTTTCTTGCACTGTTCATAAGCATAAAAATGGCTGTCACTGATTTTTATTTATGATTTTTCATTGAATTCTCAGAACAAACATATAAGAGAAGCAGTACTATTATCCCCAGTTTACAGATGAAGAAAATGGGGCCAGAGATGTTAACTTGCCCAGGGTTACAAAGCTAGCAAGTACTTGAGGGAACATTTGAACTCAGGTCATCCTAACTCTAAGTTCAGTGCTTTATCCACCAGATATGCCTTCTCGTTGCTGTATAACAGCTTGGATAGTAAAGACAAAACAAACTCCTTGACCATTTGGGTCCAGTCCCTCTTGCAGCAGTCTGCCTCTCATTTGGATCAGCCCCTTCCCTTCTATTAACTTCGTATTCCCATTTTCCAGAAACTTCCATGTTTCTTTTTCACATACCAGCCAATCCCCTGCATCTAGCTGCCTTTGACTTTGGGGATGTCAAGCCAGCCAGAAGCTCAGTCAGTGCTTCCTGTGTACAATGCACTCTGCTAGAAACTCGGATGGGACTGTTCTCAAGGTGCTTACTGTGCACGCAGGCTTCAGAGATGCTAACACAAATTAGAACACGAGCAAATCTCATATTCTAGTTGTAAGACTTTGTGGCAAAAATCAGCTCATTTCAAGCCTAGGATGGGTCCTAAATAATGGCCCTTAAGGTCCCTCTGTGTTTCCCTCCCATCCATTTTAGCAAGTTTACTTTAGATGAAAAGTTTTGAGTCTGCAAGTGCTGGAAGCCTGCATTTAGGAAACTTTCTTCTTTCTAGGTAGAGTTTGGGCTCTTTGCCCGACCTTACATTTGTAACTATCTCTGGTTAACCCCTGGCCCTTTTGTGGCAGAGACAAAAGACAGTTACTAGAAATGTTTGGTTAATGAAACAACAGATTAAATTATACTGTCTGTGGAAGCTGGGGAAAGAACTGACCTTTTCTCAAGACTTTCCTTTCTTCTCCGAAACAGATGCCTACAGAACCAATGGCTCTGTTCGCTCGACATTTCCCTTCTCCTCCCCAGACATTCTTGGCCACTTGCTCAGTCCTCCCCTTGGTCTTTCTTGCTCCAATCTTTTGAATCCACTCAGAATCTCACCCTAGCTCTGACATAGCTGCTTATCTTTATACAATTTCTCCAGGCATGACTTGGTCTCTTGCCCGATGGCTTTGATTCAAGGAAATTTACAGGCCCTGTTTACACTTAGTTCTGATAGATTCGCTCTAAGTTTTCTCACCTACTTAAGGTATCAAAGCTAAGATGGTATGATTAAGACCTTAAAAGATATTTGCTTGTCTTCTAATTTGTATTAGAATCTCTCCAACTTTACTATAGATGGTAGGCTACTTGAGGGGAGTTAGCACCCTCATCTCTCATAGCCCAGTAGCATTCACTAAATATCTATTGAATGTGTTTAATAATTTGGAGAAGATGAGATAGAAGGCTTTTCCCATGAGTCTGGAATTTTCTTTGTGAATTTAGATCAATGGATTATTTTTAGTTTTGTTTTAAATAAATAATTGTTATACTGCATTTGCTATAATAACTATTGAACATTTCTTCCATTTTTTCTAAGTTGGGAATAATTATATTTTATTCCCTTTTACCAAAGAATGTTGAATAATTATGAACTATTTGAGTTGAAATTACACATGCTGTCAGTTCTGCTATAACCCAGCACAAAAGCACCACACTATGTAAAATCAAGCAATAAAAAACCATAGGATTTACAGGGGAAATGTGGTTAGGGGTACAATTCTCAACAATTTCATCAGTGACAAATAAAAAAGATAGCAACCCAATTAAAACAGTAGAACAGTGTTATGCATGTTACATAGTTAAGAAATAAATAAATACTACATTAAAGGCTGATGCTCAACTAACACCCTGGTTACCACAAGCCGGGTTGGAGACCCAGTGGTCTGAAAGTTTCAGAAGAAAGTAGGGGAGGGAATAGGCTCAGCTAGCCCTCCCCTGGCCACAGCTCCTACCTGAGTCAGAAGATATACAATAAATATGGAATTTTTCCTGTGTTCTCTCTCTTGTTTCTCTCAAAAGAAATTCTGTATGAGCAAACTCAAAATTTGAATTATGCTCAAAATGTGCCCTAATGAATCAGGTGCATGTGTTCTGGAAAGGACAGTAACAGCAGTACTGTCTATGTATGTATACACACACATCCATGGAAGAGAAAGTAAAGGATTGAGGCTAGGGTGTGTGTGTGTGTGTGTGTGTGTGTGTGTGTGTGTGTGTGTGTGTTTACATACACACTCAAACATATGTACACACACATATATATACACATACACAGAAATATATATCCATATACACATGTACAAGTATATGTATACACATAAAAGCTCTAAGTTTGATCCTTTATACATTTTTCTTTCTTTCTAAACTTATTTCTTTGGCAATCTCATTCATCACCATGGCTTCAACAACCATCTCTGCATAGATGACTCCCAAACTTTTGTCTTGTGTCCCGCTCTTTCTCTTCTGACCTTCAGATCCTCATATCCTCCCCCTTTCCTTACTGTCCCATTGGCACCTGAAACTCCCTCTGATCCCAAACGAACCTCGTTCGTTGCCTCTCCCCTGGAGTCTTCTCCCCCCTTCCGACAGGGCCATTTTGGTCCATGGCACCACTGTTTACTCAGCCTCTGAAGCCAAACCTTTGGGTTTATCGTTTACTCATCCCCTCCTTCATCTCTCACATCTAATCGGCAGCCAAGCCCAGGCCATTTACATCGGTAATATTTTTCCTTACAAATCACACTGCGGTCATTATTTCCTCCTTCTGATCTAGTCTTCATTTTTTTGTGAATGTAAATTTTCTTCATCATAGATCTGGTCATTCAATTCAATTTGATAACCATTTATTCAAAACTGTCGATCTTTTTCAGGAGTCTTCAGCAGCTCTTTATGGTCTCCTGCATAAAGTAGCAACTCCTCTATTTGACATTCAAGGCCTTCCTGGTGGCGCCCCAGTGCACAGAGCACTGGGACTGGAGTCAGGAAGATCTGAGTTCAAATCTAGCCTCAGACACTTCCTAGCTGGGTCGCACTGGGTGAGTCAATTAACCTCTGCCAGCCTCAGTTACCTCATTTTTAAAATGGGGATAATAACAGCACCTTCCTCCCAGGGTTGTTGTGGGGATCAAAGTACTTCTCAAACTTCAAAGCATCACAGAAATGCCAATTGTATTATTGTTATTGTTGCACAAACCTGGCACCATCCTACTTTTCCAAGATCATATTAGTGCCCTCCTTGCATCATGCTCCAGCCAGACCAGACTCCTCTTTGTGCACTGACCCATGCTGCGTTCTCATGCCTCATTGACTTCGATCGGCCTGTACCTTGGGTCTGGAACGTCCTCCTGGGCTCCCTCTGCTCACTGGACTCTGACTCATCCCTGAAAGTACAACTCAGAGACCATATGATCTGTGAACCCCTCCTAGACCCCTCAGTTGGTAATGACCCTTCCTTTCAACCTCACAGTGCTTTGCTTAGTCTCTGATGAACTCATTAGGGGACAAAGGGTAACATAGCCATGTCTTATGTAAGCTCCTTGAGGGCAGGGGCCTTGTCTTATGTAAACTTTGGAAGTCCCTAATTCCTTCCACAGTGCCCTGCACTCAGCAGGGATGTGGGAAAGGTTTGTTGATGTATTGCTATCTTTGTGCACATAAGAATATGAAATGCTATGAAATCCGAGGATGGGAAAAACCCTTTCATTTGGGAACATTGAGGAAGGCTTCCTAGAGCTGGTGATAGGCATCTGAACTGGACCTTGAAGGATCAGAGAGTGTCAACAGGCAGAAATTGGGAAGAAAAGGGGAATGTGAAGGTAGGCCAGATGGGATGTGCAGTTTGGCTCCAAACTAAGTTTCTAGACTTATCTCCCAGAATCAAAGCATCTCAGACTTGGAAGAGAACATCTATTCCCATCCTTACCAAAAAGAATTCTTTTCCTACTAAGTGGCCATCCAGCCTTTGCTTGGAGACTTCCAGTGAGGGGGAACTCACCACCTCCTCCCAAGGTGGCCCATTCCCTGGAGGGAGGGAATAGCTCTCATGATTAGGAACTTCTTTCTGACCAGGAGCCAAATTCGGACTTTTCTATTTCTACCCACTCCTCCCAATTCTGCCCAGGCAGGAAGGGGGGGGCACTCAACTCACTGTCTATTCTACTGTCTATCTATCATATTGGCCCAGATAGGCAACAACTCCTCCAGTGCCTCCCAAAACCAAGGTCCTTTGACTCCTAAGCCAATTCTCCTCCTGTTATTCCCACATACCACCTAGAACAAGTCCTAGTTTTAATCTATGAAGAATGGCTAGGAGTCGTGTTAGAAAAACAGGCATGAAGCCACTCTTCAAAGACAATATTCACATTCTGTAGGAAGCTGGGCTGGGAGTCAGGAAGACTCCTCTTCCTGAGTTCAAATCTGGCCTCAGACACTTACTAGCTATATGACCCTGGGCAAGTCACTTCACCCTGTTTGCCTCAGTTTCCTCATCTGTCAAATGAGCTGGAGAAGGAAATGGCAAACCCCTCCAGGATCTTTGCCAAGAGAACCCCAAATGGGGTCATGAAGAGTCAGAGATGACTGAAACAACTGAACAGCCCCAAGAACAATTATTCACATTTTTCTGAGTGGTTAGACTGACTCTAGCCTTTTTTTTGATCCATTTCTCAATCAGATCTATTTCACAGACCAGGTGGCATTAAGAGTGGGAGCTCACACTGACGTAAACGGGGCTGAAATCAGAATCGGTGTGATTTTCTCAGAACCATTAACTTACACCATGGAGTGACCTTAGAGGTCATCGCATCCAACTGCTTCATTTTGTAAAGGAGCAAACTGAAGCCTAGGAAGAAGAGAAGTGACTTGCCCGAGGTCATACGGTTAACAAGTACACAGACAAAATCTACCCCCAAATCCTCTGTGAGTCTGTTCCTTTTTCTAAGGCAGTGTGCTTCCTTGGGAGGCAGGATAGCTCAATGGAAAGAGCATACTGGGACTTAAGAGTCAGGACAGTGTAGGTTTAAATCTCCTCTTGGACAGTTGCAAAGAAAGAGGGGAAATACTGAATAAAACAGACTGGAAAACTTGGCTCTGGAGAGGAGCGACCTCTAAGCTGGCTAGGCATTGCCCACTTTCCAACTGGCCTTGAGTTTTGCTTTCAGGTCACATGAATCCAAAGGACAGATGATAGAGCCAGATGGAGACCTGCAGATCTTCCAGCCCAATCTTCTCTCCTTTTACAAGGAGGGAGAGAGGAGTAGAGAGGGGAAATCTTTAGCCTAAGGGGGTGATAGAGCTAGCTTGTAATGTTGAGGTGGGATTTGTGCTCAAGTCCTCAGATGACAACTCTGGATCTCAAAGACACACCAGAACTTTGTAAAGCCTCCTCTCTGATTTCTGTCCTTATGTGGAGCAGCTGGGTGGTGCACTGGTTAGGGCATCGGATTCCAGCAAGGAAACCTGAGTGTGAATGCTGCCTGGGAAAATCACTTAACCTAACCTCAGTCAGCTCCAGTTTCCTCATTTGTAAATTGGAGATAATGATAACAAATTAGTAAATTGGGGATAACTTGCCTCCCAAGGCTCTAAATTGAGACAACATACATAAAGTGCTTTGCCAAAAGCACTATAGAAATGCTAGTTGATATTATGTGGAAACAGCTCCCCTCAAAAGAGGCCCCTTTCCAAGAGCATTCAGGACTAGCTGCCAAATCCAGCCCTTGGCTCTGGGTCTACATGCCTGCTGTGACCTGGACCTGCTGAGGAGAGGCTATGGGTCATTCACTATTTAAAACGGGTCCGACGACAACCCCTTGATGGAGAGAGCTCCAGAAAGAGTCAGGACATACAAGGTAAGGGACAAGAGCACCAGTCTCGGTGGTTGTAGGCATACCTACACAAAAGGTGCCAATGATGGCAGGCCCACAAGCCTTCACTATACAAGAGAAACAGAAAACAGAAATATGGGGAATCAAAAGACAGAACAGGCCTTTGAGATCTTGTCCAACTCACTCAATTGACACGGGAGGAACCTAGGCTGATGTGGGCTTGAAATAATCATCTCTGGTACTTTGGAGAAGGGCCTCCTTTGGGGTGCCAGGTGACTAGCTAGTTACTGAGGTCTCTTCCAGAACTGCTAGCTTCTGATGTTCTCATATCTCCTGACCTGTCCTTCACAAAGCAGCGAGAAAGACAAAGCCCTCTAAACTGTAAAGCCCAAATCAATGTTCCTCCCTTAATTGTGATTTATGTCTTACATGTTGTAGCAGGCATACCCCTTGGCGTATAGTAGGAAGGGCACTGAATCAACAGTGAAAGATCCTGGTTTGGAATCCTGGCTACAATATGGATCCTTGTGTGATCTTGGGTGGGTCCTTTTACCCCATCACTATCTATCCATCCATCCACCCATCTCTTGATTTAGAACAGTGTGGTACAATGGAGAGAAGACCTAGGCTCAAATTTTCCTTCTAACCGTTACAACCTGGGTTAGGATGCTGGATTTGGTTTCAGAGGTCCCAGGTTCAAATATTGCTCTGCCACTTAATGTGTGACCTTGGGCCATCATCAGGTCACTAGAAAACATTGGCTATCTGACAGGCAGTAAACAGAAAAGTGAATTTGCCACTGTGAAAGCATGAGATAAATGTGAACTCCCGTTATTCCCTACAGCAGCATGGTTCATGGTCAAAATATAAGTCCACTAAAAGAAGGCCTGTAGGCCACCCTCAGGTATCCCAGCAGAGGAAGACAAAGAAGAAAGCAAGGGAGGCCCAGCTGCCTTCCACCGTGCAGCCGATGGCAGACCTACAGAGCCAGCAGGCAGGTTCAAAAATTCCCAGGCTGGGCACCCAGAGCCAGAGTGAGGGCAGCAGCTGGTGAGAAGTGTTGGAAAACATTTCCCAGCGACGAGAATGGGGGGGGCAGGAGAGTTATCGGATGACAGTGGGTGAAAGGGGAAATTGTTACAAGTTTGTACTTCTAGCATCAATGCAAGGGACTGGCAGTGCCTGGAGTAGGGATGGGCTCGGGCTCAAGCGGGACTGGCTTCGAGCAGACAGAAACCAAGGAGGCTGCTTGAGCTGGAGCCTGGTGATTCGAGACAAGGGCAAGATGGCAAGGAATTCATGAAAGTGGGGGACATGAAGTACAAGCTTCTCTACTGCTGTTTTCTGGGAATTATTATTAGTGAATTTTAGTGGCTGAAGACAAGAGTAATAACACATTTATACAAAATTGGAGTTTCGCAGAGGACTCTCTTTGTAACAACCTGGTCAGGGAGGGAGCATGAGCCCTATCACTCCCATTTTACAGATGAGGAAGCTGAAGCTCCAAGAAGAGATGGGACGCAGCCAAAATCACACACTACTAAGCGTTGGCATCTGGCCTCTCCAGCTCCCAGCCCAGGCTCCCTACTAGGAAGAGAGATGATGGCCCTTTCCGAGACACACAAAAAGGACAGAACATTTTATATTGCTACGATTTGGCACATTTATTGTGTAACATTATCTATCACCATCGCCACAGCTGACCTTTGTAGGGCACTTTGCTGTTGGCAAAGTTCTTTTCATGCATTTGACAACAACCCAGTGAGGGAGGGGCTATTATGATGATTCCCATTTTACAGAAGAGGAAACCGAGAGGTTAAGGGATGTGCCCAAAGTCGCCCTAATAATTAGTGATTTAAAACGGGAATTTGTACCCAAGTATTCCCAGTTCCAAGTCCTGCTCTCTTGAGTTTCCATTCGCTTATCTATAAAATGGGGATATTAATGCTTACTAGTATCTACCTCCCCAGTCTATGGCAAGGAAAATGCTTTGAAATGAAAAGTGTGACCTACATAAGAAACTGTTATTAGCTCACTACCGCCCCCCTCTCTCTGCATAGACAGATGTTTATATATACACATGCATACATGTACACGGAGTGTATCTTCAAAGTGCCTAGGTCCATAGATTTAGAGCTGAGAGATCCCTTAGAGGTCACCTCATCCATGACCCTCACTTTACAGATAAGGAAACTAGGGAGATTAAGTGACCTGCTCAGTTACACCAGTACAAAGGGGCAAGACTGGGATTTGAACCCAGGTCCTTCACTCCAAGCTTCCAAATCCAGCCCAATTTCTGCCTCTCTGACAGCACAAAGGACTTAGCAAACCCTCTACAGACACATTCTATCACCTCAGCCTCACAACCCAGTGAGGGAAATGAACCTCAGGCAATATGACTCCATTTTACAGATGAAGAAACCGAGGCCCAATGAGGTAGTCCTCCACTAGTGTGATCCTCTTGACACTACATCCCTTGGCATCTTCTACAGCTGTGTGTGGCCTACTGCAGGACCCAAAGCTTCACAGGGGTACAAGGAAAGAGAGAGCCCCAGGAAAGGCCCCTTGAATAGGACTGTGGGCTGTGAAATGTTCCCTTCCAAGAAAAGAAGCAGGATTGACTCTCGATAAATGACAATAAAAGCTTCTGCACATGGCAGTCCATCCCTTTATTACCAACGGAATCCTATGATTACTCATTTCTGCATGTTTCTTATAAGCCCTCCAATCCAAAATGGCGGGGGTGGTGATAAATCCAGTGTCCATCTGGATTCAAAGGCCATAATTCTGGACTAAGTTGTGAGTAACCAGAACCTCTGCTGATCCACAGGGATCAGTCTGGGCTTGGCGAAGGAAGGACAGAAGGAAGAGCAGGGCATGTATCGTCTGAATACTAGGCTAGCTCATTTCTAGAATGTTTTTGACCAGCTTGGCCACAAGGGGATGAATTTTTTGACCACAGCGACTCAGGACATTGTCAAGTCAAAAAGGATTTATTAAGCACCTACTATGTGCCAGACTCTGTGCTAAATACTGAGAGTATAAAATTGGCAAAACTAGTCCCTGCCCTCACAGAGTCTGCATCCTTCTAGTGGAAGAGACAACACGCAAACAACTATGTATGTATATCATATGATTTTTTTTTCTTGATGAAGGGAGGCATTAGTGGAGAGGAGAGCCATACTAATGAAGTCACAGATCCTTGAAGTTGTGACTAAGGATCAGCTAGGAATGACAATCATCTAAGAGCAGCAGGCCCTACCGTTGTCCTAAATGGCTGACAATCTCTCCAGGCTGCCCTTCGGATTTAATAAGAGCTAAACACATACACCAGGAATGGGGCACGTTTCTATCCTGCCTTATGGCTTCCAAAGCACTGTCCTCATAGAAAGGCACACAGGCATTCTTAGCCCCTCTGGAAAGATGAAAACCATGGTGGTTCCGAGAAGTTGTCAATGATAACAGGTATCAGAGGTGGGATCAAATCCTGCTCTCTTGAATATAAGTTCAATGTTCTTTGCATAATATGATAGTCAAAATAATAACTAGAATTTCTATAGCATTTTACGTTTTGTGAAGCATTTTATGAATACTATCTCATTTGACCCTCACAAGAACTGTGGGAGGCAGATACTATTATTATCTTGTCAAGATATTAGGGGATGCCCTGTTTTCTAGAGGTAAGGCCCAGCAAGCAGGCTGTACCATGAGCCTGGCATAACAATAATCCTTTACACTCACCCTCTGGAACTGATGGTTCCTAAGCTTGAGCAAGCACCAATAGACCCAGAACATAAGTCCTAGATTTTCTGTCACTAGACAACCTTGCCTCACTGTTGTCGTTGGGCCTCACAACTGTTGCTACACCATACTATTTGACTCTTTGTCTAGCCACAAGTATATACATCGGGGTTCAGCCCCACTGTCTCTGGTACTCCCACTAGGGGCGGGGCCCCGAGACATACGTCTAATCTGCCTCCTTGTCTGCAGGTCGTTTCCCTCACTTTGAAATTAAACTTCTGTTTTATTCTTGATTCTCCTGTCTCTGGCCTGCTCTGTTCGGTGCCAGCCATCTATAGGTTAGAGGGGTTCAGTCAGGTTGACAATCCCCATTTTACAGATGAGGAAATTGAGTCTGAGACTTGCCCAGGATCACAGAGCTACATACGTGTCTGAAGCCAGATTTGAACTTCAGTCTTCCTGACTTCCAGTCCTGCACTCTGGCCACTGTGCCACCTAGGGGCCACTCAAGTCGAGCTGGAAGTGACCTCGGTAGCCTCTAGTCCACCCCAGATCCAACAGAGAACCCCGGACAAGTGATCATCCTACTTACAGATGTCCCATGTAGAGAGGCCCCACTACCTCTGGGGACAGCCTGCTTGACTCTGGGAGAGCTCTGTGGGGAGTTGTGGCAACAAGCCTCCATTCAGCATTTTGTAACTCCTTGCCCTCTGCCCCAGTGGCTCCTGGCTCTACCCTCCAGAGCCAAGCAGGACCAGCCTCTTCTCTTCCACATGCCAGCCCAACAAATACCTGAAGAGAATGATCACATCCCCTTTGGACTAAAAAGCTTCAAGTCTCCAAATGATTCTCCTTAACCACATATGCTTCCAGACTTCACTTTTCCTGTTGAAGGCACCACCATCCTTCAGGTTTCCCAAGTTTAAAACCTAGGAGCGATTCTCGACTCCTAAATTGTCACCCCACATTATCTTGTCATGTTGACCTTCACAACATCCTAGGACGTGGCCCCCTCTTTCCCCTCACATGGCCACTTTCATGTGAGCCCTTACTGCCTCTTACCTGGACCACTGCAAAAGCCTCCCAGTTGGTGTCTCTGCCATGAGTCTCTCCCCATTACAATTCATTCTCCAAGCAGTTTTTCCTAAAGCACGGGTGTGACCACATCATTCCTCCACTCAATGACTCCCTGTTGTGCTCTGGGTCAAATCCAAACTCCTCTGCTTGTCATTAAAAGGCCTTGGCAATGTGGCCCCAACCTGCCTTCCAGCCTAAGTATGGTCCACTCCCCTTCTCGAAAGTATCTGGTTCAGTTCCGTTGCTGAACCTTCTCATTGTTCCTCAGACAAGACACGGTTAGAATAGCCCATAGAATGTCTCTGTGGCCTTATACCTGCTGCCCCTCCCCCTCAGGGAATTAGTTCCATCCGCATCTCCGCCTCTTGGCACCCCTACTTACCTTCAAAGCTCAGCCCAAGCAGCAACCTCTCTGCCTGTGACCTTTCCTGGTCCACGCTCTCAAGTGTCTGGTGTGACCTTCTCCGATTTCTTTCTATTTTAAAATTGTTCTTTTCCCTATATTTATTTACATGCATATTCTCTCCCCTAATATATTATATGCCCCTGGAGGGCAGGGATGATTCCATTTGTTTTGATATCTCCAGATTTGGTGAAAAGGCCTGTGATAAAGCAGGCCCTTAATGTATGCTTGCTTCTTGATCAAAGCTACGTATGACAATTATTATTATAACCTTCTCATAATGAATGCCCTCCAATACACAGACATTTCAGAGGCAATTTGTTCTAAGAATAATAAGATATGTGATCTGGACAGCTTTGGCTTGCTATAGGGGCATTTTGACAGAAAAAGGCATTCCAAGTCCGGACTTCCCTGGATGAGCCATCCTAAAGAACCTAGGGCCAGGCAAACAGAGGCTTGGAGGCTAGGAGAAAGGCAGGGACCAAGGAGCAGAAGATTCCAACTCGAGGTTCAAGCTGTGATCAGGGCCGTCCTGGATCTTGTTCATGGGACTGGTGTCACTGGATTGATGGATCGTGTGGTAGAGAGTAAGGAATAAGAAGACTGCAAAGGTAGGAGGGGCGTAAGTTATGAAGGATTCAGAATGCCAAACAGAGCATTTTGTATTTGCTCCTGGAGGCCACAGGTAGCAAAA
>CM053624.1:16440123-16475659 GCA_028646595.1 Phalanger gymnotis
CCTCCAATACACAGACATTTCAGAGGCAATTTGTTCTAAGAATAATAAGATATGTGATCTGGACAGCTTTGGCTTGCTATAGGGGCATTTTGACAGAAAAAGGCATTCCAAGTCCGGACTTCCCTGGATGAGCCATCCTAAAGAACCTAGGGCCAGGCAAACAGAGGCTTGGAGGCTAGGAGAAAGGCAGGGACCAAGGGGCAGAAGATTCCAACTCGAGGTTCAAGCTGTGATCAGGGCCGTCCTGGATCTTGTTCATGGGACTGGTGTCACTGGACTGATGGATCGTGTGGTAGAGAGTAAGGAATAAGAAGACTGCAAAGGTAGGAGGGGCGTAAGTTATGAAGGATTCAGAATGCCAAACAGAGCATTTTGTATTTGCTCCTGGAGGCCACAGGTAGCAAAAAAAAAAGTTTATTGAGTGGAGGAGGTGGGGAACATGGTCAGACCTGCAAAGACCAGACTTTAGAAAATGTCCCTTTGGTGGCTGAGTGGAGGACGGGTTGGAGTGGGCAGAGACTTGAGGCAGGCAGACCTCTCAGAAGGCTGTTGCAATGATCCAGGTGTGAGGTTATGAGGGTAGTGATTTCAGAGGATTGGAAGCATATTAGAGAGAAGGGAACATATTCAAGAGATGCTGCAAAGGTGCAATTGATAGGCTTTGGATAACAACTTGGACATGGAGGGGAAACAGGGGGAGAGAGTGAGGAGTCCAGAATGATATTGAGGTTGGGAGCCTGAGGGTCGGGAGACATTGTCGTCCTCAATAGTAAAAGGGAAGATAGGATAGGGAAGGAGGATAAGGCTTAGGGGGAAAGGTAATGAGTTCCATTTTGGACACATTAAATTTAAAATGTCTATTGGACATCTAGTTCAAAATATCTGAAAGATAGGAGGGCAGCAGAGAGGTTAGGGCAGGGCCAATAAACCAGAGAAACATCAGCACAGGAGGGATAACTGAATCCATGGGAGCTGGTGAGCTCACCAAGTGAAGAGGTATAGAGGGAGAAGAGAAGAAGACCCAGAACAGAATCCTGAGGCACAAGTATGGTTAGAGGGCGTGACCTGGATGAGGACCCCACGAAGAAGAGAGTCAAAGATCAGTCATATAGCTACGGAGATCTAAGTGAGAGGGGTGTCCTCTGGTCCTCAGTTTCCTCATCTATAAAATGGGAACACTGATGCTGCTACCTCTCACAGAACTGGTTTGAGGGTCAAGTGAGATTAAATATATAAAGTACTTCGAAAAATGTAAAGTGTTATTGGAATGTTAGCTATTTTTATAATGGGGACTGATAGCACCTACTGTTTGTTTCTTTAATTAAGGAAAAAAAGACCCAAATAGATTGCCAAGATATGGCCTCAATACAGCCCAAAGCTAAGAAGGTGCTGCTCCATCTTTGGGTGTGACCTATTTGAAAAGCTTAATTAGGACACACACACACACACACACACACACACACACACACACACACACACACACCTCTCATCTCAAAGGAAACTATGGTTCCTAACAGAAACTTGGCTCTCCCCATCCTTCTTTATGTCATGCCATTGTTTACTGGAAAATCTCTGGCTACTATGGCAATGCAGGGGAGTAGAAATGTGGTTATAACAGGCCTCTTTGGTCCTCTTTAGTCTGAGATGATTGGAACAGTGCTTTTCTGGAAATAATAATAGTATCTTAACCTATACTTCCAGGGCTGTAAAGTTGATAAAGGCAAATCTGGAAAGTACCTTAATAGAACCCCATATATTAATAATGAAATACAGGGTCTGTTCCCCTAAGGTATCTATGGAAAGCTGAATGTTTTCTGGTCAAAAAGGAGGAAAAGGATTGATAGAGATAAACAGGTTAAACGTTTAAGAGAGATTCTTTTGGAACAAGTAGACATCCCTTCACCAAGCAACAGCAAAGACTGACAATTGGCTCACACCACTGGATATTGTCAAAAGTGGCTTACCTCTGGATGGAGGCTGTGAAGACCCAAGTGTGGCCTTCCATGGGTGATAGCCATGAACTCAACTAGGGATATTGTTGATAGGGAAGGAGTTTGTAATGGCAATCCAGGTCCAGGCCATCACCACTAGGAATCACAGATGGACTTGGACTACTGTGGAATATGTTCCTGCGGGCTGCAAAAGTTAAGCACCTTCCCAATACCTAGAGAGCCCTCAACCTAGTGGCTAGAATTATATAATCAGAAGGCTGCCATTTTCCCAAGACAGATCTTATCCTTGAGAGTCCAACCAAAGACTATACCAGAATTGGGCCATTATCATAGTCAAAACTGTGGCTGTCCACCATGCTGGACATAACACTGACCCATAAAAAGAACTTTTTAATAAATGTTACCCCACCAAAGACCCAGAATCTTTCAGCTATAGAGAAACCATTTCAAAATACAGAGACCTGACAGAAGAAATCAAAAGCAAGTGTTAATAGGATGAGGTATAGATATCATTCCCATCACTGTGTAAGCTATGCAGAGGATGTTTCCAGTAAGCCAATAGAAGATTGGTTCAGACACTGTCACTTTTGTTCATTTACAAAAAAGCAGTGATCTTACCCACCTGTGTGATCATTCACTAAGCATTAAATATAAAATCATAAGCTAGCAAGAAAGCTGATAGTTACTTGTTTCAGTACTAAATGCCACTGAATGTACATGAAGAATGAAATTCTCCTCCTCCTCTTCCTCTTCTCCTCATCATCACAGTGTTTGCAAAACACTTTATACACAAGATCTCATTTGAACTTCATTCAAGTTCTGTGAGGCAGATTACTACAGGATTTGCTATCCCCATTTTCCAAATGAGCAAGTTTAGGCTCAATAAAGGTAAAGGACTGCTTCCCCAGGGCCCTTTGTCTAGTGCCCTCCTCTCTTTACGTTCTTCTTACGTGGCACTCTCTCCCTATCAGATACTCTTTGATTCAGAGACACTGACCTCCAGGCTACAGCAACAAGACACTCCACCTTTCAGCTCTGGGCATTTTCTTTGGCTCTCCTCCATGCATGAAAGCGTACTCTCTCTCTCTATTTCTGCCTACTGCCTTCCCAGGCTTCCTTTAAATGCCAATTAAAGTTCCATCTTTCCAGAAGTCTTTCCCATCCCCTTCTTAATTCTCCTGCTTTCCTTCTCTTAATCATTTCCTATTTATCCTGGGCAGAGATTGTATAGACTTGAATGTTTTGTCCCCCATTAGATTATGAGCCCCTTCAGGGCAGGGGCTGGCTTTTGCCTCTTTTTGTATCTCCAGTGTGCTTAGCACAGTGCCTGGCATGTAGGATACGAAGCAACGTTTATTGATTGACTAATAGGAAATGTCAGGGATAAATCTGAACTCATATTTGTCCTAATTCCACGTTGAGGGCTGCCATTGATCAGTACTTCCTGTTTATAGCATAGGCACACCAGCAAGTAAACACTCCCGGTGGGTTTGAATCCAGGGCCTCCACCCACTCCCACCTACATGGGAATGAGGGCCAGGGGTAGGATTTTGAACCCAGATTTCTCCTGACTCCAACACACTTTCCAACAGGTTAGCCTGCTGGTGAGGAACGGGCTCCCTCCTCATCTGGTTTTGATAGGAATCTAGGTAACCACATTCCCTCCAAATGTCCACTCAGATGATCTATTAAGAGAATCTGCACGGACACTAATTGTTTGACATTTTCCCACGTCCGTCCATGGGATACCACCAAAGTGCAACAGGATGGAACACTCTGAGCTCTTCCAGCATTCCTCTTATCTCTGCTGCACCACAGAGGATCGCATTATCTGCCTAGGAAGCTCTGGCACTGCCCTCCCTCATTGTTCTAATCCATTTTCATTGGCTCTGTCTCCTTCCAAGACCGTGGGCACCTCAGGACCAGAGCACAAAGAGTACAGGGTCATGGTGCAGGGCTGTCAGGGACTTGAGAGGCCATCTATTCAACCTCCTCATTTTACAGATGAGGAAACTGAGCCCCAGGGTGGGGAAAAATGACTTTCCCAAGATCACACATCAAGCAAAAAATGGCAGAAATAGGATTCAGATGCAGGTCCTCCTGCTCTAAATCCTAGACTCCTTCCATCATGTCCCAATTCTGGCTCACGCTTTCCTTGTCCCTCCTCTTCAGTGCTCAGCCACGTGGTGGGTCCTGCCTCAATGGTTATTAACTGACTTACTGACCTACACAAAACAAGACTGAAATTGTTTCCCCTCTTTGTTGAATTACTGGTGTGTAGAATGTGATAGAAAGAAATGCAATCAAGCTATCGAATAAAACCTCAACTTTCCAGCACCAGCTTTCTGGCTGCTACAAGTATCTAGTCCTGAAGTGAACAAAGAAGCCTCCAAATGATGTACCTGCCCCGAAGCAGGGTATTAAGAAGGCCTTTTGGACCAGGGATTGATTTAGAGGGTCTTCAGGGGTCATCTCCAAAGAATAAAATGACTGTTTTTCTCCATGAAAGAGGATATGTAGAAGGGATGTAATACTTTCCAGGGCAAGAAGTGAAGGAAACCCGATAGTAAGGGATAAATGGCTGGCTTTTAATGCTGAAATGATGGAGTCCATTTAAAACAGCATTGAGACAACAAAAATGGCAACGAAAATGACAGCCAAGGAATTTCACTGAGGTGGAAAAAACAACTTAGGAGGAGGCTGCTTCAAACTCAGATAATTGTGTTATGCTGAAGTTTACTCTCCTTTTCATTTCATTTTATTCTACTTTTTGCTTTCTTTTCGTATCAGAGAGCAAGCTGGTACTTATCTAGTACATCAAAGTCCAGGGCATTTGTTCTGGAGCTAGGTTTACAGGCTGAGTTTAATGTGCTTCACCCACTATGAGAAACAAAATACAATGGCCAACCACAGTGATCACCTTAGGCCAAGGTGGTAGAGAAAGAAATCAGGCACATGCAATTTAGTTGCAGCTAGGTGGAGCAGCAGATTGAGTGCTCCAGCCAGGAGACAGAAGGATTCATCTCTTTGAATTCAAATCGAGCCTCAGACACTTACTAGCGGTGGGACCCTGGGCAAGTCACTTTAATCCTATTTACCTCGGTTTCCTGGAGAAGGAAATGGTGAACCACGCCAGTAACTTTGCCAAGAAAACCCCAAATGGGATCACAAAGGGTCAGACACTACTGAAAAATGACCAAGCTACAACATTCAGTTTATGATCTATTTACGAAGTCAGGAAATGTCACTGGTACAAAGTAAGGAAAGGTCAATGATTCCAGACTTCAATGACCCACAGAGATTTTCCAGTCCAATCCCCTCATTTTACAGAGGAAGAAACTGAGTCCCAAAAAAGTAGTAAATTGCCTAGGGTCACCTAGCTAACAAGTTGTCAAGCAAAGATTCAAATCCAGGTCCACGGACTCAAAGTTCAGTCATCTTTACAAGAAATCCCAGCTCTGGCTGAATGCATTAGGATCACAGAAGATTTAGAGGGCCCTTAGTGGCACCTAGATCAACCCCCTTCATTTTATACATAAAGAAACTGAGGCCTTGACCTCAGGGAGGTTAAATTGACTTGGTCCAAGGTCAACACGGTCAGTAAACATCGAAAAACCACCTGCCTCTTAAGCTTTGACCTTAACTCTTTGGTAGAGCCTCATTCACTCTTGCATGCCAGCTTTGTGACTTGGGTAACTTCAACAAGACTTGAGATGGAAAAGAATTCTTATTGGACACATGCAAATCAGCACACCAGACAGAAAGAGGAACCTAAATTTATAACAGATGTATTAAGTTAGGATGAGGCAGCTAGGTGGTTCAGAGGATAGAACACCAGGCTTAGAGTCAGGAAGTCCTGAGTTCAAATCCAGCCTCAGACAATTACTAGCTGACCATGGGCAAGTCACTTAACCTTGTTTGCCTCAGTTTCCTCATCTGTAAAATGAGCTGGAGAAGGAAATGGTAAAGATACCCCAAACGGGGTCACAAAGAGTCAGACACGACTGAACAACAAAGCCCTTCGGTTTCCTCATCTGTCAAATAAGAGACCTGAACAACATGGCATCTAAGATCCCTTCTCCATCTGACCACATGATCTGGTGTCCTGGCCTGAATACAGGTCTGATCCAAGACTGTGGGTTTCAGACAAGGCACAGGATAGGAAACAAAACTGTAACAAAGCAAAATCTGTCAGGGCATAGGATTGCCTGGAGATACTGCCCTGTTCTGCCTAGAGCAAAGGCCTGAAAACTGCTCCCAGCCGGCATTAGCTTCATCAAAGCAAAGGAAGTCTCCCGAGCCCACAGCGAGTAGCCAGTGGGGGCTCCACCTTCCCCAAAGGGCAGCCACTCACCTTTCCTTTGCCAAGTGCCCTGCTTGAAGCTCCCTTTGTTCCCTTTTGGGGGGGTCAGATCTCCAGCTTGATATGTGTCAGGGAATTTGGGCAAGGACTATCTTTGTTGTTACTGACTGATGACTCCTCTAACCCTGAGTCTCTGAGAGTGACCTCCCTAAAGAGGAGACTTGGCCAGGGCCACAAAGCCAATATGAGTCAGAACTTGAACCTAAGTCTTCCTAACAACAAGGTCATCTTTCTCCACTAGTCTGTGTTGCTTTTATTTTGCTTTTGTCCAGCATATTCTGAGATTGATGGGTAACAATGTATAGTACATACACATCTATTCTGTATACCTTGGAACGACAAAAAAAAACACTTGGAAAACAGAGGGCATAAAGTGACTTGATAGCTATGGCACTGGAAGGCATCTCAGTGGTTATGTAGGCTAGCCCCTTTCCCTTCACAGATGGGGAAACTGAGACCAAGAGAGGTTAAGTGACTTGTCTAAGGTCACACAGGAGTGGCAAGAGTGGTGGGGTTGGGCCTGAAATCCAGTGATTGATTCCAAGCTCACGCTGTGAACGCTGGCTGAAATTAGAGAGCTGGACTTCTGTTCCCATTTTGGTCCAGAGCTGTGATCTCACCTGGAGAGAGAAATCATCACACCGATGGAGAGTGGCACATCCTCTGTATTTCCTCTTGGGGATGTCTGGTACACTGAAGGGCCATGACAGTGTGTGCCAGTATTCTGACTCTCCACACTGGATTCACTGTTTAAAACATCGGCTTTGCCTAGAAAATGGGATTCTCAGCTGGCAGGGGAGTGTGATGATGGCAGCTTCCCAGAGTTACCCAGTTACCTTGGGTCATCTCTGTTACCCTGTGAAGGAGCCCTTAATTGAATGGGACCTGGGAGTCTCCCTGTACACATCTGCTCCATCACCCAACACTGTATGTGCTCCAAAGTGTTCCTTTTAAATCAGGGGAGAAAAACCATAGATGCAAAACCCGGGCAGAGTATGAGCGACAAGTTCATCACAGTGGAAAGCGCTGTGTTTGGAATCAGAGGAAGTGAGTTCGAACATCACCTCTTTTTTTTATTTTCATGTGACGCTGAGTTCAAATCCAACTTCAGACACTAGCCGTATGACTCTGGGTAAGTCACTTCACCCTGTTTGCCTCAGTTTCCTCACCTGTAAAATGAGCTGGAGAAAGAAATGGCAAACCCCTCCAGGATCTCTGCTAAGGAAACCCCAAATGAGGTCTCAGAGATGGCCACAACTGAAAGATAACAACAACTTGAGAAAAAGTCACTTTGCCTCTCTGTGGCTGTTTCTTCTCCTAAAAAAGGAGGGCGCCATTTAAAATAACTGTAGACAGTATAAAGTACTTGGGAGTCTACCTGCCAAGACAAATGGAGGAACTACAAGAACACAATTACAAAACACTTTTCACACAAATAAAGGCAGCTCTAAACAACTGCAAAAATATCAATTGCTCATGGGTAGGCTGAGCTGATATAATAAAAATGATAATTCTTCCTAAATTAATTTACTTATTCAGTGCCACACCAATTAAACTACCAAAATTATTTTATAGAGCTAGAAAAAATAACAAAATTCATCTTGAAGAATGAAAGGTCAAGAACATCAAGGGAATTAATGAAAAAATTGCAAAGGAAGGTGGCTTAGCTGTTACCAGATATAAAACCATATTATAAAAGAGCAATCATTAAGCTATTTGCTACTGGCTAAGTAATAGAGTGGTGGATCAGTGGAATAGATTAGGTACACAAGATATAGTAGTCAATTACTATAGTAATCTATTGTTTGGAAATCCCAAAGACTCTAGGTTCTGGGATAAGAACTCAGTATCTGACAAAAATTGCTGAGGAAACCAGAAAAAAGGCAGAAACTAGGCATGGACCAACATTTTACATCATATACCAAGATAAGGTCAAAATGGGTATATGATTTAGACAAAAAGGGTGATACCATAAGCAAAGTAGGAGAGCGAGGAATAGTTTACCTGTGAGAGCTATTGAGAGGGGAAGAATTTATGACTAAACAAGAAACAGAGAACATTATGAAATGAAAAGTGGATATTTTTGATAACATTAAATTAAAGAGTTTGTGCACAAACAAAGCCAATGCAACAAAGATTAGTAGGAAAGCAGAAAGTTGGGAAACAATTTTTACTGCCAGTGTTTCTGATAAAGGCCTCATTACTCAAGCATATAGAGAACTAAGTCAAAATTTATAATACAAGTCATTCCCCAATTGATAAATGGTCAAAGGAAATGAACAGGAAGTTTTCAGATGAAGAGATTAAGCTATTTGTATATGTAAGCTATTTGTAATATGAAAAATGCTATAAATAACTATTGATTAGAGAAATGCAAATTAAAACACCTTTAAGGTACCATCTCACACACCTATCAGATTGGCAAAAATGACAGAAAAGGGAAATGATGAATGTTGGAAAAGCTGTGGGAAAACTGTAACACTAATGTATTGTTGGTGGAGTTGTGAACAGGTCCAACCATTTCAGAGAGCAATTTGGAACTAGGCCCAAAGAGCTATAAAACTGTGCATACACTTTGATTCAGCAATACCACTACTTGGTCTGTATCCCAAAGAGATCATTAAAAAGAGAAAACAATTTATTCATACATAAGTATGAAAATATTTATAGCAGCTCTTTTTGTGGTGGCAAAGAATTAGAAATTGAGGGGATGCCAATCAATTGGAGAATGGCTGAACAAGTTGTGGTATATGAATGTAATGGATTATTATTGTACTATAAGAAATGATGAACAGGCAGATTTCAGAAAAACCTGGGAAGACTTACATGAACTGATGCGGAATGAAGTGAGCAGAGCCAGGAGAACATTGTATACAGTAACAGCAACATTGTGCGATGATCATCTTTGATAGACTTGACTCTTTGATAGCTGTGTGACCGTGGGCAACTCACTTTAACCTCTGTTTGCCTTAATGCACTGGAGAAAGAAATGGTAAACCTCTCCAGTAGTATCTTTGCCAAGAAAGCCCCATAGAGTCAAAAAGAGTCTGACACAATTGAACAACACTAAGGTCTCTTTGAGCTCAAAACCCATTATGTTACACTGTCTGGCACACGGTATGTTCTTAATGTAGCAAAGTTCCTGACTGAGTTCCTGATCTTACATCCTGGTCTAGAACTCTAATTTGCATTCATATAATTCTTTAAAGTTTGCCAAATGACCAAGAGTGCTTTGAGAGATGGTCTGCCAAGGGGGTCATGTCTATTTTTCGGAGGAACCAAAGGATCAGAGAGTGATTTGTCCACCATCACCCAGCTGCTCTCTTCCTGACTCGAAGGCTACCTGGCTATGCTGCAATCTCTGCAGACTTTACTCCACCTGATTGGAGTGGGAAGACTGTCAGATTTGCAGTCAGAGGATCTGGGTTTGAATTCCTCCTCCATCATCTTTTCGATCTTGGGCAAGTCATTTTCTTTTTCTGTTTCCCCCTGTAAACCACAGTGGTTGGATTAGATAGCCTCCATGGAGCTGGGGGTGACTGTGGAAAGGTTTCTGGATGTCTCACAGAGCACAGGCCCATTCTCACCTTAACAAACTCAGTGTGCATTTCAGCTGCCCAGAGGAGGTTCAGACAAATCAGAAGAGAAGCAGTTTTCTTTCTTTCCTTCCTTTTCTCTCTCTCTCTCCCTCTCTCTCCCTCCTCCCAACTCATTCGCTCATTTACCTGTGGAGGTGTGTGCCTGGCCTGCTGTCTCTGTTTACATTGAAAAAGGCTCAGTTCTGTGTTTATTGTCTAGTAGCTACTGACTCCCATGGGCCTCCAAGAAGTTTTAGGAGGAGTTAGAAGCAACTCCCTGATTCTGACAAGTGTTTGTAAACACAGCGACTCAATGAGCCAAAAGCCTGCCCAGACAAAATCCAAGGAATCTATACTGGCTCACTCTCCCCTATCTGGGGGCAGGCAGGTGGATGCAATTTTGCAAAAATGAAGAAGCTTGATCTTTTCCAGAACAGATAAACTTCAGCAGTTTCGAAAACAAGAACAAAACAAAAAGGAAAAAGTTAAAGCACAAGTGGGGGTCTGGCAGGCACAGCACCACCAAGGGTGCTGAGAGAGCCAGCCAGGGCAGGTTCAAGCTGAGTATCTCCCCTGTATATCTTGTAGGTACGTAAGTTTTTGCATTGTTATCTCTGCTATTGGTGCCTTAAAAGCAGTGGCTGGTTTTGCCTTTCTTTGTGTCTCCAGAGATTAGCACAGTGCCTGGCACATAGTAGGTGCTGAATGTTTGTTGATTGACATTTAATTGGAGGCCTCAGGAGAATCCAGAGACAGCCCCCTAGAAGGGGCCCGAGGAGGAGGAGTCCCAGGCAAGGCCATTCTCCGGGCCTCCCTTCCCAGATCTGCCCCGGACAGTGGCTAGATCAAACTGGAGCAGATGTGTACAGTCAGCTCCAAATGCACAGCTTGGGCTCACTTGAGCCAAGCCAAATCCAGGACCCTTTGCTTGACTCTCCTGCTCCAACTTTCTGGCTTGCTCAAGTCCAAATATTGACATTTCTCAGCACTGAGATGTTTGATATCGCAAGGGATAGAAACAGCCCAGCCAACAGACCAATTGATTGGAATGCTTAAAATTCCTCCCTTCCCCCTTCCCGTGTGGAAATCCCTCCCATCCCGTACCTTTCCCTGGCTAGCCCCCTCCGAAAGTTCTGAGGCCCAGGACCAGCTATGTGGGCTCTCCAAGCCCCTCATGCATAGTAGCATCAGCCCCCTCAGCTGTTGTCACAGCAACCCACAACAGACTCCATAGACACAGGCAAGAGTGGGGGGTGGGGGAGCACCAAACTCTGGGCTGATCGGTAAACTATCCCGAGGGTGCCAAGTGCGATCAGAGACGGTTTCTCCTGCATCCATGCCTCCCGAGTGCCCGGGGCGTGCCAGAGCACAGCCCTTTGTCATGCTGGGCACTGGGAGGAACCAGCCCCATTTCCGAGGGTTCTGGGGAGGGTTTTGCCTTTGAAGAGCAGGGTGTATGTGGGGCGGGGGCAGGGGAAGGGGACGGTGCAACCTGATGGGGGGGTCCTCCTCGAGCCAAGCGGACCCCTGCTGCGGGGAGGGGGAGGGCTGGGGGCGCAGCTGTCACTTCCCTTTGTCTGCAGGGGCACGGTCATCGCCACCGCAGACAGCGCTGCCCCGAAGGGAGGGCGGCCGGGGTACCGGCCAGCGAGGAAGCCGCGGCTGCTCCGGAAGTTTGGGACAATAGCGGACTCACAACACAGAACCTACCCTGGAGCCCTGGAGCCCGGGAACCCTGGAGCCCTGGAGCCGGGGGCGGCGCTCGGTGGTCTGCGGCTGCGGGTCGGAGGGAGGGCCGGCTGGCTGGCTGGCTGGCAGGCAGGCAGGGGGCCGGGGGGCGTGCGCTCTAGCGGCCACAGCTCGGAGCCCGGGGGCGCACGGGGCGCCGCGCGCTGCCGCCGCCCGCCAGCCGCTGCCCAACTTTGCACAAAGGCGGCAGCAGCGGCAGCGGCAGCGGCAGCGGCATGGCACGCCCGCCCCTCCCCTGCCGCCCGGCCGGCCGGCCCGCCGTCCGCTGCTGGGGCGGCTGCCGCGGGGCGCACGCTCACCCGCTCGCTTGACGCGCCCTGTCCCGTCCCCGTCCAGTCCAGTCCCGAGGGGCTCCGGTCCGGCCCTGCTGCCCTCCCGCCCCGCCTGGGCGGCTGCGCTGGCTGGGGGTGGGGAGGGGGCGGAGGAGGGGGAGGGGGCAGAGGAGGGGGCGGGGAGGAGCGGGAGGAGGAAGGAGGAGAGAGTGGGCGGCGGCCACGGCCACGGCTCCCACTGTGACGTGAGCAGCCTTCGTAGCTATTTATAGGCACGCATTGGATTTCATTCATGAAAATAGGGCCTGGTGGCCCGGCCTGGCCCGGGGCTGCGCGCGTGTCAGGGGGCCGGGTCCGGGGTGGGAGCGGGGCGAGGGCCCCCTGCCCCCCTCCCAGCACCGACACGTTCCCCGAACTCCACCGTCCCCCAAAGATCCCCAGGGCGGGCTCGGGGGATTGCCCCACCCCTTCCCTGGGGTCGGACTCTGGGTCTCCCTGCACAGTTCCGCGTGGTCCCCGCCCCGTGGCCGGGCCCAGAAAGTTCTCCCACTGGCTCCTCCCACCCCCACCCCCACCCCGACCCCGGCCTGGCGGCGCAGGGCCAAGCTGCTTCCCTTCACCCAGCTCCCGACTTCTACTGCTTTTCCTTTCAAAGGCGCTCTCTACTGCAGCCCAATCCCCCCTGCAGCGGTGGGTGACAAGGGTGTATGTGTGGCCGGGCAGGATGGAGCAACCCATCCTCCCACCCTCTTCTGGCCCTCCCCCAAATCTCCCACCTTCTCGCTCATGGGGAGGGGGGTCGAGGCAGCCTTTGTTGCTATTCTGAACCCATCTTTACTTCCCTGGGCCTCGGCTCTCCCCATTTGTAAGAAGAGGGGAATATTTGTGGCCCATAAGGTCCCTTCCTCTCCTAAGTCCCATTCAATCCCAGGAAGCATGTCAACAGTAGGAATTTGAAGGCCCTTTTCCTAACTTTCTGAACATTTCTCATCTGATGCAAGGAGCTACCCCAAAATGTCAAACTTTTGCAGTTAACAGGTTAATTTTCCCAACAACCCTCAATAACCCCATTCCTCTCTGAAGGCCATGATAACTGTTAGAGACAAGACTGTAAGATATGGAAGGCCAAGGCCAATCCCTTCTGTTGTTTTTCTATGGGATACCCATGACATGCCTTGTGAAGCTTTGTTAGAAAGTAACGGAGCACAGAACACCCATGCTGATCAGGCAGTGTTGGGTTTGCACATCGGTTCTCTCAGGTCTCTCTGTAAAAGGCATTTTAAATGGGTGAGGAAGCCCAAAACTGATTATTCTAAAAAGTGAAGACCCGGTTCTCTGGCTCTCCGTAGGCTTTCTCAAATTACCAAGCCAACAAGAGGCTTTGGTTTCTTCATCTGTAAAATGAAGGGCCTTGTTGGGACTTGATCTGCGTTCCTGTGAGGTCTGACATTTCAAGCCCTTTACAACCTCTACCCTTCCTACCTGTCTAGTCTTCCATTTTATTCCCCTCCACGGCCTCTAAGATCCAGCCAAGCACATTGGCCTACTGGTTGTTTCACAAATGACAATCTGCCCACATTTCTGCCCCACTTCCCCCTACGGAGACGGAACTACTCTTCCATAGAAGGTGGTGCTTGAAATGGGAAGGAAACCAGGTATTCTCAGTTCAAGTACCACCTTCTAAGAAAAACCTCTGATCTTCCGGGTATACTAGAGCTTACCCCTTAGAGCTACTTTGTATTATATATTCAAAATATTGTATCTCCTATTAGAATATCACCTCTTCATGGGAAGAGATGGCTTTACTTTTGGTTTTGTGCCCCCAGAGCTTATGAGGTAGAATTACACGCACGCGTGCACACACACACACACACACACCCCTGTTTTTTGCTTGTCCTTTGTTTTCAAAGAGGACCAATGGCGTCGCTTGTGAATTGGATTTAAGTGAAGCAGAGTTTCCAGGCTCACTCTCTTCCCTAGTCATTGAAGTCCAGTGGCAAGACTAAAGTCAAGAAAACTGTCAGAGGCCCGGGATGCAGTGGATGAACTTGGTGTCTTCAATGTCTGACCCAGCTCTAAACACTTCACAGCACTGCATCAGCCACCTTTATGGCTACTGGAACAAATGTTCTCATCCGCCCTTGACGGGGAAGTCTTTGTCTCTCTGTTTCAGTCTGTCTGTCTCTGGTAGGAATTTAATAACTTTCTTGCTGCTCGTTTGGTATTCCCTGGTTCCATGACTTCAGTTCTAATTTGAAAGTGTATATATGTGTAACTTTGTGGGGTGGGAGGTACATACACGAATATTTACAGAATCTTCTATCTAATTAAATCCTGGAATCCTCCCGGACAACTGGGTAGTATTCATCCTTGTCATGAAGACTTTTAATGAGAAGGAATCCACAATTTCCTGAGGTCACTCCCATTCCACATCTTAGATATTTCAAACTGATAAGCCCTTTTCCATCACATCTCCCCTGATATATTCTACAAACTCTTCAACCTATTGCTACCTCTACTGCCCTCTCAGGCCTCCTACATCAGTCTCCTCAATCCAGCAAAGCAAGTCTTAGTATTCTTGTTGCTGGCCAAATAGTTGTCATCCAGTCAAGGATATTATGGATCTAAAGACTGGCTGGAGGGTTAATTGTTCTACTTGGGATTTTTGCTTCTTGGCCTGTTTTCTTCTTCCTTTCATTTACATCAGTATTCAGTTCAACAAATATTTAAAATTAAGCACTCTGTCTCTCTGTCTTTCTCAGCATGTACGTGTCTCATATACTGTTGTCTCAGAAGCACCACAGTTAGAAATACGGGGTGTTCCTAAAGTCTAGACACATAGGCAAAAATGCATATTTTCAAGAAATGAAGTAAATGAAATTGTCAACAACATTATATTTAATTGGAATATTAACAAATAACATCTTCAATATGGTTTCCATCATTTGTCATGCAAAGGTTGATGCACTTTGCAAGACTCAGATGAACTCAATGCAAAAACTCCACATTGCCATCAATTTTAGCACATTCACTCTCTATGTGTTCAATCAAGTGTGTTGCATCTGTGATTTTCACTGAGTACACCTCCTCCTTTAGCATACCCCAGAAAAAGAAGTCAAAGGGGCTAAGGTCTGTTAATATTCCAAATATTTCAAAATATGCATTTTTGCCTATGTGTCCAGGGACACCCTGTAGCTAAAGAATGAAAAAAAATCCCTATTCACAAGGAGGTTGGTGGGATTGATAAAATTTTGGGACCAACAAATCTCTTCTAAGTGGTTTTTGTTTGTTTGTTTTAGCAGATCTCACATTCCTGAAGTGGAGGATTCAAAGGCAAAAGACACACATTTAAAGGGTTATATGGGAGCTAGAAGTGATTTCTAACCCCAAGTCAGAGATAATTGTCTGGCCCTCAGACATGGTAGGTTAAAAGACAGATTAATGTAACTGATTGGTGTTCTGCAGTCTAAAAAAGCTTGGCCTCTGGAGGCAAGAATCCTTTTGAAGGGGGAAAAGTTGAATAGTTAAAACCTGTCAATTTCTACATTTTTCTCTCCTTATGAAAAGTGAAAAGCTGTTTTTCCCTAATCTAACACTGGGCAACTACAGTACTTTCACTAAAACAGCTGATACATAGTTTCTATAAGAGACTCTACAAGTTAAGAGGAGATAAAGCTCCTATCTAATGGGGGGGGGGAAGTGAACCTTGCAAGCTGTACACATTGAAAATTTTGCTATACCCAAGCTACATGCCTGCCCCATGGAGAGTGACATTATGCATTCTACAAATGAAGCCAAGAGTCTCTGGGACCATCAGACCACTAGTCAGAAAAGTCTCCTTGCCCTATGAAACAAGTAAAGTAACCAACCCTAGGGGAGCCAGGAACAGCCTATGATAAAGGGGGTGCTGTTCCTCCATGTATGTGCTTTTAGCCTATGTCCTTGTGTCTTTATATGCTTCTCATATTCTCTCTCTCTCTCTCTCTCTCTCTCTCTCTCTCTCTCTCTCTCTCTCTCTGTCGCTGTCTCTGTCTCTCTCTCTCTGTCCATATACTCTAGGCCAGTGGTTCACAAACCTTTTTTGGTCCTGAAATCATTCCCCTTTAGACTCTTTAAAAAATCAGTGAAATCTTTATTTTTGTGGGGTTAAATCTCTATTTACTGCTTTAGAAATTAAAACATCTTAGTATTGCTATTAAAATAGTTTTTATTTCAGAGCCCTCCCAGAAGGGTGTTGGGGACATGTGCAAGGGTCCCTAGACCACACTTTTTAAGAACCAGTGTTGGACAACACATACGCACACATCTGTGCATGGATGAAGAACGTCTTTAGATGTGCTTCCTATGCAGTATGGGTACCCTTCAATGTATTTGCTAGATTGGTCTACTCTTTCCATCGATGAAGTGTGATTTGTGGGGAAAGTGTACCCAGGTTAATGAGGAATATGTGCTCTTCTCTTGCTATGCACTGTTTTATTAAATAATCCTTCTGTTTTGTATTAAATGACCCTTCTCCGGCTGCCTATTAAAAGTAAAGGTCACATCTGGGTGTAGCGATCCATGATTTTTGATCAGATGAAGTATATCTTATGGGAGGTCTCATTTGCAAAAAAGATGTTCTGGGTGCTTCTGTTATATTTTAGATGACATCAGACTCTTCCTCTAAGACTTCTTTTCTCTCAGACCTACCAAGTTTCACAGATTTAGAGGTGGAAGAAATCTCAGAAATCCTTTCCTTTTAAACCACTTAATTCATGATGAGGAAAGTGAGGACCAGAGAGGTGAAGGGATTTGGCAAAAGTGTGCACAGGCTAGCAGAGTAGTAAGAAGCAGAAGTCTGGATTTAAAATTCAGTGTTCTTTTTCACTTGTGTATCTACCACCTTGGTGTGTGCTGGGGGGAGGGGTTTGTATGGGTGAAGGGTGGTTGTATTTTTGTTGTTTCCTAATCATCTCACAACTTCTAAAAAAATCCTTATTATCCCCATTCCACCATCATTTTCAGTCTCTATCATCTAAGTAGAAAATATCCCTTCACTTCCAGGCACTACTTCTAGGCAAGGAGGCAGGCTAGACCCCTGCCTTAGAGCTCATTCCTTCACCCCAAAAAGGGAGTCCAAGACAAACACATGGATCCACTTAAAGCAATACTGGTGCATTAGAACCTGACCTTACAAAACAGATGGAACTAGAAAGGGAAATGATTTATAAAGGATTCTTTGTTTCACCAAAAGGAAGTCCCCTTGGAACGTCCAGCTTCTCCCTTTTGGTGCATTTACAATTTGATTTGGGGGAAAATCTAGTTTAGAGACAGCCTTTCAGGAACATGTTTTATGAAAGGTGAAGTGTATACACTCCAGTGCCCAGTCTCCAGCCCTTTTGCTTGCCAAGATCATAGGATCACTTAGCAGGCAGTTCAAATGTCTTCCACATGGCTTTTTTGGGGGAACGGGGGTTAGGGAAGGACTAGCAAGAGGAGAATCTCTTGAGGCAGGCATTTTAATCCTTGTTTTGACACTAAGCTGCTGTTTGGCCATATGTGACTTACTAAATCTTTTTGTGACTCTGTTTCCTCAGCCATAAATCAGAGAGCAGCACCGGTACAGGCCTCACTCAAGTAGCAGGCACGATATAAATAGCCAGAATCTGGATTCTTGTCCCAGGAAACTTTCCAACTAATGAGTGGTATTCACACCCTGTAATTTAACCTTTCTTTGCCTGGGGGTAAAAGATTTTGGTCTTCCTGATCTAACATGAGAAGCTTTAGTCAAATCAACTGATTGAATTCAGCAAATAGAGCTGTTTCCTGTATATTACATATCAGCTTACATAATTTGTAGAACATAAGTTCCCTGAAGGTAGGGACTTTCTCACTTGTGTATATATCTCCAGTAGACCTAGTGAGACACATTTGCTTGTTGACTGGTATCCTACCTCCATGTGTTTGCGTAGTCTGTATCACGCTGAGAATGATTTTTTCCCCTTACCTTCATCTCTTCACTTCAAGTGGAACCTCTTAATGAGTGACCTCTCCTGATTTGCCCCTGTTATTCTGTGTGTGTGTGTGTGTTTGCACACGTTATTGTTTTTCAATCCTGTTCAATTCTGGGGTTTTCTTGGCAGAGACACTGGAGTGGTTTGCCATTTCTTTCTCCAGCTCATTTTACAAATGAAAAACTGAAGCAAACAAGGCAAAGTGACTTGGCCAGGGTCTAGTAAGCTAGTAAGTGTCTGCGGCCAGTTTTGAACTCAGGAGGATGAGTCTTCCTGACTCCAGGCCTAGCATTCTATCCACTGTACCACCTGTGTGTGTGTATATGTATATGTATATGTATATGTATATGTATATGTATATGTATATGTATATGTATATGTATATGTATATGTATATGTATATGTATATGTATGCGTATGCGTACGTGTATGTATACATATACATGTATACACACATTTACACACACACAGTTGTTTTTGCTTTGTTTTCAAAGAGAACCAGTGACATCACGGGGTAATATCTTGACTTGTATGTGAACTGGATTAAAGTAAGGCAGTTACCCAAAGTCATAGGGCCCACTCTCTTCCAGAATCATTGAAGTCCAGCGGCAGGACCAAAGTCAAGATGACCCACAATGGCCTGGGATGCAGCGGATGACCTTGGCATCTTCAATGTCTGACCAAGCTCTAAGAGCTCCATAGCACCTGTATCAGCCACCTTCATGGCTACAGGAACAAATTGTTTTCACCCACCCATTCGGCTGGGGAAATCTTCACATGTTTTGGGGTAAACATCCCCCCCCCCATAACACTCACACATTGTGGTATAATGCACACAAAGATTACCTAATGGGTTTGAAGCAGAGATACAGATAAAGTGTCTGAAAAACATCTGAGGAGGGAGAGATCACTTTCAGTGTGTGTGAGGAGAGAAGCATAGTAGGAGAAGCGAGAGGGAAATTTTGATCTTGGGTGGAGGAAGAAGATGAGAGGTGGCTGGAGGCTACTACAGCCATGGCTGGAGGTGGGAGTGATCAGTCAAGAGTCAGTCAACAAGCATTTAGTAAGGGCTTCTGTGTGCTGGGAATATAACACAGGCAGAGTCTGTGCTGTCTGTGAATATAGGGAGGTGAAGAGGATCAGATGACATCAAACAAGAAGTGGGGCACAAAAAGCGGGCTGGTTTAATTAAAGCTGGAAAAGTAGAGAGGAAGCAGCCTGGAGATCCCTGCCAAGTGCCCAGAAATAAAGTTTGTATTTTAGCTCTTTAGTTGACAGAGACCAAGGAAGATTTCCCAGCCAGGGATTGAGGGAGTGAGGGGGTCAGACAAGTGCCTTAGGGGGTTTACTTGATCAGCAACCAGAGAAGATTTACTAGCAGAGTATTAGAATAATCTTGGTGAGAGATAATGAGGACCTGAAGGATGAGTGTGGCTGATAGATGGAGAGATGAGGACGGGAAGGGACGGAAGAGATCCTGGAGAAAGGACTTGACCATCGATTCACCAAGAGAGCCTACCGGGACACTATAAATATTTGTGAATGGTACAACTGCATGCCACGAGGGAAATGTGGTTACAGAGGAAACCTGGGGAGCTGGGAAGAGACACAGAATTACTACCACTTGTTCGTCTCTTCCCCAAAATCCCACCTCATAATTCCTCTACCAACTGTATTATTCTTTCTCTCTAGGTAGTGACAAGTCTAAAGGACTTGAATTCTCAGTACTTTGTTCTAACATTGGCTGGCCATGAAAATCAATTTCCTCACCTGTGAAAGGGAAATTCATTTCTTGTGCTCTAACCAGTGGTCATTTCCAAGGGGCAGCATGCCACAGATGGTGTGTTAACACAGAGTGCTGGACTGCAGTCGAGAAAACCTGGGGTCAAATCCTACCCCCTGACACTTAGTTGGGTTGCCCAACTTCTGAGACTCAGAGCCGGCCACTCTCTAAAATACTGTAAATGTTAACCTGGGTTGTGATTGACACCTCCAAATTGGAAAGAGTACTGTGCTTGGAGTCAGAGAGTCCTGCTGCTGACACTGTATGTATGATCGGGGTGGGGGTGGGGTCATGATGATGAAAATAATAGTGTATGTGTGTGTATATATATATATACATATATATACACAGGCATATGTTTATAGTACACATATGGCATATATATTATACTATATCTATACCATATATAATCATATATAGTATATATGTTATCATATATACATATATACCCCCACGTATACATGTATATACATATTTATGTGTGTATATGTATATATATATATGTATATGTATAATAGTATAGTATTTGTATTGGTCTGATCAGCCATAGTCAGACACACTGTACCTTGACTCCAACATAGTGATATCATTTTGGTCCTCTTTGAGCACAAAGGGCAACAATCAAATCTCTTTTTCTCTCCATACATATATACACATATATACATATATACGTACACATATTAATGGCATAGATATACTATTATTATCACATTATATATGTACTATGCATTAATAGTATATATTATTGTCCTATACACACACACACAGAGCACACGCACATATACATACACATGTGTCACTTTAAAGTTTGCAAAGTCCTTTAAAACAAGAGTATCCCGTTGGATTCTCATAATAACCATGTCACATAAGTGCTATTATTTCATTCCCATTTAAAAGGTTAGTAAACTGAGCTTCCTTAGATTCAGGGTTTCCTATTTCTAAGATGAGGAAGGTCGGCCTAGTCTGACCACTGAGGTTCCTTTGAGCACTAGTCTGTGATCCTATGGTCTCCTGGTTTTAAGTTACCTTTCGGGCTTCAGCCATTTTATTGGGCCCCTAAGACATGAGTCACACTTATCAATTAGTGATAATTTACTATACACAGTCCTTCTCTGTATAAAGGTTCCTTTAAAAAATCAACCTGCTCTAACAATGCTACCAGATTCGGTTGCTAAGGCCCTAACGAGAGCTGATTTCCTTCCTGGGAGGCTGCACAGGACTTGGTCCCCAGGAGGAAGGGCAATTCAGAGGCTTCATTTTAATTGGCGCCGTGCCTTCCATAGTGGCTCCTTGCCTGGAAAGTCATTAAGGGCTGACTTCCTTTTTCAAGCATCTCACTGTGGTCCCTAGGCTCATGGCCACAGAGTCATTCACTGCCTCTGTTAATCTGTGGGCAAAATGGAATGTTTCAGAGGACATAAAACCACCATTGGTAAACTTGTAGGCCCATGTGATTAGTTAAGTTTAGAAACAGCTAGTCATACATGAGTGGCATCAGTAGTTTAAACTACCTGGGATCAATGATGAAAGAGCAGCTAATCTCTCTGCTTCAAGGCATAAGCCAGTGACTCTGGGAGGTCAGGGGCCGAGCTCCACTTTTCGCTATCCAGTAGACGCTGCTGAGAGTCAGCATTCTGTCCTGTCAGCATTAGCCAAGCTTGGCTCATTTCAGTTTCTGAAACTCCAAGAATGATGATGAGAATAATGTCTCATCAATTCTTTTTCCACAAGAGTGCTCTCACCTTTCCACTTTGACTAGTGGAAAGCCCTTCTCCTTAGGAGACTGCAGTAGCCTACAGAGAGGCTTTGTGTCTAGCTGGTTTCCTTCCTTTCCAGGACATTGTCCACACAGCTGCCTGCATAGGACCTTGCCCTCCTCATGCATTTCTCATTACAGTTAAAGTGCCCTCCACCATGCTCTCCATACGCAGAATGTCACTTACTTCCTCGATGCTTCTGCACAGGCAGTGCCCCTCCCCCGCCTGTCTTCAAGGTTCTCCTCCTCTCACCTGTCTCTCAGCATCCTCCAAGGCTCTGCTCAAGAGTTACCTACTTCACAAGGCTGATTTCTTTAGGTTCTTGCTGTTCCCTCTTCCCAAATTGCTTTGAATAACTTTGCATTTGCATTTCTGTTATGTGGCATGTTTTCCCAGTGGAAGAGAAGCTCCTTGAAGTCAGGGGCTCTTTCGTTTTTGTATTTATCCCCACAGTATCTGGTACGTTTTTATGCCTCAGTGGCTGATGCTTAATTAACACTTGAATGGAACTGAATGGAACCCGGCAGAGAGAACTCCAAACCACAGGCAGCATTGGAAAATGTCCACTTTGCAGATTCTGAAATGAATGTTTCAACAGCAAAATGAGTGGAGTTGAGTTGCTGGATTTGGAGTCCAAGGGCAAGGGTTCAAGGCCTACCACGGAGGTCTTGACCAAGTAATCTGACCTCTCTGAGCCTCAGGTTCCACATGTAGAATGAAGGAAGAGGGTTTGGGAAGATGGCACTTTTCAGGTCCTTCCTGGCTCTAAACCTATGTCCTGGGAGCAATGATGTCTGGACCCAGGCAGCACGCATGACAGAACCCCTAGAGCATTGGGGGAGGCCAGGCATGACAAACAGAGGGGACCCTTCTGGCGGCTCTGAGTGACGCATGAGGGAGAGCAGCTCTGGAATGAGGTGAGAGGAGACCGGGGCTCACCAAGACTTTTCTTCAAGGGCTTGGCCCCAGAGTATGGAACTGGGAGCAACTGAGAGGCAGCTCCAGGCTGGATGTCAAGAAGAACTTCCTAAGGAGAGCTGGCCAAAGGCAGTGCACCTTGGGAGGTAGTGGGCTCCTCATCACACGAGGTCTTTAAGCAGATACTGAACCAGAGTAAAGACTAACCGATGTACAGGTTGGGGGCAACATTGGTACCTTCAAGATGTCAAGATGAAGACCAGAGGGCCCCGAGAATGTTGTGTAGACACTCCGCAATGGACTTAAGTGAGGACATGGCCAAAAGTTGCATAGGATGGGTTGTGATGTGTAGTTGGAAAGAACATCCATGATGATGATAATGCATTACTTCAGGGGATTTCAATTTCCTTTGGAGTGAAACTCCTAGAAACCATTTGATATGAAGAATGAACATGAAGGCCAAAGGCTGAACAGAAACGTCCTACCAAAGACAATCTGACAGAGAGGGAAAGAGAGAGGTCACAAGAAGATATGCACGTCCCCGCCAACACCAGCATCAATACTCAAGGATATTTCTTGAGACTTTTTTTAAAAACCGAGCTACTGTGGGTTAGAACAGAAGCAAACGGAAAACAGTGAGAAATGACAGATTTGTGGCGATGGGAAGGCAGTTCTTTATAGTAGAATGAAACCTACACTAAGAGCTAGGAGATCTAGATTCTAATCCCAGTTCCTCTGCCAATTCACTTATAGGTCTCCAGTCAATGGACAATCTGTCTTTGTCTCATTTTCCTCAACTACAAAATAAATTGTTGTCGAGTCATTTCATTGGTGTCTGACTCTCTGTGACCCCATTTGGGTTTTCTTGGCAAAGATACTGGAGTGGTTTGACATATCCTTCTCCAGCTCATTTTACAGATGAAGAACGGAAGCAAACAGGGTTAAGTGACTTGCCCAGGGTCACACAGCTAATAAATAAACTGAGGCTGGATTTGAACTTAGGTACTCCTGACTCTAGACCCAATACTCTATGTACTGCATCCTAAATGCCCCAAATAGATAATATCTAATATGATAGCTAATTTCAGAGCTCAACATAGTCTTTGAAAAAATGAGTGCTTAGAAATGCTTTGGAATTGAATCTTTATGGTGTCATCTAGCTCTGCCAGGATTTTCAGTATGTATAGAATTTAGAACAAATAAATGTTGCAATCTCTTCTCTCTGACCACCCCCCCCATCCTTTTTGAAAAAACAAATGTGCATAGAATCATAGTTTTCAAGTTGGATGGGGCATTTAGTGGTCATCTAGTTCAAAGTATCCCATCCAACATTTCTAACAGCAGGCTCTTTACACAGGAACTGTGATATATAGCCCTGTAATCTACCCCAGCACACCCTAAGAATACACTGTTCTCCCTTTGGTATCTCTGCAAAGGCATGATTTTGCCTCCTTTTCCCATTGGTGTCCATGACCCATTGTCCTGATATCACCACTGAGGGATTTTCTGCTATCTAGGCATAGTATCCCTGAGGATCTGATATCTTACCACAGATGAAGTTCACACATGAGTTATGCCTTTGGGTTTGGCTTTAAAACTAAGGACTTCTCAGACAGAAATCCCTTTGAGTTTTCAGTCAGGCTAAATAAAATCTGTCTTGTATTTGGTCTTGTTAGCCCAAGTACTTGCAAAGGAAAAGAGGGCCCTTTCCCTTTGTTGGGGAAACTTAGAAGCCAGATTCTGATATTCCCAAAGAACACAGAAAGTGGGGGTGTGAGCCAAAGAGATTTTTAAGGAGATGTACCCCCAAGATTTAACCATCTATGTAAGTCCAGAACTTTAGTAAACAAATGACCAGGGACTCAAGTTATAAGCTTACTAATTTTAACAGCTTCCTTTGGTCTAATCTCTATAACAAATTTATCAAGGATTTCATTGGTACATCCAAAATGCTCTAATGATATTTCTTAGGTTCTGATAAGCACTAAGTGAAAAACCTAATTTGTGTTGCTTCCATTGACCTTCTGCAGAATGTAATTAACGTGCCAACCAGAGGCCCCTCATGACTGGATTGCGTAGGGGAATATAATCAAATTGGGTGTTTTTGTAAATAATGTAAGGGTCTGACGTCCACAATCAGATATGAGGTCTTTGCCAGATGTAAATCGGTTATTCACACGAAGAAGAGCTGCCTTTTATAACTGGGAATTCAATGAGCTGAATTCACAATGAAATGAACAGTACTTGCAACTAAATACAGTTTCCTGGAGTCAGGTTAGTTAAACCCCTCTGAGGGGTAGAGGTAACGTCCTGAGTGAGATGCTGTACAGATGCTGAGACAGGAAGCTCCCCCTGCCCTTCCCCCGTGATTCTGATACTGGGATCTAGGGGTGGGAGCTCCCGGAAGCACAGAGAAGCCTCTCCTTTCTCTCCCTTTTGGTTTTTGGTGGGGTTTTTTTATTGCCTATCTCATGATGGACAGATGAAAGAGACAAGAAAACAGGCGTTGGAGCTGTGGGAAGGATGCAGGGGGAAAGGAGCATCAGATATTTTGAAGAAAAATGAAAACCTGTGAAGATACACATAATTGAGAGGAAATACAAGTAAATCCTTGTGCCAATTATGTTAATGTCAGCTTCCTGAAGGCAAGGACCTTTTTTCTGTTTTTTTTTTTTAATATCCTCAGAACCTAGCATAGTGCCTGGCACATAGTAGGTACTTTACAAATGCTTTTTGAATAGACTCGAATCTGTTTAAATATCGTATCCCTATCCTCTTGAGGACAGGGACTGTTTACATTTTTGTCTTTGGTGCTTAACAATGAGTTGAACTGCAAGCCAGCCCATATTGAAAAGGATCCTGGTTGCCTTTGGGGGATTTATCAGAGTTCATTTAGGTCAAGGACTTTCCTCTAACCTTTCCGCTTTAAAACCTAGGAAATCCACCCTCCCAGATAGCCAAGGCAGCACTCAAGCCTGAGTCAGTCAGTCAACAAATGCCTACTATGTGCCAAGCACTGGGTGAAGTGCTGGGGATCCAAAGAAAGAAAACAAAGAGCTCCTGATCTTGAGGAGCTCAGCACATGCTAGGTGAGCTGACGGTCACCATGAATACTGTCAGAATGTGAGAACACTCCTCATTTCTACTTCCCAGCAAGGGCCTCTTGTGGCCATCCAGAGGCCCCCCGGATACAAAGCTATTGCTGCCCAGTCTCCTTTCCTCCTCTTGGTGAGCACTGCCAGAGGAGCTCACAGGCTCCTCAGAGCGGACAGCTCCCATACTTATTCAGAGCTGTCCCTCAGTCAGTGGCAGCTAAAGCCAACCCAGTGCCCTTTTGGGATTAGCAGCTCTCACCACTGACTCTAGAGGAATGAAGCCCGCCAAACCCTGGGCACTGAGGGTCACATGCGGTGGTATCTTCTTCAAAGAGGAGAATGCAGGTTGGATAAGCACTCTTGGGGAAGATGGAAGTGGTCCAGATCCCACCTCCACACATTTGCACTGGCTGTGTGCAATGGCTAGAATGTACTTTTCTCTATCACTTCTGCCTCCTGGAATCTCTGACACTTAGCACAAGTACCACCTTCTGCCTGAGGCCTTTCCTGGTACCTCAATCGTCTTGGGCCCTCCCCTCGGTTACCTTGTATCTCTTCTCTATTTACCTCTACACATACATGTGGTCTTCCCTGTTAGAATTTAAAGTCTCCAGAGAGAGAGAGAGCTTCTGTCCTATCTCCAGGGCCTGTCCACAATAGGTGCTTAATAAATGCTTGTTAATTAACAGATAGTCTTGGAAGTTCCTTCTAACTCTGAGATTGTCATTTTGAGTGACATATTTTCTCTAGTGACTGTTACTAACTCTAACCCTCTACCTAGGTAGGGTGATATCTGCCCCGCCCCATCCTTTTCGTAATTTAAACCATACTCAGGATGAGGTATTTTCCCTTAATGTATACTGTGAAGTGTCCCACCTCCACACCTTTGTCTGAGTCAGGGCTGGGGAACTTATGGCCCCTAGTCATGATTATCAAGAGTCATCATTTTTCAGTCAACATCATCCAGGCTCAAATTGGTTTAATTCCTGAAAACTCCAAGAATGATAAAGATAATAATGTTGAATCAATTCTTCCTCCACAAGATTGTTCATCCCCTTCTAATCTTCACACAGCCACCAGCCTAGTGCAACCCCAACCAAAAACCCAGCAGCTGCAGCAGCAGCAGCAGCAGCAGTAACACCAGCAGAAGCAGCAGCAGAAGCAGCAGTAGCAGCAGCAGCAATGTCTCTTGCTTTGGATACTGCAACAGTCTCCTTATTGATTTCCTGTCTAGCAGATTTTACTCCTCTCCAGTAAATCCTCCACACAGCTGCCTGCATGGGTCTGGCCATGTTATTCCCTTGCTCCAGAAGTTTCAAAGGTTCCCTGTTACCTCAAGGATAAAATATAAGCTGTTCTTTTGTGCACTTACAGTCATCTGGCCTGGCTCCAGTCTACCTTTCCAGGTTCCCTCTCATGCATGCTATAATCCAGTCAAACTGCCCTCCTCAATGTTCTCCATACACAAAATACCATTTACTTCCTCCTTGCTTTTGCACAGGCAGTACTCTCAAAGTCTTCAGTGATCTCCTCCTTTCATCTCTGTCTCTTGGAATACCTCTACTTTATTCTTGCAATTGATTTCTTAAAATTCTTTCTGTTCTCTCATCCCCTAATTGTTTTGCATAATTTTGTATTTGCATATCTACATATACATCATTGGCAGCTAGGAAGAACAGTAGATGGAATGCCTAGCCTGGAGTTAGGAGGACTTTGAGTTCAAATCTGGCCTCAGACACTTACTAGTTGTATGGTCTTAGACAAGTCACTTAACTTCACTCTGCCTCAGTTTCCTCATCTGTAAAATGAGCCAGAGAAGGAAATGGCAAACCCCTCTGGTATCTTTGCCAAGCAAACCCCAAATGGGGTCATGAAGAGTTGGAAATGACTGAAAAACGACTGAATGACAACAACATATGGGTCATACTTTCCCAGTGGAAGAGAAGCTCCTTGAACTCAGGGGCTCTTTTGTTTTTGTATTTATGCCCACAGTATCTGGTATGTTTTTATGCCACAGTGTCTGATGCTTAATTAACACTTTAATGGAACTGAATGGAACCTGACAGAGAGAACTCCAAACCACAGGCAGCATTAGAAAATGATGTCCAGTTTGCAGATTCTGAAATGAATGTTTCAGCAGCAAAATGAGTGGAGTTGCTGGATTTGGAGTCCAAGGGCAAGGGTTCAAGGCCTGGTGCTGCTCTTTCCTACCATGGAGGTCTTGGCTAAGCAATCTGACCTCTCTGAGCCTCAGTTTCCACATGTAGAATGAAGGAAGAGGGTTTGGGAAGATGGCACTCTTCAAGTCCTTCCTGACTCTAAACCTATGCCCTGGGAGTAATGATGTCTGGACCCAAGCTGCACACACAACACAACCCCTAGAGCATTGGGGGAGGCCAGGCATGACAAACAGAGGGGACCGTTCTGGCAGCTCTAAGTGATGCATGAGGGAGAGCAACTCTGGACGGAGGGGTGACTGGGGCTTGGCTTGCCAAGACTTTTCTTCAAGAGCTTGGCCCCAGAGTATGGAACTGGGAGCAATGGTGGCAGGTCCTGAGAGGCAGCTCCAGGCTTGATGTCAGGAAAAACTTCCTAAGAAGGAGAGCTGGCCAAAGGTAGTACGCTTTGGGAGGTAGCAGGTTCCCCATCCCAAGAGCTCTTCCAGTAGATGCCGGAGAATCCCTCATCCAGTAGGTTCCAAAGAAAGAGGGTTGTGTTCTGGTCAGACTTCATGGCCTCTTGGCTCCCTTCTATTTCGGAGACTGTGACTCAGAAATCAACACCTTCTCTTTTTGTCAACACTTTCACCTTGGAAAGAGGTGGTGATGTGTAGTAAAAGCAAAGAAGAAGAACTGGAAACTTCCCTGATTTAAGAACTCACTGCTGAATGAGAGTAAGCTGCCTTTGCTCTAATTCAGGATTGGAGCTAGAAGAGGCCTAAGAGGACATCTGATCTTATAAATGATGGAGATCAGGTCCAATCTTCACTTCCTTCCTCTCCTCAAACCTTTGCATTCTGGCTTTGAGCCTCATTACTCACCTGAAATTGCTCTCTCCAAAGGTACCAGCGATTTCTTAATTACCTTTTCTCAGTCCTCATCTGTCTTGCCTTCTTTTCTGCATCTGACCCTGTTGACCAACCTTCTCCTGGATGTTTTCCCCTAGTTTTTCACGACATTGCTCACCTCCTTCCTGTCTGACCACTCCTTAGCCTCCTTTGAAGGCTCACCCTTCATGATATGCCCCCTAATTTTGTGTGTTCCCCAAGATTCTGGCCTGGGCCCTCTTCTCTTCTCTATCCTCTCTCTTGGTAACCATGCCAGGTCCCATGATGTGGTAACTACTATCTTTATACAGATGGCATCAGTATCTCCCTTGGGATCAGTTTCATATCACCGATGTCTTGTTGGATATTTCAAAGTGGATGCTCTGGGGACACCTTAAGGCCACCCTATCTAAAACTAAACTTACGATCTTTTCCCCTGAATCTTCCCCTTCTTCTAAACTTCCCCATTTCTGTCAAAGATACCGCCATGCCTCCAGTTTCCCAGGTTCATAACCTCAACATTATCTTGGAATCCATGCTTCCCCTCCCCACGTGTACCCATTCTCACATCTGACCCCTTCTCTTCATGCACAAAGCTCCCACCAAGGTTCAGCCCCTCATCACTTCTCACTTAGATTACTGCAACACTTTCCTACTTGGTCTCCCTGCCTCCAGGCTCTGGCCCCTCCAGTTCATCCTACACCCTGCTGCCAAAGACATTTTCCTTAAGTGCAGCTCTGATCATGGGAGTCTCCTACTCAATAAACAGAATAAAATGCTAGAATGAAATATAAACTCTATTTAGCTTTTAATGCTCTCTTCAACCTTGCCTCAGTCTACCTTTTCAGCACTCTACGAACCAGCCAAGCTGGCTTTTTCTGTTTCCATTTTACAGTGACACTTCATTTCCAGTCTCTGTGCCTTTGTCTTGGCCATCCTTTGTGCCTGAAATTCCCTCCCTCCTCATCTGTCTGCCCCAAAGCCCCTCTCTTCCTTAAGATAAAGCATAGGCACTATGTTCTTCAAGAAGCCTTTCCTGATCCCCCCAACTGCTAGTCCCCTACTTCCCACAGAACCTTGTATTTAAGTACTTTATCTGTCTGTACATCTCTCTCTCTCTCTCTCTCTCTCTCTCTCTCTCTCTCCTGATTTATATTTATGCTATATTCATTTTGTATGTATTTAATTTTCTTCTTCATTATACGGTCAGCTCCTCCTCAGAAGGGATGGTTTCTTTCTCTTTGTTTTATTTCTGTCCCTAGCACTAGTACAGTGCCTGGCACATAGTAGGCCCTTAAGGATCGCTAGTTAGGCTCTCTAATTGATGGAAGTCGCTTGTCTGAGGTTGCATAATTGGGATAATACAAATTCTAACCCAGATCCATTGCTCTTCCCATGACACTGTCCTCAGCAGCCACGGAGAAAGGATCATGGGATCAAAAATGCCAAGTTGGAAGGGCCCTTAGGGCCCATCAAGGCCAAACAAGGTCCAGAAACGTTATCTGTCCAAGGCCATGCAGAGAATAAGAGGTAATGTCAGGACTCATTTCATTTCACTGTGCAGATCAACCATTGAAACAATTCTTAATTTGATTAAAAAGGGTTAATATAGACAGTGCTTCTGTGGTTAATAGAATTAACAACCTACTTAGTTCAGGAAATAAAAAGGTGAGCTCACTCTGACTGAGCTGAGAGCCTGGAAAGTTCTGCATTTCTAAGAGAGACAAGTTGCCAGAAACTTGACTTGATTCAGTCTTTGACACAGGTAAGATAAGTCACCTCAAAGGCTTTCTGACTTTGTATGGGCTGCGTTTGAAAGGATGGCAGGGCCCCAAGTTTGCCCCAAATTGGTCTCGTGGAACACAGATGGGCTTTCATTTCCTACATAAAACAAGGGGCTTTTGAGGTCCTTCTCCTTTCAACCTGAGCCCTGGGTCTCTCTTTGTAAGAGCTGAGGCCTGTGGATCCCTGCGCTGGAGATGCGGAAGAGTGTCCTTTGTGTTTCATGAAGCCTTGAACTATAGGATGACAATACGTGTTTGGGTCTCAAAGAGGACTGATAGGACTACATAAATGTTCTCAGAACATCGTGATGAATAAAGGATCTTAACTCCTTCCCCTCTAACCCCACCCCAGCAGCTGAAGATTTTTAAAAGAACCGCTCCCTTCCCCACACTGAATTTAGTGGTGTGCTGAATTAGCAGCCATGGTTAGAATGGGGTTGAATCCTTCCCTAGAGGTTTGATATGACTAGGGTTTGACTTAACTATCTACCTAGGAAAAACAAAATGGGTGAAAAATACCTATTGTATTCTATGAAATTAGATGGACAACCTATAACAGTAAGTATCTACACCTCCAATGGATGATGAATAAGTCCCTGAACCGAATCAGAAGAGAGGGCAGCTTGGGTTGCTTTCTGGGAAATGGCAAAGTTTACATATTGGCAGCTAGGTGGTGAATGGAGGTAGGAAGATATGAGTTCAAATGCAGCCTCAGAAACTTACTAGCTTTGTAATCCTGAGCACATCATTTAACCTCCAAGAGACTCAGTTTCCTCAGTGGAGATTATACCTACACTAGGCACAAAATGCCTGTTTCTTCATCTGTAAAATGAAGCGATGGATGAGGTCTATTTCAGTTCCGAGCCCTAGGATCCTAAGCTTTCAAAAAATTACTCAGAGAGAGGCAACGTGGCAGTAGATAAAAAAGCTATCTGCAGAGGCAGGAAAACCTGGGCTCAGGTCCTGACTGTCACTTATTAGCCATGTAACTCTGGGCAAGCCAGTTAAATTCTCAGTGCCCTCGGCAAGTCTCTGAAGCTAGGAGTTGAGGATGAGGTACTAACTGAGAGTCCTTGATAGAAGACTCCCTATTCCAAAGAAATAACAGATTCTGCCAATAAACAAACAACTGAATAAATGAATTAAAATGGCCACAATTAACCAACAAAGAAGAGAATTGGCAACAGATCCCTATACATTTAAAGTCTCTATTTCCTCCTAAAATCTGTTGCTGGAGCTGAGAATATAAAGATGCCCTGATAAACAAGCACATAGTGGTAATAAAACACAAAATCATAGAAAATTAAAATGAGAAAGGACTTCAAAAATAATCATTTAATCTAACTTGATCAGGAGTCCCTTTTACATCATGATGGCCAAGTCCAGTGGATCATGGGCAAGGGTTAGAACAGATTCAGCCAGCTCTGGCTATAAGCAACTTACTACTTCCTGAAATTTTACCATTTCACCATTTCACCATTGGATATTTCCATTAGGGACTTTGCTTCCATTGAATTTAAATCTGCCACTTTTCCACCTCTGCCCATTGCTCTTGCCCATATGGGGCCAAGCAGAATAAGCCTAATCCCTCTTTCATGAAAGGTTCTTCAAACATTGAAGGCAGCCAACATGCTCTTGCCTTGATCCCACCCTAAACCCAGTCTTCTCTTCTTTAGCCTCAATATTTCCTTAAACGGGAAGGTTCCAAGCTTCTCACTGTTGGCCGTTTTCCTCCAGCATCTCCATTTGCTTCCTAAAACGTCGTGCCAAGAACTGGTTTCAGGACTCCTGATATGGCCTGACAAGGGCAGGGTGCCGGGGGCCTATCATTCCTATCTAAGGGCAACCAGCTTTTGTTGGGCACCACCTTATGCTGCTGACTCAGATTGACTACGAATTCTGCTGAAACCCCAGGTCTTTTCTGCATGAACAATTATATGCTCATGCCTCCTTGATCACCTGTACTTGCAAGGTTTTTTTTTAATCCTTTTCCCCTAGTAAGCTTTATCATCTTAGAGTTAGCTCGTCATTCTAGCTCGCTGAGGGGTTTTGGGATCCCGAATTGGTCACGGAAGCCATAACTTCCAGGATGGCATCATCAGCAAATTCAATAACTGTTCTACTAGAGAGAGCACTGGACGGGAAGTCCATGTAGTCATCAAGGCTTGGGTTTAACTATGGCCTCTGACACTTACTATATCACCCTGGGCAAGGCACTCACCTGAAGTCTGCCTTATTTTCCTCAACTGTAAGATAGCAAGAATAATAGCATCTTCTTCCCAGGGTTGTTGTGAGGATCAAACAAGATAATATTGCTCAGTTCAGGACTTGGCACATAGTAGGTGCTTAGTAAATGCTCATTCTCCTCCCCTCCACACGTCATCAATGTTTTCCTTCAAGTCACCAATACTACACAGGCAACTACCAGAACATGGCCAAGGGTTGTTCCACAGGGAATAACATTGTCCTTCGGGATAACACTGACCTGTTAGCTAACTCTTGGTCCCTCTCTACATGAAGTCTTCTCTGATCTCCCCAGCTACTAGAGTACACTCTCCCCTTGTATATATTCTGGGGGTCCTCATCCCCTAACTCTCACTGGCCATTCAAAGCAGTCAGCTGTTTCACTGGTCCGGGCATGACCGATTCAGGATAAGCTGCTGCTGCCTCTGAGACATCATTGCAATCTTTTGTAATTGCTCACAAGCCATTCTAATGAGATATTTCAGAGTTTTGCCAGGAATGAATAGCAAACTTAAAAGCCAGTTTGAAGAATCTACTTCCTTCCACTTTTTGAAAATAGGGATTACATTTGCCACCCCCAATCCCCTTCTGGAAGCTTTACAATGTTCACATGTGGGCTCAGCAATCACAAACCTGCCAGTTCTCCTAGGTCTGGTGACCCGAATTCACTGAAGGCATTGAGGTGCTCTCTCTCTCTCTCTCTCTCTCTCTCTCTCTCTCTCTCTCTCTCTCTCTCTCTCTCTCTCCCTCCCTCCCTCCCTAATAGAAAGTTTTATTGATACCTTGTGATTTCTACATCACAGTCCCTTCTGATATTCCCTTCCTCAATTTTACTCTCCCTTTTAATGGTTGAGCAAAACTGACAGTATGATTTTGTCTGCCACTGCATGTAACATTCTGCAGCTGTGGTCCCTCACTTCCCGGCATTGTGTGTTATTTTAGTCCTTTCTTCATCTGGAGCTACAAATCACCACTAATCATGAATTTCCTTGAAGCAATCCATTTTCTAAGGTCAATGATGCTCATAACATAGCTTGGCATTTCTGACTTATGTAATAGGTATCGAAATGCACATGATAGCATTTATTATTATTATTGCTGTTGTTGTTGTTATGATTCTTTTTGTTTGAACTATGATGTCACTGATAGAGTAAACTCCTTCTTACCAATGCAGATCAGTGCCTACTCTGTGACTCACTCACTGTCTCTGAGAGTTGCTTTGGATATTGGGAGGTTGTGGCCAGGGTCATAAAGCCAGTATGTGTCAGAGATGGAATTTGAACCCACATTGTGACTCCAGAGCCCACTCTCTATCCAGTACACCAAGTGATCTTTCCTTGTCTGAGGAGCACACTGCTATGCCTTACTAGCTTTATTTTCATAATGAACGTCTGCCAATAGTTATTTCATAGATTCACAGAATAGAGACAGCAGCTATAAAAATGGCCAATCTACTTTTGGTGGACTTGTCAGCTGCCAGCTTTTGGTGATGCAGATGGCCCTTAGCTGGCAGTGTGGCATAAGCTCCCCTTATGGGATTCTCTATAATCAAACAGCTAGAACCTGAAGAAATGAACTCAGCTATGGTCTGAAGGAATTCATTGAATGAGTTTTTTTTAAAAAACTAACTCTAACTTCATTTTCCTTTCTGGGCTTTATCTGAGAGAGAAAATAGATTCTAAAAGTTTCTTAAGAAGATTTACTGCTGTCTGGAGAATAGCAGCTGGTCCAGCTATCTGTGGTAACTAGACATATTAATAACTGTTCTGGTACCTGACCGAGCTGTGCCTCCCTTAAAAAAGAAAATAATCTTAAGATTGGCAGAACTGGAGAACTGATTCTAAGAGCCCTTCAATTCAATAGGCATACAATGACATTTCCCCCCTAGAATATGTTTTTACTATTATCGTTTTCTATATTACCTCAATATCCCAGTACAGGGAGTTGTTCCTCATAATGAAGTAAAAACAGAGAGGAAAGAAACAGTTTGGCAAAACTAAATGGAACCTCAACCAAGTGTGATATTATTTATACTGTTCCACACCCATAATGCCCCAGCTCCACGAACAAGGGTATCCTTGTATGTCAAGCATCCACTATGGAAATGGCACTGGGTACAAAGACAAAAATTGTATGAGATAATGCTTGCCCTCAGGAAGCTTATGTTCTACTGAGGAGAAATAACATTTAAATGGAAAAGAATGCAAAATATGTACAAAGTAATAGTGTGTGTGTGTGAGAGAGAGAGAAAGAGAGAGAGAGAGAGAGGCAGAGAGACAGAGAGAGAGACAGAGAGATGGAGACAGAGAGACAGAGACAGAGACAGACAGACAGAAACACAGAGACAGAGACATAAACAGAGAGACATAGAAAGAGATAAACATAGATATAGAGAATGAGGTACACAGAGAGAGACAAAGAAAATGAACTAAGAAGCAGAGGCATCAAGGACAGCCCTGTAGAAGAGAAAGCCCATGACCTGAGCCTTGAAGGGACTTAGAGATTCCAAGAAGCAGGAGGGAATTCTAGGCATTAGGGACAGCATGTGCATAGGTGCAGGGAGCTGGATTACTGTGTATGGAGAAAAATTCTCTATATATAGTTAGAATGTTTGCCAACATATATCTTGTTGGGCTTTGGTGGAGCCAAGATGGTGGAGTAAAGGCAGGGACTCACCTGAGCTTTCCCCCAAACCCCTCCAAATACCTTTACAAAGTAACTTTAAACAAATTCTAGAGCAGCAGAACCCACAAAAAGATGGAGTGAAACAAATTTCCAACCCAAGATAATTTGGAAGGTTGGCAGGAAAAGTCAGTTATACCAAGATGAGAGGGGAACAGCTTAGACCTGACCCCAGAAAACCTGGAGCAGGCTATGGGGTGACTGAATCACTGGAAGCAGTGATGGTTTCAAGACCTCTCAGCCCATAGGTGTCAAAGACAACTTAGAAGGTCAGCAAGAAAGGTCTGTTGCACCTAGGTGAGAGTGGAACACAGTTTACC
>CM053624.1:16476159-16492492 GCA_028646595.1 Phalanger gymnotis
AAAAAAAACATACAACCAAAAGAAGACAACAAAGTCAAAGCTCCTACATACAAAGGCTCCAAGAAAAATATGAATTGGTCACAGGCCATGGAAGAGATCAAAAAAATTTGAAAATCAAGTAAGAGAAAGTGGAGGAAAAACTGGGAAGAGAAATAACAGTGATGAAAGAAAATCATGAAAAACAAGTCAACAGCTTGGTAAAGGAGACCTAAAAATAGTGAAGAAAATAACACCTTCAAAAATAGACTAACCCAACTGGCAAAAGATGTCCAAAAAGCCAATGAGGAGAAGAACACCTTAAAAATCAGAATTGGCCAAATGGAAAAGGAGGTCCAAAAGCTCACTGAAGAAAATAATTCCTTAAAAATTAGAATGGAGCAAATAGAAGCTAAGGACTTTATGAGAAATCAAGAAATTGTAAAAAAAAAAAAAACAAAACTAAAAGAATGAAAAAAATAGAATAGAATGTGAAAAACCTCATTGGAAAACAAACTGACCTGGAAAATAGATCCAGGAGAGATAATTTAAAAAATATTGGACTACTTGGAGCCTAGACATTATCTTTCAAAAAATTATCAAGAAAAATTGCCTTGATGTTCTAGAACCAGAGGGGGAAATAGATATTGAAAGAATCCACTGATCATCTCCTAAAAGAGATCCCCAAAGGAAAACTCCTAGAAATATTATAGTCAAATTCCAGAGTTCTCAAGTCAAGGAGAAAATATTGCAAGAAGCCAGAAAGAAACAATTGAAGTATCGTGGAAACATAATCAGAATAAGACAAGATTTAGCAGCTTCTATATTAAGGAATTGGAGGTCTTGAAATATGATATTCCAGAGGTCAAAGGAGCTAGAATTAAAACCAAGAATAACCTACCCAGAAAAACTGAGTAAATATAGTTAGTCGTTCACAATGTGACTGTTATTGAAGTGTTTTGCATGACTACACATGTATAACCTATATTGAATTGCTTGCCTTCTTAATTAGAGTGGATTGGGAGGGAGGGGGGGAGAGAATGCGGAACTCAAAGTTTTAAAAACAAATGTTAAAAATTGTTTTTAAATGCAACTAGGAAATAAGATACATAGGCAATGAGGTATAAAAATCTATGTTACTAAAAAGAGCCAAGAAAAAGCTTTTGGGAGGGGAAGAGGGGGGAATTGAGGGGGAATGAGTGAACCATACGCATATCAGAATTGGCTCAAAGAGGAATAATATACACACTCAATTGGATATAGAAATCTATCTTACCCTACAGGAAAGTAGGAGGGGAAGGGGATAAGAGAAGTTTGTGTGTCGGAGGGAGGACAGATTGGGGGAGGGGGTAGTCAGAAGCAAAACACTTTTGAGGAAGGACAGAGTAAAAGGAGAGAGAGAATAGAACAAATGGGGGGATAGGATGGAGGGGAAAAGCAATGGTAACTGTGAAAAAAATTTTGAAGCAAGTTTCTCTGAAAAAGGTCTCATTTCCCAAACATACAGAGAACTGAATCAGATTTGTAAAAATAAGAGCCATTCTCCAATCAATAAATGATCAAAAGATATGCTTGGTTATCAGATGAAGTAGCAAAGCTATCTATAGCCATATGGAAAAAATACTCTAAATAATTACTGATTGAAGAAATGCAAATTAAAAGAATTCTGAGGTACTACCTCATATCTATTATATTTACTAATAGGGCAGAAAAGGTAAATGACAAATGTTGGAGGGGATGTGGGAAAAATGAGACTTGGAGTTATGAACTGATTCAAGTATTCTACAGAACAATTAGGAACTATGCAAAACCATGCATACCCTTTGACCTAGCAATACCACTTTTGGAACTCAACACAACTAGAGCTGTATCCCAAAAGAGATAAGAGAAGAACAAAAAAGGAAAAGGACCTATATGTACCAAAATATTTATATTAGCTCATTTCTAGGGGCAAAGAGTTAGAAATTGAAGGGATGAAAATCAATTGGGAAATGGCTGAACAAATTGTGGTATGTGATTACGATGGAATACCATTGCACTATAAGAAAAGATGAGCAGGATGTTCTCAGAAAAACCTGGAAAGACTTGCATGGACTGATGCAAAGGTCAATTTACTGTGTACAAAGTTGACAGCAATATTGTAAGATGATCAGCTGTTAATGACTTAGCTATTCTCAGCAACACAATGATCCAAAACAACTCTGAAAGACTCATCATGGAAAGTGCTATCCACCGCTAGAGAAAGAACTGATGGTGTCCGCATACAGATTGAAGCGTACTTTTTCTTAACTTGATTTTTCTTTAGTTTTTTTTCTATGTTTTCTTTAACAACATGACTATTATGGATATTTTTTGCATGACTACACATGGATGACCTATATCAAATTGTTTACCTTCTCAATGTGGTGGGCGGGGAGGGAGGAAGAGAGAGGATTTGGAACTCAGAGTTTTAAAAATGGACATTAAAAATTGCTTTTACATGTAACTGAGGGAAAAATAAAAATAAAATACTAAAATTAAAATTAAATTAAATTTAAAAAAACAAAACAATCTTGTTCCTAATATAGTTCTGAGAAAGGAGAGCATATAAGTTCTTCCGATATGGTTATTGGAGCCATAACTAGTGTGGGTAACCAGGGCTTTGACCAAGGCTATGAAGTGTGAGAGGATGCAAAAAAGTTACCATAAGTAATATTTTATAGTGTAGAAGCCACTACAGTAGCTAATTCCTCCATCAACCCAAAACATTTTCCGTTAATTCCTTCTTGTATTATTATCACCGCCCAAATGATGGTTTGGATATGGGACTACGATTCCTGCCCCTTATCCAGGATGTGTTCAGTGTTGCTTGTCCTGGGGGCCAATTTGGTCCTTGCAGATCTACCAGCTACACTAATTACAGGCAGGCACTCCCCTCCCCCCAATTAAAAGTCTTAATGGAATAGAGGGACTCATTATTTACATGGACGGCATCAGGGTGACTCTGATAATCATGGCAAACACATATGCCATATGAATTTGGAGAAAAGTCACATATCAACTCCAATCAGTGGGCTTGGCTGAAAGCCATCATAGGAATAGTTTTTAGGAGTCTTCTATTGATGGAGTGGGATGGGTGTAGAGGGACAGCTAGGTGATGCACCTAGAGTCAGGAAGACCTGAGTTCAAATCCAGCTTCTGACACTTACTAGGTGTATGACCCTGTATGAGTCACTTAACCCTGTTTGTCTCAGTTTCCTCATCTGTATAATAAGCTGGAGAAGGAAATGGCAAACCACTTCAGTATCTTAGCCAAGAAAATTCCAAATAGGGTCACAATGAGTCAGATGTGACTGAAAGGACTGAACCACAACAAGCTGTGGTGAACAAATGATTTATTTCATCATGAGTCCTTTACTATGTGCCAATCTGAACCTAGTGACTAATAATGACTTCTGTCATCATTTTATATCTTAGACCTTGCCTCTCCTCCCACATGCCCTATGACCTAGTGACACTGGCCTCCTTACTGTTCCTCAAGCAAAATATCCCATCTCCAGACTCCTTGGATCTTCAATGGCTGTGCCACATGCCTGGAATGCTCTCTCTCCTCATCTCCACCTTCTGGCTTCCTTCAAGTACCAGGTAAAATCCCACCTTCTTCAGGAAGCCCCTTTCCCAATCCCCCTTAATTCCATCATCTTCCTTCTGTTGATAATTTCCAACTCATTGTTTATTGATTACTTGGACAGTGTTGCTTGCCTGCTGTTGCTTTTGTCAGATTGACAGCTCCCTGCATGTTTTTGCCCTGACTGTCCCCCAAGCTTGGGATACTCTGACCCTTTACCTTTGCCTCCTGGTCTCTTTCATGACTCAGCTCTAATCTAATGTTCTGTTGAAGGCCTCTCCTGGCCCTCCTCTCCCTACTCCCCTCCCCCTGAGACTACCTTCCATTGACACTGCATATCTTGTGTATGTACAGAAGTATTTAGATGTTGTCTTCCCCATTAGAATGTGAACTCCCTGAGGACAGGGAATATCTTTGCCTCTCTTTGTACCTGTAGAGTTTGGCACACAGTAGGCCCTTAAATATTGGTTGATTGATTTGTGTCATTCAGATTTGATTTCAATGAAGCCAAATAAGCCAGAATATACTATTATCTTTAGAGACCATTCGGGTAGCCTGGTGAAGATGTGGGATTCAAGTTGCATATTTGGGATAAAATATCTCCAAATGAATTGGAATGGAATTAGATGGCAGGATGAACTGAAATACCACACTGAGGGGTGGTGAAACACTCTCATGATAGTTACAAAATGCATCAAGGCACCTTCATTTTGGAAAAAGTCGGTATGGAAAAAGTAGGCCTTCCAAATAGGTTATGGTGACTTGATACAAAATGTTTTTAATAGGAACCCCTGTTCACTTTTTCCAGTTTACAATTCTTAAATATCTGCTATTGATGAAGCTAGAGAGAGCAATGGATAGAACTCTGGCCCTGGAGTCAGGAAGGTCTGAATTCAAATTCTGCCTCAGACATTTATGAGCTGTGTGATCTTGGCCAAGGCACTTGAGCTTTCTCAGTCTTGGTTTCTTCATCTGAAAAAAATGAGGAAAGTGTACACTCTGACCTCTGAGGCACTTTCTATCTACAAATCCAGGAGAGCCTCACTATTATACTACTTAAGCTAGTACTTAACTATATGTATTATATTTTCTTTTGTTTTTTTAAAAAAATTTAAATTGACATGCCCAGAATTTTTTCAAGTATCCCCTCCTTCCCCCTCCCAGAGAGCCAGCTTATAAAAATGAATAATATTTGTAAAAGAAAAAGAGAAAAATCAGTAAACCTAATCAATTCATTGAAAAAATCTGAAAATATACACAACATTCTACACCTGTGACCTTCCCCCCTCCGCAAAAGGTGATATTTCTAATTCTTTCATGGATTGGTTTTAGTGCCCCATCTGTTAAAGCAATAACTATGATTTGTCCATCTTCTGTATGTCCCATAGTGTCTAACACCAGGATCAGGACATCATTGAAGCCTGGAAGGGAATGAGGAGCCATATTGGCTTGCACATTGTCTCCTCCTTTAGATTGTAATTCCCCTGAAGGCAATGGTTGTCCTTTGACTCTTTGTGTCCTCGGTGCTTAGCACAGGGCCTGGTCCATAAGGGGTGCTAAATAAATGTTTATTGCTTGTCTGATATTGCCGTATGTAGAGTCAAAGGACCTGGGTTCAAATTCTGGCTTTTCCACTTACTCGTATGACTTTCTTTTAGGTATCAGTTTCCTCAACTGTAAAATGAGGGCATTAGACAAAATGCCCTCCATCCCTTCTGCTCCAAATGAATGATTCTCTGATCTGCCCAATGAAACAAGATGTTGTGACCCTACTATACACCATCTGGGTCCACCATTTAAATGGATGTGCTGCTTGTGTACTTGGAACGTATCATGTCATTGGCACCAAGCTGAAAAAAAGAATCTGGGCATTGCCCTGTTGACCCACAATGGAAAGATCTGTGAGCTCCATAGCACAACATGGAAGAAGAAGAATGTTGGCCTCCAATTAGACAGTGAAACTTTTTGTGTGTGTTTGAGCCTGTGCTGCCCTCTAGGGGACATCTAAGAGATAACCTCCCATAGGAGGAAATGTGAGAATGGATGCTTGTGGAAAAAGGAGCCACTCAGTTGAATTCCACGAACATTATTCTGGGTGTCCTGTGAGCATAGATCAGGCTGGTCTTCACCCTCATGGACCTTGTGAATGGTGGAAAGAATTCTGGACTCTTTGAGGATAAGGACTATCTTATAATTGCCCTTGTATTCCCAAGCACGGCATTCTTTAACAAATGGCAGTAAATAGTAGGTGTTTAATAAATGCTTGTTAATTGAGTAATTGGTTGGCTGTGGATTCATGAGAGAATTGGGTTTGAAAGCTACTTCTGCCCCTTATTAGCTGCATGACTGTTGGTAAATCATTTTGTCTTTCTCAGCCTCAGTTTCCCTTTTTCTTCTACATCTCTGAACCTCTGATCAGATTGGATCACAAGGCTGCAGGGAGGATCTACTTTCTGTAGGCCTTTCCTGCCCACCCATACCAGCTTTCCATTCCCTCCTCCTCCCTGCAAGAACTACCTTCCATTTACACTGTATGTATCTTGTATACATATATTTATTTGTATCTTGCCTCTCTTGTTAGAATGTGAACTCCTTGAGGTCTTTCTTTCTATTCTTATGGCTAAGAACAATGCCTGGTACATAGTAGGTGCTTAATAAATGCTTATCGACTGACTAGCCTCGGAGGAGAGAACCAGGAACCTAGGAAACCAGCATGAGCACAGCATAGACAAAGCTGGAAACATTGTAAGAAAGGTTTGTGTGACAGAGACCCAGGAAGCCTTTGAAAGCAAAAGCTTTTCCCTCTGCCAGTGGGAAGAATTCTTCTTTCCCTCAACAGCAGGACTTGAAATCCAAGGTCCTGGGTTTGAATCTTGCCTCTCCCACTGCCTAGTTCCAGGCTCTCAGGAAAGTGACTCCCTTTCTCTAGGTCTCAGTCTCCACAATCAGGACAATGAGGGGGATGAATTTAACCCTTCAGGTCCCTCCCAGCTCTGACTGCTAGAAGAGGATTATATGCAGTCTGTGGCTTTTTTGGACTGTCATCTGAATTGCCCAGTAGATTTGAAGCTAGGCAGACAAGCCTGTCTCTGACACATACAGGCTGAGCAAGTCACCTCAGCCTCTCGGGGCTCTGAGCAAATCTCTCAGATGACAAGGTGCAGCAAAAGGTGTTGACCTGTATTGGCATAAAGTCTCCTTATCCAGGAATTTTCTACACTGATGGATCCTAGCTCCTGATTCTTTCATTATCTTATTAAACTGTTCAGCCCTGCACACAGTAGGTACTGTTTATGGAGGGTTTTTATTCTTTCCATTGATCCACCATCTGAAACCCAAATATGGAGTGGTGGCCAGTCAATATGTATTGATTAAGTACCAACTGTGTGCCAAGCACTGTGCTCTGTACTGGAGATTCAGAGATGAAGAACACAACAATCCCTGCCTCTAGAAACTTACATTCTATAGTGGAAATGATATACAGCAAAAGACAGTGGACCTGGAGTCAGAAAACCTGACTGTCTCTCACTAGCTGTGTGAGCTTGGACAGATCATTTCACCTGTATTGGCCTCAGTTTCCCCATAGAATTGGGGTTTTTAACCTTTTTTGTGATCTAGACCAGTTTGGTGAAGTCTACTGACCTTTTCTCAGAATAATGTTTTTAAATTCATAAAATAAAATTCAAAGCAAACGTATTGAAATGTGATTATCAAAGTTAAAAGTTCCTGGGTTTTAGGTTAAAAATACTCACTATAGATCAACTTTGTCAAAGACCTCAAAGTGATTCAGAGCCAAGCCTGGTATAGACAGTGGCCCCTCCAGCTGAATATGGTTGTTTGGGATTAGGAAAAAGAGACAAATCCCTTAGGATATTCAAAAAGTTGGGCTCGGATGCTAAATCTTAAGCCCTTCTAACCATACTGTGAGTTTCTAAAGCAGTCATGGCCTTTAGTATGTGAATATAACATCCTTAGCAGAGTGGTCACTTGGAAGGGAACAACATTTATTTAAATGCAAACATTCCAGTATGTTTGTTGAGGGAATGAATGAGCAGAGCAGGAATGTAATTGTTGGATAAACAAAACTAAATGCCTACTGTGTATAGAACTCAGTCCTAGGCACTGAGGAAGATGAAAAGAGCCAATGGTATGTATTGGAAAGAGAGTTGTCTTCAAATCTGCTGTTAATTACTAGCTGTGTGACCTGGGACATGTTCCTTCCTTACTCGGACTCAGTTTCTTCAGCTGAAAATGGAGGGGATTAGACTAAGACCTTGAGGGTTTTTTCCCCAGCTCTAAAACTATAATAAAAGTTTAGATAAAACATAGTCATTGCCTTTATAAAGCTTATAATCTAGCGGGGACAGGGAAATAGAGAATTCAACATAGGTAATTGTAATGCAAATTATTTTAGGAAAAATGCATTCAAGAGTCATAAAACAAACAGTTGCATGATGTGCTAGGGGCAAAAAAAATATTATCAGTGGAAGGATGGGGGTGGATATAAAAGGCTTCATAGAGCAATTGATGCTTGAGTTAGACTTCAAAGAATAAGCAAGAATACCTATCTAGGACTCAGAATAAACTGTTGCTTGTGTGATTCCCCCCACCCTCTCTCATCCACTCATTTGTTCCTTCATTCTCAATCCTCTTCCCTCCTCAGTAAAGTTTGATATATAACCAAGAGATGAGGATAATGCTTACTGGTAAGCAGAAATCCTCAGCATACCCCTCTTCAGTCCCCTGGGGAGTTTGGCTTAAGTCCCAGCCTAAAAGAGGCAAATAGCTTAGGAGAAGCTTGGGGAGTAAGGGCAACCAATGAGCAGACCTGAAAAGTGGGAGTGGGAAACTAGAAGAACATTTGCCATTGAGTGGGAGGAGAGCTGCTTCGAGGATTTGGCAATGAAGGACCTCAGGGCCATGATAAGTGATTGGGAGCATCCTGTTTTTGTTCAGCTTCCCCACAGGGGCAAACCCAAGGCTGGTGGCTTCTCACTCCCCTTGTCCTCTTTCCCTCCCTTCTCCCCTACCAGAAGGGATGTTCCAGGTTACTAAAAATCTCCATTTCTTAAAAAAATTGTTTGCTCTTTTTGTTTACTTTGCCTTTAAGTATGACAAACATGGTTGATCAATGCAGTCCTAGCCAATGAGTGTCTCTGTAAAATGTTACAGAAATAGAGAGAGGGAAGACATCCAGGTGGAAAGAGCAACAGATTGACAACTGCAATGTACATTTCAACAGAGAAATTCTCTGCCTGGGGGCTCAAGCTGTAACAATAGAATTACTTATTCATTTTTACAACTTCTCTGGGCAGAGGAAGAAATGGAGATTTGTATCCTTCTAGGTGAATGAGGAAGGAGTGTGAGCTGGGGGAGGCTCTGATGAGCTGGGACTGGCATGGGAAATGAGATCTTGGCCACTTTCCTTTCCCACTGCTTTTCCATAGCCGATTGGAAAGCGAAACCACTCTTCCAAAGGGGAGGAGCTGAGAGTACAGTTAGGAAGAAGCCCAACCCAGAAGAGTGTAGAGGCAACAGAGAGGGATGCTACCTCCCTGGCAAATTCTCACCATTCTGACGTAGATCAATATCGTCATCACATCACACTACTGCTAGGGGCTCAGAGTTCATTTCTGTGTCTTGTAAAGATCTGAGTTCCATTTCTATGGGTAAACCCTTGTACTTCTAAGTGATATTCCAAGGACTCTTTATGAGCCACAAATACAACTTCCATCCTGAGCTATTATTAATCCTGTCTATGATATACCTGGCCTATGACCATCTAGTATTTGCTTGAAGGCCTCTGATGGTGCGGAACAAGTACTTCACAAGCAGCCCATTTCACCTGAGTTGTTAGGAAATTTTACTTGCATTGAATCTAAACCTAACTTTCTACAACTTCTCCCTCTTCCTCCTATTTCTGGCACCTGGTTCCAAATAGAACAAGTCTAGTCCCTTTTCACATGACAGTCCTTTGAAGACTTGGAGACAGCTATCATGTCTCCTCTTTTTCAGGCTTTTTATCAGACCCAGCAATTTTCCCCATAAAACATGTCGCCTTCCAAGTTTAAGAACTCTGTGGTTCTCAGTCTTGTCTCTCCTCTATTTCACCATTCCCAACAGGGGGTGGAAGAAGAAGAGGTCCACATTGGTTTGAAGGGCAATTTGTATTTCTCTTTAGTTCTTGGGTCACCATGGATGAAAAACAAAACCTAGCACCTAGTAGCCAATCTTTTGTCGATGACTCTGTTCCTACTTAGATAAGCTGATCCCCCCCCTCCCCAGACAGCAAACACATTATATGGCAGGTCCATACTGTCCTCCAGCTTTCTAGGACATGCCAGAGCTGGCATTCCACTGGCCTAGGCTTCAAGTACCTAAGGCCCATGAGGAGGCTTTGAAGTGGGATTTGGGTACAGGATACACACTATGTTCAGGTTAAATTTTGTCTCATGTAACTTTGCTGTTAACTCTGTTTTCTTATACTTTAACATCTTTTTCTACTTTAATATCAAAATGGCTTTGACTTAAAAGGTACATCACGATCTGGTGGTGCATCATAATCACCATCTTGACCATAGATCTTCATGGTTCTCTATTCTCTGTGTCGTTAATGGTGGAGGAAGTCAACATGTACAAATTCAGTCTAAGGGCATCCTCAAAAATGTATTTCTTTGACATGAGCTCATTTACATGTTGCTCCCTCTCTCCCTCTCTCTCTTACCTTGGAGTTGGCTTTGATGCTTTCCTCTTCCTCTCGCTCCTCATATGCATTTATGTATCAGGTCTTTTCAAGTAAGTGCTCATTCCTCACCTTTATACCTACATAGCCACCTAATATTTTCAGGCTCCCATCAATCCTATCTGGATCAGTATAATGCCTCCTAGTGGGGCTCCCAATTTCTGCCTTTCCCCTCTCTAATTCATCTTCCACATAGCTACCAAATTAATATTCCTTAATGTGATCATGAGTGGTAGTAGGGGATAGCAGCTAGAGGGCCAGATTCTGGGAAGACCAGCCTTTAATATAACTGGTTGTATGATGCTGAGTGAGTAACTTAACTTCTGCATCCCAGGTAACATTATGATTATACATTGAAGGGTCGGTGCTAGTAGGTCCAGTCTGGGGAAAAAATATCTAATTATGTCTCTCCTTTACTCAAAAATCTTCGGTGGCTCTCTATTGTTTCTAGGATAAAATATAAATGATTCAACCCACTATTTAAAAGGTCTCCCCAAAGTGGCTCCCACATACTTCTAGACTTCTTTCTTATAACTCCTCTTCATGCCCTCCACAACATAGCTAAACTGAATTACTGGTTTTTCCTAGATTTGGCATCAGATGCTATGAATTTATTTTCTCTTCACCTCAAACTCTTAGCTTCCTTCAAGGCTGAGCTCACGTTTGACGTCCTACAGGAGACTATTCCTGATTTGCCTTGTTGTTTATCTTCTCTCCCTCTTGAAATTACATCATACTTCCTTATCTGTGTTCCTGTAGCTATCTGAGGGTGGGGACTATATCTCCAACAAATGATTCAATTGAATTGACCTATGGTATCACTAGGCTTGATGTTTTCTTTAGGAATTGGTAAAGTACATGCCATCTATATCTGCTAAAATAATCAGTACACAGGATCTTCAGGGAGCCAGTAGAAAACCATTTTATCCAGCATGACTTCTTGAGAGAGAGTGCATATGCGTGTGCATGTGCATGTGTGTGTATGGGTGTGTGTGTGTTTTAAAGAAACATGGGGTTCCTGAAATTAAAGGGTGGCTGTATATTCTGGTATTTTATTATCTGTTATAATTAGGTGACTAATTAAAAAGGTAGGTTATGATTCAGTGGAAATTTCCCCAGGTAAGAGAAAACAGTAGGGGGTTTGAGAGTAGGAGCTGCCCTGTTACATCTTGACTTTTTTTTTCTTAATCCAATTTATTCCAAGAGTTAGTTCCACCATTTCTCTGGGGCCATTATTTCATAACTTAATCATTTTGACTTACCAGGGAGGCTGAGTAGTAATTCTACATTCTCCTTTCATCAGTTTTCTCCTATTTTCTCCTATTTTCTGGATTCCCTTGAAACATGCCCAGCCACTCTTTGGTAGCTCCATCTTCCAAATGTTGCCAGGGAAGCAAACGCTGACAATGAAGCCAAAGGCAGATTCTGCTGCCTTTGCTAAATAGTTTTAAGTTCTTCCTTGTCTCTATAACAGCTCTCTCAACTTGTACCCACTGAGAACATAGAATTGAAATGAATTGGAAAACACCAACTAATCCATTGTTCAATTCCTAAATAAATCACATTTAAGTCATCCTAGATATATTCCTAGTAGTATAGCTGAAATCTCAGAATCTTGAGACTCAGAATACATAATGCCAAGACAACTGGCTGATTTCATTAAAAACTTAGACAAACAAGCCATCTGGTGCTTTTAAAATGCAAGTGGTGATCACCACGAGAGCCCAAGGGTTCACAAGAGTGGGCCATGCCAGATTGGACTTATTTCCTTTTTGGACAGTTACTAGAGTCTCAGATCAGGGAAATAAATGCTGCTGGCTGTAGTAAGCTTGGATATCTGCAAAGTAGCTAAATGACCAAGTGGAGAGAGCATTCAACCTAGAGTCAGAGAGACTTGAATTCACATCTCAAATTCAAATCTAGTCTCAGACACTTACTGGCTGTGTGACTCTTAAGCAAGTCACTTAACCTCCATTTGCCTCATTTTTTTATATGTAAAATGGATTTAATAATATCACCTCTCTCCCAGGGCTGTTGTGATGATAAAATGAGATATCTGTAAAGTGCTTTGCTAAGCTTAAAATGCTATGTAAACATTAGTTATTATGGTGGTTGTTATTAATGTTATTATCACTCAAAAAGCTTCATGATATCTTTGGTTGTATTTATGTAGCATTTCCTAGTCTTAGGTAACAAAGTCATTAAGTCAGAGCATGAAGGGACCTTTGGCCACTGGCTCCCTCAGTGTCCTCAATTGTTAAATCATGGTATCTACCTCTCAAGGTTGTTGTGAGGATTAAATAAGAAAATATTTGTTAAGGCTTAGATCAGAGCCTGACACATAGTAGGCACTTAATACTTATTCCCCTGTCTGCTTCTCTCTTAGGTGATTGATTGTACACTATTCTCTCTCATGTATGATCAATACTACCCAAACTGACTTGCTGTTCTCCAAAATCAGCAATCCCATTTCTCACTTCTGTACCTGCTCACAGGTTGGCCCCTTCTTTCCTCCTTCCTCCAATCCTTGGCATAAACTACCTTCATATTGTTGCTCTTAGAATCTCTTATTTCCTTCGAGGCTCAGCTCATGTACCTACAGAAAGTCCTTCCTAATTTACCTTTCTCAATTATTTCAGTTATTAATGCTTTTTACTTCCTCTTCAAATTATCATGTATATGCTTATCTGCTTAGATTTCACATGCCATCCTCAACATTCCATGTATTTGGCCCCTTCCCTCTACTTGCATAGCCACCAACCACATTGAGGTCCTCCTTATCTATTACAGTGGCCTCCTTAATTGATCTCTTCTGCCTCAAATCTCTACATTCTCCAATCTGTTCTCCTCATGGCTGCCAAAGTATAGACAACAGGGTGGTTGATACAATCCCCAACATGGAAGAGGGTGGGGAGCCTGCTTTCAGAGAGCCAAGATGTGTAATGGAAGGGCTCTCTGCTTGCCAATTTGGAGTAGGCACATACATTCTATATCTGGTTCTTGTTGACCAACTCATAATGAGCTGAGTTAATCATTGGCTATATGGCTAGAACTGGGGCGCACTCAAAAGTCACTGGTTAGCCAGGGCCAGTCTCTTAGTCTCTGGCTCTTTCCAGACCATTGGGCTTTGAAGAAGGTAAGGACCAAACTCTTGGTAGGAAGGGAATATGGTAACCTTAAGCCTTTATCTCTCCACTAAGACTGCCATATGAATTGGAGAGCATTTGAAGCTATATGAGTTGAGGTCTTGCTGCTGTTTTGGTCTCTATTGTCTATTCTTTCTTGTTTTTAGGTGAAAGAGACTAGAGACAGATGCAACCTTGTGAGCTTCAAAAGCCAGGATGGTGAGCCAGCAGATGTCTGGGAACCAGAGATCTGATGAAAGCCTGATGAAGAGGAGAGAAGTACCAAGCCATACACTTAACTTAGGCCAGCAGTACCTAAGACGCAAATTAATTCACCTATTGAGATGATGTCTGGCATATTATAAATAGATGAATACGTTCTTCTTAAACAGCTGGAAGTGAATCCAATGGGGCAGTGTTATATAGAAACTTCATTAAGTCCATTTTGCCCAGAAACTGAGGTGGCATGGGGAGAATGTGTTCATAGGAGATGGACAGAAAAATTTGCGATTTCTCTGCTTGTAACATCTTTGGATTAAAGCTAGGTGATGTTAATTGGTTAGATGGAACTGAGGCACTAATTACTGAAGACAAATGGGGGGAAAAGGAAGGATCCCCCTGGAATGGGGGCCAGAGCTGATAGCATGAGAGAGGATAACCCTTCAGAGGTTTCCTTAGATCTCTGAATAGGAACTATAGCCAGCCTCCTTCTGGAAGGTCAAGCACTGAAGTTTGCTTCAGGTAAATGCTTTCCCTCCTTGATGAACTCCAAGGCTCTCTGTTACCTCTAGGATCACATGTAAACTCTGACTTTTAAAGCCTTTCACAACCTGGCCCTGACCTGTCTTTCCAGACTCGTTGTACATTCCTCCTCTTTCTGCACTCATCTAGCCAAAGAGGCCTTTTGGCTATTCCTCACACCTGATACCCCCTCTCCTAACTCTGGGCCATCTCCAATGTCTGAAACACACTCCCCTGCCTCAAAGAATTCCTCACCTCCTTCCAGATGAAGAAGATTGATTTCCCCTGCTTAATCCCAGTCTTTTGGAACTCCTCATTCCATATAAGGCTTAGCTCAAACACCATGTTCTACAAAAAGCTTACCCTGGTCTTCCCAAATGCTAGTGCCCTCCCTCCCCAACCACTTTGGATTTATTCTCATGGTTTTTCTTTATATACTTAGAGACGCTGAAACCCCTCAAAGATGCATTTGTCCTTGTACCCCCTGTGCCAAACACAATTTCTTGTACACAGGAGGTGCTTAATAAATGCTTTTGATTGACTGCAATTCCCCCAATAGAATGTAAGCCCCTTGAGGACACGGGCTGGTTTTCCAGTTGACTTTGTGTTCCAAGTGCCTACTAGAGCAGTGCCAATGGGTTCTTAAACATTTGATTGAAATATTTCCTTTTGGAGAAGCTTTAAAAGCCTGCCCACCTTCCCACTGGTGGGGGAAGGAGAGAACTTGAAGTTCATGAGATCTTCCTCAAAGCTCACATATGGTGGCTGCGACCACAAACTTACAAACTGCATCCCTTGGCCAGAACCCATTCTGCAGAATGGGTTAGTTCATGACCCATAATAGATTGGATCCAGCCATTAAAGCCGAGCCATTCAGATAAGCAGACAAAAGGATGCTTGGCTGTAATTTCCTTGTGGGGATCAAATGTCAGAGACTTAAATGGAGTTCAAGAAACTCTTTTCTGTCTGTTCTCTCCTCAGTGTAATACAAGCTCATGGAATCAGATTTAGAGCCAGAACGGACCTTAGGAGCCATTAAATTCAATTTCCTCACTTTATAGATGAGGAAACTGAGGTCCAGAGGGTAAGTGACTAGCCCAGGGAAACATAGGTAGCAAGTGGCAAAGCCTGGATTGCTTCTCCCCATGTCAATACTTCAAGCTCCAATGTGAGTTGCCACAGACTCAGAGGGGTTAATTCCATTCCAAAAGTGTTTAAGAAGGTCCTGCCACATGCCAGGTGTTGTTTTAGGTATACAAAGACAAAAACAAGAGTCTTGCTTTCAACTAGGAAGTATCAGCGGTGAGGATTCTGTCCCAACATTCCTGACTCCACGGGCACTGCTTTGCCTACTACATCACCCAGGCTCTCCATTCTCTAACCAAAAATGACAATAAATATATCTCAACTCTGCCTAATGACAGCCAGTGATGACATCATCATCATCATCACTAGCATTTCTATAGTACCTACTATGTGCCATGCACTTTACAAATATTCTATCTGATCCTCACAGCAACCCTGGAGGGGTAAACCCAAATATTCCCATTTTACAGTTGAGGAAACTGAGGCAGACCAAGGTTGAATGTGACACAGCTAGTGGCAGGCAGAGCTGGCACAACTGGAGCCATCTCCCACCTACAAATCATCATGCTTGCGGTGAAGGAACAGAGTTGTCAATATTCAGGATCTCTGTAGAGGAAAGTGCCATGGGACACTCAGGACACTTTGCCATTGAGAGGCAAAGGGATGTGGACTGTGAAATAGTTCTTTTGCGGGGGAGAAGTTCCATCGTTAGGGCTTTCTGATAAGCCTCCAGTCTCTGTTTGTTTTAAATATAAGGTATGCCGTTTGTTGTGGGTCTCTCTCTCTCTCTCTCTCTCTCTCTCTCTCTCTCTCTCTCTCTCTCATTGTCAGTTAAAGAGATTTTTTCAAAGGAGTGCAAGTTGTTCAAGGATACAGGGAAAATGTTTCTGTAAGCTGGCTGAAAAGCACACATTGACTCTCTCCATTGGACTCAGTGTTTGGGTTTCTTGACGGACAGATGCCGAGGGCCTGGATCTGGGACCCACGTTCTTTAGTTGAGAGGCTTCACAGAAGGCTCTGCATGTTTAGTGCCAAGAGGTGAGCAATTTGTCTAAA
>CM053624.1:16492992-16509461 GCA_028646595.1 Phalanger gymnotis
GTCATCATCATCAATCGATAAACATTTATTAAGTACCTATAATGTGCCAGGCACTGTGCTAAGCTCTAGGGATAGAAAAAGAGGCAAAAGACAGTCCTTGCTCTCAATGAGTTTATCTTAATAGAATTGGGACATGCCAAGCAAACAAATATGTACAAAAAAGCTAAATACAGGATAAATAGGAAATCATTAATAGAGAGAAGGTATTAGAACTAAAAGGGATTGGGGAAGACTTCCTGAAGGTGATATTTTTGAGACTTGAAGGAAGCCAAGAAGGTCCATAGTCAGAGCAGAGGCTGGAGAGGGCTCCAGGCATGGGGGACAGCTAGAGAAAATGCCCAGAGCCAAGGGATGGAAGGGTCTTGTTCATGGAACAGCTGGGAGCCAGGGTCACTGGATTGAAGAACACATGTTGGGTGAGTGAGACGTAAGAAGACTGCAAAGGTAGGAGGCGTCTGGGTTATGAAGGGCTTTGAATGACAAACACCATTTTCTATTTGCTCCTGTTGGCAATGGAATTGTTTTAGGTAATAAGAGTTCACATTTATCTAATGGTTCGAGGTCTGCAAAGAATTTTATGCATATAATTTCATCGATCCTCACAACCACCCTGGGCGGTAGGCACTGTTAGTATCTCTGCTTAAAAGATGAGGAAACTGAGTCTCTGAGAGGTTTGGAAGCAGGATTCCTTACCCCCAGCCTGCCACTCTATTCCAGTGTGCATCTCATCACTTCTCTCCTAAGGAAGAGACACAAACAACACGTGGAAGTAAAAAAGAGGCTAATTTGGCTTTGATACCAGAAAAAAAATAACTCCCTACTACTGGTCCAAAGCAGGAGCTAGTCTAAAGCAGGAGCTGCTCTGAGAGGTCATGCGTTTCCTGTCATTAGGGGTCTTCAAACCAAGGCTCTACTTTTGTTGTTGGCATGGCTGCTTTACTTGAGCGTGAGTTGGACTCTATTTTTTTTTTAGATGTTTCTGACGCTCTTGTGAAGCTTTGCCAACAGAATAGCATGAATCTCAGAAAATGGAGGGCATTTCTCTTAATGTTCTGGGGTCTTCAGAGTCAAGATCACACAATTGCTTCTAAGGAAGCCCTGAGGTGGAGTCCCAGATGGACCTTTGGTGTGGCCCTGCCTTAAGGATTTCAGTCACATGAGTGGGGGAATTGAATAAGCGTTTTCTTGAGGCCGACTATGTACCAGGCACTCTAAGTGCTCTTTTCAAATATTATCTCATTCAAACATCCCACAGCTGCTGTGTTAACCTTAATACTCATATAGTTCACAGAGTCAGTTAAGACACAAAGTCTCATTTGAGCTTCAAAGCAAGCTTGGAACATAACTTGTGTGAGTATCATTAAGCTTCCTGAGTCTCAGCCCCCTCTGACATGTCCTAGCTATTGACCTCAGGCAAATCACTAATCCTGGCTGGCCTCAGTTTCCTCATCTGTGAAATGAGGGAGCCAGACTCAATGATCTTTAAGGTCCTTTCCAGCTCCAAATCAATGATCCCATGATCCCATGCAGATGTGGAAACTAAGCAACTTGCCCAATGTCACATAGCCTGGAGTCAACACTTAGATCAGATTCCAAGTCTTATGGACCAGAAGACCATGAATTTGGAGCTGGGAGGGGCAATGACAGAAGCTCTAAGCTGAAAAAGACTTCATTGGCCATCTAAGTCCACCCATCCCTGACCAAGGACCAACTGGCATCAATCAAAAAGCATATATTATGGGCTTCCTCTGCAATTGGGGGCACGAATGGGAAGCATGAAACAATCCCAATGCCCAAGGAACTTATGAACTAATAGGGAGGCAAGGAGGGAGAGACACACAGAGAGAGACATAGAGAAAGGAGAGACAGATTGAGTGATAGACTCAGATAGAGAGAAGTGGGGAGATAAGGAGGGAAGAAGAGACAGAGATGCAGAAACAGAGAGACAAAGAGACACAGAGACAGAGGATATATACACATATAGATATCTATATATGTATGTATGCACATACAAAATAAATATAAAGAGAACACCAACATATGGAAGGCAGTTAAAGAGGGCATTAGCAGTGGGGGGAGAATCAGAACAAATTCCACATTAGAAGGCAGTACTTAAGCTATGTCTTGAAGGAAGAAAGGGATTCTGAGCAACAGGTGAGGAGACTGAGCGTCTAGTCATGGAGGATGGCCAAAGACATAGAGCTGGGAAATGGAGGGCCCTGTGTGAGAAAGAGACAAGACACCTTGCCTAGACTGCTGAGGGCAGGATAGTGAGTAATGTCCATCAAAGTTTGGAAAAGTAGGTTAAGGCCAGGTTATGATGGGCTCTAAAAGGTAAACAGGACAGTATCATCCTAGAGGAAATAGGAAGCCCCTGGCAATCTGGGCTTAAGGAAAATTGTTTTACCAGCCACATTTAGGAAGGACTGGAAGATGGGAGATTTGGAGAGGAGATCAGGTAGGAGGCTGCCACAATAACTGAGGTAAGGGGTGATGAGGGCTAGAGCTCTGAGCCGGGACTAAAGAGAAGAGAGGGGTCTGATGCAGGAATCCCCTCCTGGCCTGACTGGGGAGGGTGGAGGAAGAGGAGCAGAACTGAGATCATGGGCTGCAAGTGAGAGATGCTCACTCTGCCTTTGCCTAAGGCCTCGGGTAGGGAGGGCCCCCACTACTCCCAAGCAAGCACATTCGGAGAGCTTCAATTCTTAGGAGGTTTTCTCTTGCATCCAACTCAAGTTGCCTTTTCCCTCTTCTAGTTCCCCCTTCTGTCTCTTCCTCCCTCCTTACCTCCCTACCTCTACATCTCAGTCTAACTCTCAATCTCTGTCTCTCTCTTTTTCTATATCTCTGTCTTTGTCTCTATCTCTCTGTGTCTCTCTCTTTGACTCCCCATTAGTTCGTAAGCTCCCAAGGCTTTGGGATTGTTTCATCCTTCCCATTGCTCTGCCCATTGGGGCCAAGCAGAACAATTTCTTTCCTTTTCCAAGCAAAAGGTTTTCCATTCCCCTTATCATATAGATGATGAATCTGAAGTTCAGAGATAAAGTGGCTTGACCAAGGTCACACAAGAAATAAACTGAGTCTGTATCCAAAACCAGGTCTTCTGACTGTAAGTTGAACGCATTCTCTTCTTTTCTACTAATGGCCTTTTCTCCTATATCGTGTTGTCTGTATTTGAAAAATCTGAAAATTTTGATAAACATAAGAGAGAACTAAAAATAGAAATCACAATGGAGTTTTTTTGTTACAAACTGAATGCCATTGAGCTATTTATGAAGACAGTAGTTTGGCAAATGTATTAAAAATCAGTCAAAAGGAGACATTCAAAACACTGCAGAGAAGAATGCATTAAATCTAGGATCTAACAATCTCCCACTCTCCAAGACTCTCTGCGCCAGCCAATAAAATCCCCCCGGGAAGCTCAGTTTTTTCTTTCCCTCTGTAATAGCTCTGAGAAGTTAAGGAACTTGCTTGCTAAGAACCTAGGTCTTCTTGACTCCAAGGTCAACCTTGTATCCAATACTTTAGAGGTATCAAATCCAGACTCCTGGGACAATCTGGAAACATTTAACAAAATAAACAATTATGAAAATAAATAAAAATACTATAGAACATAGTGTTAATGTTTGACTTTCTAAGTCCCTAAGAAGCCAGGTATAGTTTACAGCCAATTCTTTCTATTTGAGTTTGATACCACAGCAATACACTATTCAACCAGTCAGTCAACCAGATAATTACATGTTAAAGTAATCCATGGAAGAGCTTCCTTGACTTGCTCCATACTTCAATATCTGAACATCTGAGATTTCATAGGAATGTAGATCCAGAGCTCAAAGGGACTTCAGAAGTCATTTTGCTCAATATCTTCATTTTATAGATGAAGAAACTGAGTCACAAAGATGTAAAGCATCTTACTCAAGGTCACATAGGTAGTACATGAAAGAACTGAGAGTTGAACCCATCTTTTCCGACTTCAAATCCAAAACATTTTCTACTGCACTACATTGCATCATTGGAAGAGTTTCTCCTTCTATCAATCAAAACCACATCTTCTCTACTTTTACCTTAATAAATTGTCCTGTGTCAGTTTTGAAGGTGACAGTCCCCAGTCTCGATAACAGTGCTAGTGGTTATCTAATTTGATACTCATAACATCTCTGGAAGTGGATGCTAATTTCATCAGTGTGGTGAATGTCCAGTATGGAGACCATTTCCGTCACAACACATCAGGAACCTGCTGTATCTTGGAGGCTTCCTTGGAGTGCTGAGAAGTTGAGACTTGAAACTGGTAAAGATGGTAAAGTAAGAGGAAGTAATACCCAACTTTCTTCTATGACTATTCCAACAGTGATCAATGAAGAGCCACCAGAATGAGCAGTGACTGGGAAAACCAATGAAAACCAGTAGGTCATTTCTTTTCTAGTCAAGGTTACTACAGGGAGATAGTCAGAGGCCTGTAAACAATGGGAGGGACATCTAATCAGCAACACCCATAACAAAATTTACTAGCATGTAGACTAGGCTGAGTCCTACAGCCATACACTGGAAAGCAAGAAGAGAAGTGAAGCTATTGTTTCACCTCATGGGCCTTCCAATACAGGCTGAGTACTGCAGCCATACCCTGGAGAGCAGGAAGAGGGGTGAAGCTATTACTGTATCACTGTGTCCTCAGACATTGGTCTCCGAGCCTTCCACTATAGCTGGAGGCTGGAGCTTGCCACCCGTAGCTATTACCAGGGACCACGAATGCAACCAGTGGTGAGCCTACAGCTATTGAGGATCCGGTGTGGATGGTGGCCGAGGCATGTGGTTGTATATTAGAAAATGGAACATAGACCAGGATCAAACCCTCAGCTTTGTTGCTTTAAACCTAGAACAGGATTGTAGAGCTAGACCATACATAAGGTCTTGGGACGGCAGTTGAGTAAGCAGGACATAGAGCATGAACCGAGGGTGAGCCTGCAGTTCTGTTGCTCTGAACCTATAAGAGCCTTCTGTCTGGCTAGCAGGGACTGAAAACAACAGCTATATACTACAGCTCCAACTAGAGGTAAGCCTGCAATTGTTTCACTCAGACTCCATACTGAGATTGGGTACCTGCAAAGGTACCCAGGGGGGTAGTGATTAGCCAATTCCCTAGATCAGACTGTTTAGGCTACACTGAAAAATAGCTCACTAGCCTGAGTCACCCCTGAAATTCTGATAGAACATAGTACTCGACAATCAAAGAGAGCAGCAGCAGGACCCTAGAGAACACAGTTCAGCACCAACATTTCCTCCAGAAGTACACAGGTCCTACACTTCACACAACATCTCAATTTGAATAAGCTGGAAGAATGGATTAACACAAAAACCTCACTTCCTTTTAAAGAAATATCTTAGTCGGGGAACCCTGAGATATAAACTCAGAAGAAGAGAATAGCTCAGTTACATGTATAAGCAAAGCTTCTAAAAAACCCAAAAAGCTAACTAGAATTCTTAGAAGAAATGAAGCAAAAGTTTAAAACTGATATTATAAATAAAATCAGAACTCTAGAGTAAACAACTGGAAAATAAATGAAAGTTCTGGAAAAAAAATGTAATTGGAAAATAAACAAGAGCTCTAAGGGAAATAGAGGGAAGGAAAATTAATAACTCAGTACAAAAGGTTCAAAGGTACAACTACCCAAATAATGAAAATGAAAAAGGTCCAAAGAGAAGTCAACGAGTCTCTCATCTCCTGGTTGGACATGACAAATAACCTCTGAGCCTACGAGGGAGTCAGAGGGAAGAAGTTTCTGCTAATCCTAAGCAGAGTCACTTCCCTAACTGGAAGAGCCAGCATAGTACCTCTGAGCCCAGACAGTAAGTGCCCATTAAAGAGTGAGCTCAGGAGACCAATGGGTTATTCCATCTAGCAGAGATGTCATGTGCTGAGAAGAAAGAACCCAACAGTTGAGCAACCTGCCCGGGCCAATCTGGATGCAGTTGCTCATGCAGAGTAGCCTGCCAAAACCCATCCATCCAGCATCGGCTACCCTGCCTTGACTAGCAGCAGGAGAGCCTGGTAAAGGGCAGCACAACCATTGTCTGATCCAGCCCATTAGCAGATTGGTCCACCCAACTGAGATAGTGCCCTGCAAGAAAAATATATACTGTAGAAGACTCCATGCCCTGAGAAGGGTCTTTCCAGTTGAACAATGGAATAACTTATAAAGAAAATTACTAAAAACCTTTTGAAGCAAAGAAGGGCAATGAAGACCTCCAAGTCCAGGGCCGTGAGTATCCTTAGCCATGTGTGCCTGACTTTCACTATACTTTAAGCTTCTGCCCAATCTGCTTCCCTCTTGAAGAGTGGGAGAATGTCTCATCCTGCCACCCTGGAAAAATCTTGATAAGTGCTATTCTTGCTGTACTATTTGAGTAAAAAGAATTGAGTCTGCTACTTGATCATTAAAGGAAAGAACACTGGTAGGGGCTCATAAGCTAGTGTTTAGTGGGATAGCTACCCACATAGTTAATCCTAGAACCCTGGGAGTAGTAACTGCCATCTCTTTGGGGACCCAACAGGTAAGTGGCAATGTGAGTTGGATGAGTAAGCCCAAAGAAGGCATTATATTTAGTATAATTAAGGATAACCCTATACAGGGAATAAAGGACATCCAATTCATTAGAAGATCTTTAAGTGTTATTGATGAAAAGACTATATCAGAGTTGAAACTTTGCTCACATGTAATTCAAGGGAAACATGAAAAGGCAAATATGTTTGAGCAACTGGAATTAGGTTAATACAAGGAAAACATGTTTACATTCCAATAGGGGAGAAGAAACAAATGTCTCTTTGCAACCAGATGATCATTAAAGATCATAGAGATTAAATAAGACAGATGGTCTTGGAATGCATGTGTTATTTTCTGGTGATCTTAAGGAAAAAAAAAGAAAGGGAAGAACAAATGTACTAGAAAGGGAAGTGGAAAGAAGGAGGGAAATTTACTATCTTCACCTTTTTCCCACTGATGAGTCCTTTCCAGGGGCCTCCATTTTGGGATGGGCCCAGGCTGATCACACTTCATTTCCCTTCAAATTGTGCTTCCATCTCATTGGACTTTAACAACCATGCCCTGACATGGGTAACCTTTATCCTTCACTCCCATAAACTGCTTTTAGACTTCACTTTGGCTGCTATTTCCCCCCATTAGAATGTAAGCTCCTTGAGGGCAGGGACCATCTTTCTTTTTGCTTGTATTTGTATCCCTAGTGTTTAGTACAATGCCTGGCACACAGTAAGTGCTTAATAAATGCTCATTGCCTGTTTGCCCATCATCTCACATAATTTGGCTACACAAGTACACCAAGAGGAAGAGGCAGGTTTGGGCATCACTTGACCCTCACTTACATCTGACCAGATCAAAGAAAGACAGAACACATACATACATATACCATCTTCTACCTCGCCCACACAATTTGATGTAGAGAGCAAATGAGTTGCCCAAGGTTTCAAAGCCAGCATATGCCAGAGACTGGACTGGAACCTTGGTCTTGCTAACTCTGAGACCACTGCTGCAACCACTGTACCAGGTTGCCTTGTCTCAAGAATTTCTTTGGCAGAAATACTTCCACACCGAGTCACCAATACTCTGCTAATGAATCTTTTTGCAAGCCTAGGCCTCAGACAGCTGGCATACATCCCATGTCTAGTCCCAGAATGAAAGTGTTCCCAGCAGAGAGGAGCCAATATGGTGGAAAGAAACCAGGAAGTTACATGAGCTCTCCCCAGTTTCCCTTGTTAACAATGTTAAATCAGGCCTCTACAAGAATTCTAGAGTGACAAAATCCACAAAAAATGGAGTAAAACAATTTTCTGCCCAAGATAACTTAGAAGGGCTTTAAGAAAGGTCCGTCTTACTTGGGTAAAAGGGGAGCACAGCCCAGGGCAGGTGGTGTCCAAGCAAGCCAGTAAGAGGCTCTTAGCCACAGCACAGATCAACAACTGAGGCCCTGCAGCTCTGACTCAGCAGGCCAGCTGTGAGGCCTCCAGCTCCAGCATAGCAGGCAAACTTCCAGCCCTGGAGCCCATGGCGAAACTGGTGTGACTAGGCCAGGTCACCCTAATGCAGTGGCAAGCCACCAGACCCAGAGGCCCCAGTGTAGATAGCCAGTGCCCAGGCCCCTGGCCCCCTGTAAAGAAGCTTGGGACAGTGCCCCCTGTGACCCGGGAGTAGAGCTCAACTTTTAAAAATGAGCAAAAATAAAAAAAAGAGCCCTGACCATAGAAAGCTACTCTGGTGACAGGAAAGATCAAAACACAAACTCAGAAGAGGACAATAATGTTAAAATGCCTACATGTGAAGCCTCAAAGGGGAATATGAATAGATTTCAAACTCAAAAAATCCTCTTAGAAGAGCTCAAAAAGGATTTTAAAAATCAAGTAGGAGAGGTAGAAGAAAAATTGGGAAAATAAACAAGAGTTATGCAAAAGAATTATGAAAAAGCCAATAGCCTGGAAAAGGAAACACAAAAATTGACCGAAGAAAATAACTTCTCAAAAATAGAATTGACCAAATGGAAAAAAGTCTACTGAAGAAAACAACTCCTTTAAATGTAGGATTGGTCAAGTTGAAGCTAATGACTTTATGAGAGATATCAAGAATCAGTCAAACAAAATCAAAAGAATGAAAATATAAAAGAAAATGTAAAATGCCTCATTGGAAAAAACAATTGACCTGGAAAACAGATCCAGGACAGATAATTTAAGAATTATTGGACTACCTGAAGGCCATGATCAAAAAAGAGCCTGGACGGCATCTTTCAAGAAATTATCAAGAAAAATTGCCCTGATACCCTAGAACCAGAAGGTAAATAGTTATTGAAAGAATCCACTGAGCCTCTCCTGAAAGAGATCCCAAAATGAAAATTCCAAGGAATGTTGTAGCCAAGTTCCAGAATTATCAGGTCAAGCAGAAAATACTGCAAGCAGCCAGAGAGAAAGAATTCGCAGTCAGGTCAACACACGATTTAGCAGCTTCTATATTAAAGGATCGGAAGGTTTGGAATAGGATATTCTGGAAGGCAAAGGACCTTGGATTACAACCAAGAATCAAATACCCAGCAAAACTGAGCATAATCTTCCAGGGCAAAAGATGGACATTCAATGAAATAGGGGACTTTCAAAGTTTCTAGTAAAAAGACCTGATCTGAACAGAAAATTTGATCTTCAAGTACAAGACTCAAGAGAAACATACAAAGGCTAACGGGAAAGAAAAAAAAACAACCAGCAACATGGTATTCAATAAGGTTAAACTGCTCACATCCTTACATGGGAAGATGACACTTATAACTCTTAAGAACTATACCTCTATTAGGGCAGTTAGAAGGAGTATACTTAGAGGGTGTGAGTATAAGTTCACTTTGAGGTGATAATAAAAAAAAGTTAAGGGGTAGAAAAAAGGATTGTGGTGGGAGAAGATGAAAGGGGGAGGCAGAATGGTATAAATTATATCACATGAAGAGGCATGAAAGACCTATTACAGTAGAGGGAAAGGGAGGGAGTGAGCATTGTTTGAACCTTACTCTCATTGGATTTGCCTCAAAGAGGGTAGAGAAATCTATATTACCCTATAGGAAAGTAGGAGGGGAAAGAAAAAGGAAGGCAAAAGTAGGAGGGGAAAGGAAAATGGGGAAATAAAAGGGAGTGGAGGCTGATAGAAGAAAGGGGAGATTAGGGGAGGAGCAATCAGAAGCAAAACACTGGTTAGGTGGGACAGAATGAAAGGAAAGAGAAAAGTATTAGAAAGGGGGAATAGGAGAGATGGAAATATACAGTTAGTAATCATAAGATGAATGGGATGACCTCTCACATAAAAAGAAAGTGAATAGTGGAGTGGATTAAAAACTAGAATCCTATAATGTGTTGTTCACAAGAAACACATCTGAAACAGAGATTAACACATGCAGAGTAAAGGTAAAAGGCTAGAGCAGAATATATTATGCTTCAGCTGAAGTAAAACAAACAAACAAACAAACAAACAGGGGTAGCAATTCTGATTTCAGACAAAGCAAAGGCAATAATAGATATAATTAAAAGAGACAAAGAAGGAAATCACATCTTGCTAAAAGTTACCACAGACAATTAAGTAATATCAATACTAAACATATATGCACCAAATGGTATAACATCTAAATTCTTAGAGGAGAAGTTAAATGAGTTACAGGAAGAAACAGACAGCAAAACTATACTAGTGGGGGATCTCAGCCTCCTCCTTTCAGAGCTAAATAAATCTAACCACAAAATAAACAATAAAAAATGTTAAGGAGGTGAATGGAATTTTAGAAAAGTTAGATATGGAGAAAACTAAATAAGGATAAAAAGGAACATAACTTTTTCTCAGTAGGTACATGGCACCTACACAAAAATTGACCATGTATTAGGGCATTAAAAACATCATAATTAAATGCAGAAAAGCAGAAATGTTAAATGCATTTTTTCAAGATCATGACGCAATAAAAATTATATGTAATAAAGAGTTATGGAAAGATAGATTAAAAATTAATTGGAAACTAAATAACCTAATCCTAAAGAATAAGTCAAACAAATCATAGAAACAATCAATAATTTCATCAAAGAGAGTAGCAATAATGATATACACTAAAATTTATGGGTTGCGGCCAAAGCAGTACTTAGGGGAAATTTTGTATCTCTGAATGCTTACATGAATAGAATAGAGAAAGAGCAGATCAATGAATTGGGCATGCAATTTTTAAAAAGCTAGATAAAGAACAAATTAAAAATCCCCAATTAAATACCAAATTAGAAATGCTGAAACTCAAAGCAGAGATGAATAAAATCAAAAATAAGAAAACTATTGAACTAATAAAATAAAACTAAGAGCTGGTTTTATGAAAAAAAAACAATAAAACAGATAAAGCTTTGGTTAATTTCATTTAAAAAAAGGAAAGAAGAAAACAAACTACCAAAATAAAAAATGAAAAGGGTGAATTCACCACCAATGAAGAGGAAATTAAACAATAATTAGAAGGTATTTTGCCAACTGTATGCTAATAAATATGACAATCCAAGTGAAATGGATGAATGTTTGCAAAAAATATAAATTGCCCAGATTGACAGAAGAAATAAAATATTTAAATAACATCATTTTAGAAAAAGAAATTGAATAAGCCATTAATGAAATCCCTAAGAAAAAATCTCCAGGGCCAGAGGGATTTACAAGTGAATTCTACCAATTATTTAAAGAGCAAGTAATTCTACTACTATAGAAACTATTTGGAAAAATAAGTGAAGGAATTCTACCAAATTCCTTTAATGACACAAATATGGTGCTGATGCTAAATAGGAAGAAACAAAACAGAGAAAGAAAATTATAAATTAATTTCCTTAAGGAATATTGATGCAAAAAATTTAAACAAAATATTAGCAGCCTCAGAAACTTGATACACTTACTAGTGGTGTGAACTTGGGCAAGTCACTTAACCACAACTGCCCTGCTTTCCCCTCTCCAAAAAAAGAGAAAAGAATATTAGTAAAGAGATTAGAGCAATTTATCGTGAGGATAATACACTATGATCAGGTGAGATTCATATCAGGAATACATGGCTGGTTCAATATCAGGAAAACTATTATCATAATTGACCATATAAATAACAAAACCAATAGAAATCATATAATCATCTCAATAAATGCAGAAAAAGCTTTTTGACAAATACAGCACCCATTCCTATTAAAAACACTAGGGAGTATAGGAAAAAAGGGAACTTTTCTTAAAATGATAAGTTGTATATATCTAAAACCACCGCAATTATTATCTGTAATGGGGATAAGCTGGAAGCCTTCTCAATAAGATCAGGGGTGAAACAAGAATGCCCATTATTACCACTATTATTTAATACTGTACTAGAAATGTTAGCTTTTGCGATAAGAGAAGAAAAAGAAATTGAAGAAATTAGACTAGGCAATGAGGAAACAAAACTATAAATCTTTGCAGGTGATATGATGGTATATTTAGAGAATCCTAGAGAATCAACTAAAAAACTACTCGAAATAATTTAACAACTTTTAGCAAAGTTGTAGGATAAAAAATAAACCCACATAAATCATCATCATTTTTTTATATTACCAACAAATCTCTGGAAGAAGAGATAAATTCCATTTAAGATAATAACTATAGACAGTATAAAATATTTGGGAGTCGACTTGCCAAGACAAACTGAGGAGCTATGTGAACACAATTATAAAACATTTTTCAAACAAATAATGTTAGATCTAAAAACTGGAAAAATATCCTTTGCTCATGGGTCAGCTGAGTTAATCTAATAGAAATGACAATTCTACCTAAATTAATTTACTTATTCAGTGCCATAGTAATCAAACTACCCAAAAAATTTTATAGAGCTAGAAAAAGTAATAACAAAATTCATCTGGAAGATGAATATCAAGGCAATTAATGAAAAAAGTTCAAAGGAAGATGGCCTAGCCATACCAGATCAAACTACAAAGCAGCAATCATCAAAACTATTTGGTACTGGCTAAGAAATAGAGTAGTAGATCAGTGGAATTGATTAAAAGCATAAGACACAGAAGTAAATGATTATAGTAATCTACTCTTTGATAAAACCAAAAACTCCAGCTTTTTAGATAAGAGCTTAGTATATGACCAAAAACTGCTGGGAGAACTGGAAAAAATATGGCAGAAACTAGGCAGAGACCAATGTCTCTCACCATACACTAAGATGAGGTCAAAATGGGTATATGATTTAGACATAAAGAGTGATATCATAAACAAATTAGGAGAGCAAGGAATAGTTTACCTGTCAGATCTGTGGAAAAGAGAAGAATGTATGACCAAACAAGAGATTGAGAACATTATGAAATGCAAAATGGATAGTTTTGATTACATTAAATCAAAAGGCTTTTGCACAAACAAAGCCAATGCAGCCAAGATTAGAAGGAACACAGCAATTTTTACAGTATTTCCAATAAAGTCCTCCTTTCTCAAATATACAGAGAACTGTGTTAAATTTATAAGAATACAATTCACTCCCCAATTGATAGTCAAAGAATATGAACAGGAAGTTTTCAGATGAAGAAATTAAAGCTATCTATAGTCATATAGAAAAAATGCTCTAATCACTATTGATTAGAGAAATACAAATTAGAGCAATTTTGAGGAACCACCTCGCACCTATCAGATTGACTGATATGACAGAAGAAGAAAGTGATAAATGTTGGAGAAAATGTGGGAAAATTGGAACACTAATGCACTGTTGGTGGAGTTGCGAACTGACCCAACCATTCTGGAGAGTAATTTGGAACTTTGCCCAAAGGGCTATTAAACTGTGCATACCCTTTGATCCAACAGTACCACTGCTAGATCTGTATCCCAAAGAGATCATAAAAAAGGGAAAAGGACCTATATGTACAAAAATATGCATAGCAGTTCTTTTTGTGGTGGCAAAGAATTGTAAATTGAGAGGATACCCATCAATTGAAGAATGACTGAACAAGTTGTGGTATACAATTCTAATAGAATACTATTGTGTTATAAGAAAGGACAATCAGGATGCTCTTAGAAAAATCTGGAAAAGACTTACATGAACGGATACTGAGTGGAGTGAGCAGAACCAGGAGAACTTCATACACAGTAACGGCAACATTGCATAATGATGAACTATGACTGACTTAGATCTTCTCAGAAATACAACGATCCAAGACAATACCAAAAGACTCATGATTAAAATGCTATCCACACCGACAGAAAGAACTATGGAACCTGAATACAGATCAAAGCAGACTATTTCCATTTTTTTTTGTTTTTTGTGGCTTTCCTTTTTTGTTCTTTTCTTCTTTCACAACATCACTAATGTGGAAATATGTTTACATGATTGCATATTTATAACCTGTATCAGATTGCTTGCCATTTAGAGGAAGGGAGAAAAGTTCTCAACTCAATCTTATAAAAATGAATGTTGAAAACCATCTTTACATGTAACTGGAAAAAACAAAATATCATTTACCTCCTTCTGCCCCTCAAAAAGAGAGAAAGAAAGTATTCCCAGCTTGGTGAAACTTGTTGAAGCATCTGTGCCACTGGCCCTGTCTCAGCATCATAGTTACCCCCATAATGAGCCATAGGGGTAGAGCTTCAAAGGTGATTTCGCACTGAAAAATCCTCTTAAACTATCCCATGGTTCTCTAAGGGCCTCTATCCAGAATAGGATTTCAGAGTCATGGAAAGTATGTTGTAACTTCAATGTGGCCACTTGTTAATTAACGCCCAGGTCTGTTTCCAAGTATACAATTGCTCATGAGAGCTATAACAATTCTGAACTGGCTTTGAAAAATATTTGGCAAGGGCAAAAGTCCTATAGTAGCTTGTAAACCTGAGTCACACACAGGTTAAATAATTTGCACTTTTATGTCAGGTATTGGACACTGAATATACTTACTGAGTGGTCTCTGTCTTTATGGCCACAAGATGGCATAACCACAGATGGGCTCAGGACCTCAGAAAACTGTAAGAGTAAAAGAAGCCAAACACTGGCTACATCCTACTGTTTCCATATAGCTCTACACCCTACCCCCATTGCTGCAGTTGAATTGAAAAACTCATAGGTAGAGGTACACCTCAGGGCCTCAGAACCTTTCCTGCTTCCAAACACTAGAATGAGTTACTAATCTTTCATTCAAAAATTCTTCTAAATCTCTAATTTAAATCTCTCCTAAATTGAGGACAATCTGGGCCAGTGTCCTTCACTCTCTAGTCAGTGGAGATAATGAACTATTGATTATGATTGGGATCATAAGTTTTAGCTCTAGAAGACCTCTTAACACATTTCAGCTAATTTACAGATGAAAAAATTAAGGCCCAAGTAAATTCTGAATTTACAACCCTTTAGATACTCTGAAAAAATTAGCTTACCAATATCTTTATATTCCCTTAGTCTTGGCCCTTCTAATCCTATGTGGTATTTTCCCCAGGACACCTTGTTTCATTTCTCTAGTGACTTATCTTCAATTCAGGGGGGAAAATAAGAGATATCCAAGATAAGGCTAAGCTCTATCCTTTTATGAGAGATCCAGTATTATCAAATAGCTATCTTTCTGAGATAGCGTGGACACAATGTTGAACAGAAGATGGGGCAGGGGTAGGATGGATGGATGAAATTACCTTTTTGTCATTGTGTCAGGTCTTAAGATGCTGGGATCATCCTACCCAGGATACATTATATGATTTTGATAGGTTGTAGGAATTGCATCTGGTCATAAGAATCAACACTGAGGGGCAGCACCAAGATGGCGCCTGGAAAGCAGGACTTGCATGAGCTCCCCTCCCAGTTCCTTCCAAACACCTATAAAAATGGCTCTGAACAAATTAAAGAAATGCAGAACCCAGGAAATAGCAGAAGGAAGCAGGGCTCCAGCCCAGGAGAGCCTGGATGGTTGCGGGGTAAGGTCTATTGCACGGAACTGGAAGTGGAGTGGAGCAGAGCCCAGCGTGAGCCATGCCTGGACCAACCAGACTGGGAGCTGGGCGGAACAGGCCCTAGCGCCCTGAATCAGTGAGCTGTGGCGGTTACTAGACTTCTCAACCCACAAACACCAAAGACAACAGAGAAGGTTAGTGGGAAAAGCTTCCGGGACAGAGTGAAAGGAGTTCCTGGTTCAGCCACTGCCCCAGGGGCAGCGGAGGTGTTGCAGCTCTGAGTCTGCTTACAGAGCTACAGCTGCAGTTGCTTCCGGCTGCAGGCCTACCTGGAGGGAGGAATTAAGTAGCAGATCTGAGCAAGAGTGCAGAGCCAGCTTAGATCTGAATCCTGTTAGGGTTGGTGGTTTTTTGGGGAGGAGGAGCACTGGTGTGGCAGAGTTTGCTGTGTAGAAATCTCTGAAAACAACAGCACAGCCCAGTGTGTTGGTAAGCAAAACAGGCTCTTAGCACTTAGTTCAAGTGCTTAGCCCTTGAAGAGTTTGGCCTTTGTTTCCTTGATTAGATTTGGGTGTCCTTGGTGCCTTCTTGCCTCAGGGGAGGGCCTAGTTTACACATAAGTTTGCCTGACACGTCTGAAACAGCAGACGCTTTTAGACCATGTGGGTTTAAGTCGCCTCTTTGCGACGATTCTAGGTCACGTGGGTGAGTCGCATGTGTGACTCACCCCCAACACTGTAAAAGATATAAAACCAGGCGTTGGCTTTCTCTTCTTTGGAGTTCTTACCTACCGCAGTGGTGGCACGTGTGACTCTGGGCCAGCCCTTGTTCTGAGCTCCCGGGCTGAACCTAGATGTTGGTAACTATGAATCTGTATTTGGTCTGTCTGTTGATGTTTGTAATTTGTTTGTAATTTGCCCTGAAGTTCAGGGTGCTGGCTTTTTCCCCTGATCTAAGTGAATGACATTTGTATGCTGAATTAAAGTAAGCTTGTCAACGTCTTAACCTTGCTTTCCTTAGTTAAACAGATCAAAAGAACCTGTGCTTTTGTAG
>CM053624.1:16509961-16538074 GCA_028646595.1 Phalanger gymnotis
AAAAAAAAGGATGACTGTCATCTGTTCTCCTCAGGGACAAGAGCAAATCCTCCCTACTGTCACTCAGTACCCAGTGTACTATGGGAGAAAGTGATCACAGTATCTGAGAAACTGAAATTGAGAAAAGTAGCTAGTTTTGACTAAATATACACAAAAGAAATCTATGTTCAAGGTAACACAATTTTAAAGTTTTCAATAGCCAAATTTTTAATACCACAAAAAGGAAATTATTCCAAGAGGCTAGAAAAGTTCACAAATAGTACTTTTAATTAAGCCCACGAGCATTTATTAAGCACTTAGGATGTGCCAGGCACCATGGGGGATTAATAGCAACAACAAAATGATGCCAACTGATACATGGTCTTTTGAAGAATAGATAGCACATTTAAAATACATCCCAATAAAAAATACGATGTATTTTAACGATGTCATTTGAAATTGACAACAAGCCTGAAAGGTGAGTACTATAGGTTTCCATTCCATTTTACAGATGAAGAAACTGAGGCTGAAATATGTAAAGTGACTTGCTTGCAGTCACACAGCTAGGACCAAAGAAGAATTTTGAACCTAGTTACTCTTGAGATCCAAGGCTGGTACAGTACTCCATCTAATGCCAGGCTCGAAGATAGAAGAGAAATGAGAAACAAAGTAGACTATGCTTCCATGGAGAAAGATATCCTTGATGAAAATAGGAGTAGATTTTTACAGTAGATCCCACTTTATAGTAAGATAGACTAAAGCCCACCACACACATATGTATGTATGTGTGTGCATGTGTGTGTGTGCGCACGTGTGTGTGTGTATGTGTGTGTGCAGCTGGTGGCTCATTGGATAGAATGCTGGACTTGAAGTCAGGAAGCCCTGAGTTCAAATCCAAGGTCTCTTCCAACTGTAAATCAATGATCCTATGGTTCTCTCTTTGTGTATAGATTCCTTGTCCTTGGAGTCTTCTCCTTTTCATCTGTCTCTTCAAATGCTGTTCTCAGATCAAATTCCACGTCCAGGAGGCTTTTCTTTCCTAATGTTCTCAGTTGATGTTGGTCCCCAAGACTAAAATGTTACAGCTTAGACCTCTGAGTTCATCAGTATAGAAAGCATCCAATGAGGAAATTCCCCATTTGAATGTAGATCAGCATGGTCTCAGCAACTTTAGAGAGTTACCAAGAGCACTGAAAAGTTAAAATGAAGTTAAAATGAGTTGCCCAGGATCACACAGCCAGTAGGTATTAGAGGCAAGACTTGAACCCAGGTCTTCTTGGCTCTGAGGCAAACTCTCTATTATCTCATGCTGACTTTCATTCAAAATTAGCAATAAGGATAATAACTGGACTTGTGATTTTGCTGGCATAATGAACTCCCAGGTGAAGGAACTCCCTCTATCAATGCAGGTTGCTATCTTTTCTGAAAATTAGTCTTAAAATTATGTAGAGAACTGAGGGGTTAAGTGTCTTAGAGGCAGTATGTGTTAAAGGCAGGACTAGAACCCAGGTCTTGTATTCTAGACACTATTTCTTGCCTCTCAAACCAAATTATCTTCTGTATATTTTGTATTAATTTATGTCTATCCAGGTTTCTCTCAAGTACAATGGAAGTACCCCACTGGTAGTGACCCCTTCATTTTTGCCGTTATATTCCTAGCACCTAGCACAGTACCTGGTGCCTAGAAGACACTTAATAAAAGCTTGTTCCATTGAATTACTTTATAGGAAACAGTGCCACAAATATGGGTATTTCTCTTTTTCTCCCTTTGCTCCCATTAATTTTCCATCCTCTCCTTGTCTAATCACTCCGGGGAGGCCCTCCTGCTAAGGGCTCTTATTTTCCCATAGTCTTTTATTTAATAGATTTATTTCATCTTAATCAAAGTCTTAGAAACTAATGGAAAAAGTTACAAGTGTTAGATTCAAAACCCCTGAAAGTAGTCCATCAATTTGATTTAACTCTTCCCAATTAGCACATCATTGTGGGAGAATATTAGCTTAAGAATCAATGATGCTAAACCCTAACATTTTATTCTGCATTAAAAATTTATTCCAACGGTAAAGAGATGCTTCATATTGGCTCACTCTAAATGAAAGGAGTTGGCTCCTTAGGGTGGTTCTGGACGCAGGGAAGATGGTGCTTCCTGCTTGGAAGTCCATTGCTTCTTTTCACATAGATCATTACTTAAATGAATCATGAGGAGGCGCTGACATGAAGCCAGTTTCCTGGCTTGCAAACTGTAGCAGTCTTGAGATTACTACAAGAGCGAGCTTCCCCTTCTGCAGTGCATGACCTAGAGTTTGGCACAAGACCACGTGTGCACATTGTAGGTCCTCAATTGTGGCATTGGATTCCCCCATTAAGATGCCAATGAGCATGTTGTTTCTGTTCAGTTGAGTCAGATTCTTTGAGACTCCATCTGGGCTTTTCTTAACAAAGATACTGGAGTCATTTGTCATTTCTTTCTCCAGGCAATTTTATAAATGAGAAAACTGAGGCAAACAGGATTAAGTGACTTGCCCAGGGCCATATAGCTAGGATGTATCTGAAGCCAGATTTGAACTCAGGAAGAGGAGACTCCAGACCCAGCACTCTATCCATGGCAGCACCACCTAGCTGCCTCCCCAGAGCAGGAGTGAGTGGCAACATCTAACCTCCTTCAAAGTCTTCCAAACAAAGAGTTCTAGCGGGCTTTGAACCCATTTGTTAAAACTATAAAAATGCAGCACCTTCTGATTGTTTGCAAAATCCTTTAGCTGGCACTATGGAAGATGGAAATTGACTAGCTGAGTTTCAACAAAAACTTTGTGTATTATTGGTAAATGGGAAGAAAAAATGGGCATAATGACTTTATGAGCTCAGTCATTGAAGCATTTCTTCCATTTGGATCCGTATTTCTTTGTGAGATTATGTCTTTCATCTACAAGAAGCATTAAATCCAAATTTTGAAATAAAATGAATTTAGAAACAGATTTTTGAATCACTGTATCATAATGTCATACCAGACTTTAAAAAATAATGAAGCATATTCCATCACATTGCCGTCACTAAGAATATCATTATTAATTATGCTGTTTTGGTGAGAGCAAAAAGGCTTTTTGTGCCAATAGATAAAATATTTTCAAAGTGCTATATTATCTATCTCATCCTTTTAAATTCGTATCTCTGTGTAAGTTTTATAATATATATAATTACTAGCATAGTAACACACGTATATATATTCTACAAATGAGAAAATAGGCATAGATGGAGGATGTGTACTTTTTTTTTTACTGAGACATGCATAACCCAAAAAGCAGTTCAGAATCTACTCTGCTAATAATAATGATAACATTTATATAGTGCCTTAAAGTTACCAAAATACTGGAACATTTATTCATTTATATCTCATTTGCTCCTGACAATAATCCTGGGAGGTAAGTGGCATTAATATTTCCATTTGACAGATGAGATAACTGACCCAGGAGTTAAGTGACTTGCCCAAGATCACACAATTAGTAAGAACATGAAGCAATATTTAACCTTAGGTCTTCTTCTCTATCCACAGTGCCAAGTTCTTGATAGAGCCTCTTCTAAGCTTCATGAGATGACTTTGCAATTTGATGGAGAAGTCTCTACCGTTTTAAATTTTATAGACTTCTTCTGAGAAAGAGAGAATGTGTGTGTGTGTGTGTGTGTGTGTGTGTGTGTGTTGGCACATGGTCCTATGTGAGGCCACTAGTAGAGCAGTGGATAGAGTGCCTGGGGTCAGGAAGACCAGAGTTCAAATCCTGTTTTAGACACTTACCAGCTGTGTAGGCAAGTCACTTAATCTCTGTCTCCTTCAGCTGGCTGAACTGTAAAATGGGGATAACAGTAGCACCACCCCCCATTCCAGAGTTGTAAAGATGAAGTGAGATAGTAATTGTAAAAAGCAGTTGGTATAACATAGTAGGAGCTGAATAAATGCTTATTCCTTTTCCTTTCCTCTTTTGGAACATCTTTGAAACCTCTTGCTGAGAATACAATTCTTTACACTACTATCAGCCAAGGATTCAAGTAGACAATCCAAATTGCAGAACAAGATCCTCTAGTTCGACCTGTATCTACACAAGAATCACTCTACAACACATCCCTTGCAAAAGGTGGATCGGGGGAGGAATCGCTAGGCAGCCCACTCCATTTGGAGATGGCCCCAATTGTGAGGAAGTTCTTCCTTAACTCCAGCTGAAGTCTTTCCTTCGATGTCCACTGCAGACTCTCGGTTCTGCCCTCTGAGCCCAAGCAGGGAGAGTGCAGCCCTTCTTCCACAAGACAGCCCTTGGATCATCTCCATAAAGTCTTAAGACAGTGCTTTTCTAATGCCATGGATCTCCTCAGAGCCTGGCTTTCTGCTTGGTTGCAACTGACAAGTCAACTTTCCCAAGGCTGTAGTCAACAATGACCTTCGAATTCAAAGTAATTCGATCCTAAACAGCCTCACTTTCCAAGGAGAAAACAGTCACTGGGCAGTAACAGGAAGGACTCACATATATCAGGTACTTTTTAATTCCTTAGTTTTATGAAGTGCTTTCTTTGCAACAAGCCTGAGAGGCAGGTAGCTCCTTAAGGTAACACCTTAACGTGTCGAGCTTTTGCTTAGTGTGTTGTTGTTGTACAAATTGAAGGTCATGATAACCCTGCGTTGAGTGAGTCTGTTGGTGCCATTTTTCCAACAGCATGTGTTCACATCATGTGTCTGAGTCACAATTTGGTAATTCTCCAAATATTTCAAACTTTTTCAGTATTGTTATGTCTGTTGTGGTGATCTGTGATCAGAGATGTTTGATGTTACTTATAATTTTTTTGGGGGGGGGAGATGTCATTGAATCATGCCATATAAGATGGTGAACTTAATCGATAAATGTGTGTGTGTTCTGATTACTTCACTGACTATCTCTCTCCCTCTCCTCAGGCTTTTCTAATCTTTAAGACACAAATATATTGAAGAATATTACATAAACTCCACTGATAAAGCAGGATCAGGGTTTGAGAGGACTGACTCCAATATTGAAAGAAGTTCTACCGTGAGTAAAATGCTACCAAACAGCCTTGTGTGCTATAGAGAAATCTTTGGTGAAAGGAAGAATCAATCTCAGGTAATGAAATTCATTATTGTCTTCTTTTAAGAAATTGCCACAGCCCCCCAGACTTCAGTAACCACCACTCTGATCAGTAAGCAGCCGTCAACAGCAACACCCTCCACAGGAAAAAGATTGAGACCCGCTGAAGACGCAGATGATGTCTGGCATTTTTTTTAGCAATAAACTATTTTTAAATTAAGGCATATACTTTTTTTAAGATATAGTACTATTGCACATTTAATAGACTACAATATAGCATAAATATAACTTTTATATGTACTGGGAAACTAAACATTCATGTGACTTGCTTTATTGCAATATTCACTTTATTGCAGTGGTCTGGAATAGAACTCGCAATATCGCCAGGATCTGCCTGTACTTCTAGTCTCCCTTTTTCAGATTAGGAAACTGAGGCAAGTGGAGGTTCAGTAACTTACCCATTATCACACAGTGCTAGCACAAGCATTCAAACGTGAACCTCTGACCTCAATAATAATAGGGGTCAGGAAAATTAAGAATAAGAGATTTTAGCCCAATGAGTCAAATTGCAAATAGGAAAATATTTTTTAAAAACTCCATTTCCAAAAAAGAGTGTCAGGGAATTTGAACCAGTTAAAAGCTGGGTTTGTTACAGGCCATGTGTTTCATTAAGAAGCATTCTTACATACATGTATTATGGATGGGATGTTTTTAATGAATGCCGTCTGTCTGTATGAGAGGTCTGATCCCTTTAATGTGCTTGCAAATGGCTTTCATTTACTATTTACTATATATATGTGAGTTTGGCTCCATGTTTAGGAATTCAAGAGAAATATGAACTGCCTCATAAATCACACAAGAATGCTTAGTTAAAAAGGTAATAACTAAAAACCAAACAAATACAACCAAACAATTACCTTTGGAAAAAGATATGTAAATAAGAGCTCAATTGATTAAAGATGAAAATCATTCTTCCTTGGTGAGAATGGTGGCATCTATCTTTTAGCTTACACATATACACAGGAGAAAATTAATTCATAACCTACTGATTTGCAATCTGGGACAGTTTAACAATGAGAGAGCTGGGCTGAGAGACAAGTACTCAGCAAAACCTTTCCTTCCCATACAAACGAACAACATAAACAAAGTTAGTAAAATGAATCTCTAAAATGAGTATGAGGATAGATGGTTTTAAAGTCCCTTCAAATACTTTATAAAGAAGTCCATTTGCATAAAACAATTATGCCGTAATTTCATAGGAGACATGATATATTTTAGTAGGTCCGTTAAAGACTGCTATTTACCAACAAAGTTAGTGGTTTAAGCTACTGTGTAACTATAAGTAACAGAACTATATTTTCTCTTTTGAACATTCTATAATTCAGACATAACTAATTCCAACCAAATCACTCAGAAAGATAAGTCTGGTTTAATTATTTTGCTATGTGAACAGGAAAAATGAATTTGAGTTTGCAGATGAAAAAAACATTTTATTACCAACTGCAAAAAAATAATTTTTGAAGAAAGTATGATTGCCTAATGACATTTTAAGCATTCAGTAGACTCACAGAACTTCAGAGCTTGAAGGGACCATAAATATTTAATCCAGTGATTTTCAAAGTGTGGTTCAGGGACCCTCCTGCCCTTTCAAGAAATCTGTGAGGTCAAAATTATTTTGATAACAATACTAAGACATTTTAATTTCCAATACAGTAAATATGGATAAATGTAACCCATACAAACCCAAACAAAAGATCTTTGGGGTCCTTAGAGTGTAAAGGGTTCTGGAGACTAAAAGTTTGAGAACTACTGATCTAATTGAACTCCCATCCTTTCACAGGTGGCAAAACTGAGGCTCAAAGTCACACAGTTAGAAAGTAGCAGATTTGGGATTTGAAACCAGAGCTAACACTGTCCTTTAAAAGAAGCCACAGACAAAGGTTGGGTTTCCATGACCCTGTTGGCCAGTAGATAGATTACTGTTAAGATGAAGAAGATCTCTTCTAGATATGACCAATTTTTTTTGAGGGGGGAAGGCAAGGCAATTGGGGTTCAATGACTTGCCAAACATCACACAGCTAGTAAGTGTGTCAAGTGTCTGAGGCCGGATTTGAACTCAGTTCCTCCTGACTCCAGGGCACTGCACCACCTAGCTGCCCCATGACCAGGTTTTGTTTGAAAAGACCAGTCTCATTTTAAGAAGGACATGGATTAGCTGGAAAGCATTGAGAAGAGGGCAAACAGCAAGGTGAAGGGGACCTGGATGTCATACTACCTGAGGACTTCTTGAAGGAAATGGGAATGGCTGGAGTAGATGTAGAGGGGACATGAGAGTTGTTTTCAAGAATGTGAAGGATGTCATGTGGGAGTAAGAGAAGACTTAAAAAGGGTTGCCAGGGCAGGCTGATCGAAGCTGATGAAATCAACTCTTTACTTGCTCTGTTTGGCTTCCAAATGAGCAGAATTGGGGGATAAACAGAAGATGAGTGGCAGCGAGGCAGGTCTTGAGGGTGAGAAACCTTCCAAATAATCCAAGCTATCCCAAAGTGGAATGGGTTAACACAGTGGGCTCCCCATCACTGAAGTTCCCCAAGCAGGACCCAGATGATGACTCATAAAGTATTCTGTAGGGCAAATGTCCCCTTGGTCCTCTGGATCAAAAAAAAACCCGCATGTACCCCAATGAAGGAACCCAAAGAATAATAGTGTTGCAAACACCTAGTAGCACAAGGACCTACCCATTAATAATGCTACTTTCATGGTTTTCTAGGCAAAACACTACCAAAATTGAACATTTTTATAAAAGCAAACGAAGGCAGAGAGGAAAGTAAATTCTGATATTATGATCCATCTCTACTTACCCAGCCAAAAGGGAAAAGGACCTTCATTTCCATTTTAATAACTTGTCCAAGCTGGCGTGTTAGAATGAGGAGTCTTCCAGGTGTTTGTTGATTATAATCACCCTAAGGAAAGAAATACAAACATGGAATGTTTTATCATCACAAATAGAATTCTAATGAGTTGTAAATGCTCTGCATTTATGTATCTGTCAACGAGTCCTGCCCCCAAACCCCCCCCCCCGCCCCACCCCACAGTTTAGGGCAAGGACTGTTAGGACTGTTTTCTTTTTGCATCTCCAGGGCTCATACCAGTGCCCTGCCCATAGTAGGCACTTAATATGTCCTGGCTGATTCATTACCACACGCTTATTGAAATGAATTGACCATTAATCAAAGCAGCTGACAATGGTTAGGCACTGATAAGATAAATGAACCTCCTCTATAGAGGCTGATACTTCTTCCCTAGCCACATTTTGAAAAGTCAAGAAAAATATTTTCTGTGCATAAATGTCTTGAAAGAGAGAATAGACCAACTTAAAGAATTTTTTTTTCCCCTTTGGCCAGCACAAAAGATTTAAATTGAGAGAGTAACACTGCACATTGTGGGGGATAGAGTGAGAAAGCTAGCTATTACTTGAACCCCACTGAAGCCCAGTCATGATTCAAGGCTTTACTTCTAATCTTTCCCAACTACTTCCTTTGGAACGTTGGTGCAGGGTGATCAGCTCCCCAAAGCACCTTTTACCCTCTGGGGAGATAGGAACATTGGGTGGGATTGCTGTAGCTGCTTGATCCTTCTCTGGGAAAAAAAAAAAAAAGTTTAGGATTCTCATTCTAAAACCGAAAGGAACTACGGAATGTACAAAACCCTGTCAAATGACTTCTCCCCAAGCCTGTCTGAAGCTACCACCAAATCCTCAGTCACCCAATTTGGTAAACTGAGTTATTTTAGTTAAAACCCTTAATTGGCTCTTCCATTCAATCAATTGCCAATTCGTGTCAATTTTCTGCCTCCATGACACCTTTTGTCTCCATCCCTTTCTTTCCATTCCAATGTCTCCCTACCGTAGTTCAGGCCTTCATCCCTTCCTGCCTGGGCTAATGCAGTAGTCTCCTGATTGGTCTTCTTGACACCACTGGCTTCCCTTCTCCAACCAATTCATCACAGGGCTGCCAAAATCATCTTTGTAGGGTACTGGGTCACTCCCCTGCTCAAGGACTCTCAGTAGCTCTCTATTGCTTCAATAATGAAATACAAATTTCTCACTCCGCATTTAAGAGCCTCTACAGGTTGGCTCCAACCCACCTTTCCAGCTTTATTTCATATTACTCTTATGAACTCCATAAGCTATTCTCCAGACCCATTTCATCTCCTATCTCTGTGTCTTTGTATAGGTTCTCTCCCACGCCTGGAATGCCCTCCCTTCCCATGTCTGCCTGGCAGAATTTTCTTATGAAGCTGCAGCTGAAATGCTTCTTCCCTCTGTGAAATCTTCCTTAATATGCCCAATTATGAGGGCCTTCCCTTTCCAAATTTTCCAAGGGTTCTTGGTCTGACCTTTCTCTTGTGCTCTTCATTCCAAACCCTGTATCATACCAATCTGTGCACAAGCTGTATTCTCCCAGTAGAGTGCAAGCTTCCTGAGGGTAAGACTCTTTAATTTTTTTCTTTATACTATATCTACCTGTATTTACATGTATATTTTCTTTATACTATATGTATTTATAGTTACATGTATATTTTCTTTATACTGCATGTATTTATAGCTACATGTGTATTTTCTTTGTACTATATGTATTTATATTTATATGTATATTTTCTTTATAATATATGTATTTATATTTACATGTACATTTTATTTATATGTATTTTTAAATATATATACAAATATATTTCTTATTCTCTATCACCTTGCACTGTTCCTACTAGGATCAAATGGTGATAATGAATGTTTAATAAACATTTGTTGAAATGAATTCTGATAATCTCTCTTCATTGGTCTCTGTAGCTATAGAAACAGCAGCACAAGACAGAGGGAAAAGTATTGGACTGAGGCCTTGGGTTTAATTTCTCCTCTGGTACTTAGAACCTGAATGACTTTGGGCCAGTCATATAACCAGCCTTCTGTCTCCTTATTGGTAACATAAAGGGGTCGGATTAAATCTCTCTGAAGTCCTGCTAGCTCTTGACCGTATTTACTTCTGAAATCTCTTTTAATGTAGACAAAGCTTTAACTCATATTCACCTGGAGATACACAGACATTAGGGACATTGTTCTTTAGTAAACGGGGAGTTCAAATTTATAAAATAATCCAAGGTTGTCAAGGATAGAAGCAGACAAAGTACCTCATACTCACTGACTCCTCCCCCTCCCCAGACACTTTATATCTCCACTTTATAGATTGTCTTCCAAATAGGATGTAAACTCCTTGATGGCAGGGTCTGTTTTGCTTGTTGGTTTTTGCATGCTAAAGGTTTGAACAGTGGTTTACACACAGTAAGCACTACTATCCACCCATCCATCCAACCATCCATCCATCCATCCATCCATATATTTCTATCATTCATCTATCATATAGTATTTACCTATCATCTATCTACATATCTATCTTGTATCAATACCTATCATCTATCTACCCATCTATCTCTATGCCTTCTCATTTCAAAGAATAAAGATTAAACTTTTGTCTCCATTTGTCTTCATAAGTCCAATGAAATGAAGAAAGGACTACAATTTACAACCCATGAATAAGTGAATTTCATTGCTGTGTCTTACAGGTTAGGGTGTGGGAGATAAGAGAGAGATACTCTTCTCCCTCTAGACCCCATTTCTCTCCTTCCATGTTTTCTGCTCTTTGGCTCCCTCTCCTGGCCCATGTGTCCAGCTGGCTTTCCAGGATTGTAATAATATTGAGCTCTTTCTTCTGTTGGCTACAGCTGACAAACACCTGTCTGCCGTGGCTGAACCTCAGCTGGTTCCCAGCCTGGAGACACTGACCATGATTGCTGAAATGCTAGTACCACTTAGATCTGTTTGCATCTGAAGTACAGGGTGGGCACCACACAATCAGGTGGAAAAGGACTCCAGAAAGGCGACACTGATTTACTCAAGATCAACATTGTTTGGCCCCTGGTTTCATGAAACCCCAACGTGACAATAAGTAGTGTTCCTCCTCCCACCCCCTGGATTCTACTGCTGACTCTGAAGCACTGCATTACCTGGGTCAGTTATTGGCGTAGTTAGTCAAAAGTACCAGCCCCCTTCCCTTCCTCCTGGGTCATTAAAATCGATCAATCAGAAAGCACTCATTAAGTACCTGCCATACATGGCAGGCCTTGTGCTTGGTACTGTTATTGCTGGGAACTTTTAAGCCCAGACCAGGCCAACCTATTCTCATCTAAGCCTATGCCATGGACTGGTAGGCCTGGATCGGGCTAGAAGAAGGGAACAGGATCTTCTCCTCCTTGCCAGATATGCCTGTTAGAACTAGAGAGTAAGAATTCTTAATGGCCTAAAGGAACCCAAGGATAGATCTTAGGGAGTCTGTGAACCTGAACTGCAAAAAAAGTTCATTTTCACTAATTTCCAAATGAAATGGAACAATTTCCTTCTATTATTTAAAACATGATTCAGGAAAGGAGTCCACGAAGCCAGAACTCTGGCTTCTCCAAATTGCCAGAAAAATCCAAGAACTGAAAAGATTCAGAACCATTGGACTAGAGAGACGCTGCGGCCCTGCCAGGTCCATTGGTAAAAAATACCTACAAACTGCCAGCTTCCAGTCTCCACAGGTAGCCCCCAACCCTTGCCTCTGGTTCGATAAGCCAACGCCCCCCACTGGGCCTATTTCTGCCTTCTGATTATTTTTGGAAATATTTAGTGACTTATGACTGATGGTAATCAGGTGGTTCTAACATAAAGAGATAGCAGAAAGCTAGGAATGGAAGAGATAGGGTCCCTCCTCTCAGCTCCAACAAATATACAACCAAGGGGACATTTTGAGGGTCACAGAAGTTGGTTTGACTCATTTCTGTTACTTTCTCCCTGTGATTTGGGGTACTTATCTTTTCATCTCTGGACCTTCATTTCCAACTACTCCAGCTCCAAATCCTGCAGTACTCGGTATCTGCAATCAGGTTTGCTCAAAATCCTACAATGGCTCCCTACTGGTTCTGGGGGAAAAATGCATACTTCTCAGCCTGGAATTTAAATCCTTCTCCCTAAACTTTTCACAATACCCATCAGCTTCCAGGGCCTCCCTCCCGATATGAACTTACACTTACTTTTTAAATATATATTTATGTATTTCCCTGTGCACGTGTTGTTTTTCCTAATAGACTACAGGCTCTTTGAGGGCAGGGCCTGCTCCATTTTCATCTCTCTAATTCTTAGATCAGTGCCTGATATGTAGCGGGTATTTAATATGCAAAAGAAGACTGGATATTGTGTCAGCAGAAGACCTAGGTTCAAATTCTGGCTTTGCTACTGGTGTGACTTCAGGCAAGTCAGCTCGCCTTGCTGGGTGACTCAGTTTCTCTATCTGTGGAATGAGGGGGTTGGACTAGAGAGCCCCTGATGTTCCTTCTAGCTCCAGAGCTATGATCCACTAAGTAATTTGGGGGTAGTTTTTCACAATACATCAGGTAGGCAATCCCCCACCTCCACAGCTTGCGCATGCTGGGGCAGAATGTTTGGTAGGGATGAGTTGCTTGGGTTGGTACTCCATGGGCCAACTATATTCTCTCCAACTATACTATGAGATCCTAGCAAGGTATACGTGAATAATTGATGGATTTGGAGGCAGAGGCACTGGATTCATACTTGATTCTGATACTTAGTAGCCTTGTGACTGAAGGCAAATAGTTTTAGGGGTGGGGAACCTGTGACCTTGAGGCCACAGGCGGCCCTGTAGGTCCTCAAATGAGGCCCTTTGACTGAAGGACCTAAAGGGTCACCTGTCACTTTGAGGCTGCAGGTTCCCCATCCCTATAACTAACCAATCCAAACCTCACTTTTGACATCTATAAAATGGGGATAATAAAGAGGCACTGTGCCATATTGGATAGAGGGCTGCTTTTGGAGTCAGGAAGACCTAGAAGCTCTGCCTCTGACATTGAGGTTATGTGACCCTGGGTAAGTCACTTAACTTCTCTAAGCCGCAGAAAGGATGCTGACCTGCCTGGGGCAGTTCCTTATATAGCTGCCGATCTTCCCAGGAGGTAAGAACAGTTCCCTACATTGATAAAAATCACAGGTCTAGACTGTGATAAGACCAATATTTTCCTGACATGGCTTCTTTCCTCCTACCCACAACATGGGGAGGCTTTAACTAGAAGAAGACAAATATAGCTTTTTGCCCCCGATTCCTGATTGACTCTGCTTTTTCCTGGACACAGCTTCCTGGTCATCTCAGAGGGTAGCTAAGAAAGTCCCAGTCACGTGGAATCCAAGTCCCTCAGACTTGGTGGATTCTTGAAGACCACCCAGGTCACCGTGTCCTTCAGCATATCTTGTCTTGATGACCACATGGAGAGAAGGGGGAGGGGATGACCAGAGAAACTAAGTACAACTGTATCCTTGCTATGTTTCCTTGCTGCATTAAACCGCTTACTCTCGAGTGCCTCATTTCATCCCAATATTGAACCTACACTATGAGAGCTGTCTCCAACAAAGATCGATACAGATGTATACATACATATGTGAGTCTGGTGTTTGTTTATTTACATTTTCTAGCTTATGTTGTTTGTAACAATGAAAATGCTTTGTAAACCAAAAGGTGAGTCACTACTAGAATTTCTTGGTAAAACCAATTTTGTCAATTTGACATTCAGGGTTGGCCACGGTTATGAAGAGAGGATGATAAGAAATGTACGTAGAAAAAAATTTTTAAAAAAGAGTGCAGTGGAATGCACACACATAGTCAAATACAACAGAAATGTCTTTGTCTCCATATGGCAAGATATTTCAAGCACGCGTATTAGGATCTCAATAAATAGACAGACATCTCAAATGCCACATACGTTGTTTTCCCTCAGTTATGTTCCAGACACAGGGCCCCCTAAAAACAAAACCAACAGAAATCTTGAAAATGGAAACCACCACAGGGTATTAGGTTGTAAATGTAATTTTGCAATTATGAAAATAAAACCATTCCACATGGAAATGTGGAATGCCCGCCATCTGATTCTGATTTCAATGCAAAGGAAAGCAAGCCTTTGGCTTAAGAATTATGAATAGAGCTGTCAATACCATCCATTTATAGCCCAGTGGAGAATGCCACAAACCCACAAAATGTGCTTGGAAGCTAGTTATTGCCTTTGACACTTGCAAAGAGAAAGGCAGAGAAGTCCCTGTGGCCACCTAGCTCAGGCAGCCTAGCCAAGCTTGATTGGAATATCTTATATTAGTCAATGAGAAGATATAAAGTTGAGGGAGAGGCCACATTGGCATTGTAGAGAGACTACTAGACTTGACCTGCATTCAAATCCTACCTCTGATACTTGCTAGCTGTGTGACTCTGGACTGTTCACTTAAATCTCTCTTCGCCTCCATCTCCTTATCTATAAAATGAGCTTAAGAATACCTGTAGGAAAGACCTCATAGGATTGTTATAAGGGCCCAATGAGATCAAGTGCATAGAATATTTTCCCAGCTTTAAAGCTTTATCTAAATTTCAGTTATTATTATTAGGGAGCAATTGAATCCTGAAATGTGGATGGGAAGGGAGGGCATGAAGGGCATTTTTTAAGCATTTACTACGTGCCAAGTGGGCAGCAAGGTGGCACACCGGATAGAGTGCTGATCCTGGAGTCAGGAAGACCTGCGTTCAAATCCAGCCTCAAACACTTACCAGCTATGTGACCTTGGGCAAGTCACTTAATCCTGTTTGCCTCAGTTTCCTAATTTGTAAAGTGAGCTGAAGAAAGGAATGGCAAACCACTCCAGCATCTTTGCTATGAAAACCCCTAAAGGGGTCACAAAGGCTCTGAAACCACTGATAAATATCTAAACAGCGCCATGTGCCAAGCACCTCACTAATTTCTGAGGAAGCAAAGGAAAGGTAAGGCAGTTCCTGCCCTTAGGAGTTCTTATTCCAATGGAGGAGTAAAGAAGATGGCCCAGAGGTCTTCAAAACCAAAGCAACAGCTTCTTCTCTGTCATCCTTTTCTTAGGAAAAAACAACCGCTGAGGAATCATTTGACTACTGTTGCTGTTTATCCTTCCTTTTCCGAGAAGACCAATGACATCACGAAAGAGTGATCTGACAGTGACAAGGTCCCTGGTAGGACAGGGATTAGACCCGAGAGCTGTGATTTCATAGGTACCAGGAACTCCCAGAAGAGGAAAATTCCTCTGCCAATGTACATGGGTGCACTGCAACTTAAAGTATCAGAGAGCTGCCTAAGTCACTCGGATAGCGAATGACTGACCCAGGGTCACATAGCCAGGATGGGTCTGAGTCCAGCCTTGAACACAGTTCTTTCTGACTCTACTACACTAAGATCCATCTCCTGCCTATACTGGACTCCTGAGATCATTTACTATAATAGGGCAAGAGCTATGTAACAGTAGAGAGGAAGGCTCACCCTTGATGGATGGATGTCAAAACAGGGACTCCAAAAAGAGGTAGCATTTACTCAGGATGCCCCAAATCTTCAGCGTTAGAATACCAAAATTCAAGCCTGAACTAAGACTTTTGGAACAGTCTGTACAACAATTTAAGGTTTGCAAAGCACGGTTAGACATGTCATCTCATTCAACCTCCAGAATGATATGTGAATGAAGATATCATTTTCTCCCCATTTTACAAGTAGGTCAGCCAACATTCAGTCGATGAGCATTTATTAGGTGCTTGCTGTGGGCCAGGCACTGTACTAAGAAAATTTTTAAAAGGCAATACTCCATTCCTGTCTTCAAGGATTCTGTGCAATGAGTCTGATGGAGGTTAAGTGACTTGCCCAGGGTCACGCGGTTAGCTTATGTCTAAGGAAGGGTTTGAATCCAGTTTTTCCTGTCTTCATATTGTTACAAACACTGCACCATGAAGCTACCTCTAAATTTAGATGAATACTTGAGCCCCTGCTTCTACCCTGGGAAAATTCCCACAGCTCTGTAAGATCAATATCTCCTGCAAGTCAATAATCAAACATTTCAAGAATTACTCATTTCATCAACACGGACACTACTGCTAGGGACACACTGCAGAGTCTTGGCAACATAGCCAGTGGTCTTTGGATCATGCCTCTGACCAAAATGGTGATGAGCTACTCTAAACCTGGCCAGAATGGTCCTCAGGTGACAGAAGCATCAGGGACCTTCCATCGCTTGACCTCTGGTAGCACAGCCTTCAAGTACCCAGAATCTCCCTTACCCCACTTTGAGCCATCTCCAGCTCCAATGCCTACAAAAATTCCGAGAAACAACTGTAACCCCCAAGCTCTGGGCGTATTGGTAAGGGTCTTAGCAGTAACTGAAAAGGAAGAGCTATGTCTTAAAGGGCCACCACTGGCATAGTGAAAAGGACATGCGTTCTGGAGTCAGAGTTCCTGAGTTTGAATCCTCACTGGGTTGTTTACCACCTGGGTTAGCTTGGAGAAGACATTTGGCTTCTCTGGGCTCTGGTTCCTCATCTGACTTCTTTAGTCCCTTCCAGCGGGAATGTCATAATTCTAAGACAAAGAGTCTGGCCAAGGCCCAAGCAGGGGTGGGGAATCTGCAGCCTTGAGGCCACATGTGGCCCTCTAGGTCCTCAAGTGTGGCCCTTTGACTGAATCCAAGCTTCAAAGATTGGACTCAGTCAAAGGGCTGCACTTGAGGACCTAGAGGGCCACATGTGAAGGGCCACATTGAGGACCTAGAGGGCCGCATGTGGCCTCAAGCCCATGGATCCCCCATCCCTGCTCCAGAGGATAGAGGAAAGATGTGAAACCCAACCCTTCTCATTTCTGCTTTCTAAGCACTGGACAAAAACAACCTTCTCTCAAGGAAGCCATTTGCCACTGGGCACTAAAATATGATTTATTTCCCCGATGAAGGGAGAATGGGGCCCTAAACTTGTCCCGAGGCAATGCACACTATGGCCCTATAAATTTCATAATATCAAGTCATTTCTTCCCAGGTATTTAATGCTTTTAAAGATCCAACTGCAGCAGTATGGGCCAATTTTGACCCAGCAAGTTCAGGCCCAGACTGTAAACTGTAATGTTCTGAAAATACCGAATTTTGATTTGTGGCTGCTCAGATATGCTATAAAATGCAAGCAGTAAATCTCTATATTTATAGTCTTCTATTCTGTGGGGTTTGGAGTCTCTTTTATAAAAAAAAATTCTGTGTCATCAGAATGACAGTTTGCATTTATGCCAAATCTCCTCATTCAGCAGTACCTTGTGGAGGTGGAGGGGGTGGGCTGACTTTATAAGTGGCATACAAAACAATTGAAAATAATTACAATAACTCAAATCCTAACAAGGCAAGACAGCTAGTCTTCCACGCTTGTATTAGTGTTCTCTTTCTTTATTTTTAATAAAAATATTCCTGACTCACAAAAAACATAGATGTACATTCCCCAAAGAAATGAATAAAAGCAATCACTGTATTTAGTACATAGCAGATATTTGACAAATTTCTGTTAAATGGATACATTAAGAGAATGACAAAATGTATGACCTTGGGAAGGTACTCCTCTGTCTAGGTCTCAGTTTCCTCACCTGTAAAAGGAGGAGATTGGACTAGAAAGTCTGAGGTTCCTTCTCATTCTTGATCTATTTATGATCCTATGAATTCAATCCAATAAAATATCTACTAAAGGTCTAATATGTACAAGGCAAAAGGCAGTGTGGTGGTCAATGGGAACTTAGTCTTTGAGGAAGGAAGACCTGGGTTCAAATCTCATTTCTCTCAAATACTGGCTACATGACTCTGGGCAAGTCACTTAACCTCTTAGGGCTCCTGGCAATTCAGTAAGACTATAAGTTGGAGAGAAGATGCTGGCCTGGATTAATGGAAGGAGTGTCCTCACCTAAGGCTTCCCTGTTACGAAGAAATCACAGGTCTGGACCTCTTCCCCTCCCAGATCCAATTAAAAAAAGTGAAAAGCACTGAAGGTACAAAAAAAACCCCAGAATCAAATAACAAAGCAGGCCTGGAAAATCCTTCCTTCTCAGATCCAAAGTTATAATCTTATGAATGTAATACTGCATTAGGCAGCTTTTTGCTTGAGAATCTATCTGGCTATTTAGAATAATTCTTTATTTTGCAAGTTAGCTATTACCTATACATTGGCCTTGATCCTCAAAGGTGTAGCAGGGAATCACAGATACACTGAGAAAGTAACTTTCTATTGTTAATACGGTAGGTCTTCTTTGATTCAAAATTGCCTCCCCTCTTCATGAAAGGACCCTTTCCATCTCCAAATACACACACTTACTCCAGTAGCTCTTCCATCAGCTGGTACAGTTGAGAGGGTACTAGGACTTGGATCCAGAGATCTAGGTTTGAATTCCTCCTCAGATGCTTATTAGCTGAATGATAATGAAGAAGTTGCTTGATGCCTCGGTTTTTCTAGCTGTAAAATAGAGATACTAATATTTACAACTGATAACAGGGCTGTGGTGAGAACCATTGAGATAAGTGTTCTGTATAACTCAAAACACTGTGTAAATGTCAGCTACTATTTAAGTACTCACTGGGTGGAAGTTGGTCTCTTGCCTTCAACCTTTGTTGGGGGATTGTGGAGGAGGGACTGGAAAAGGAGGTTTAGGAGCAGGCTACAGAGACTAACAAGGAAGAATATAAGGTAACATGGTACCCTGGGAAGAGCACTCGCTTCGAAGCCAGAAGACCTGGGTTCAAATACTGCCTCTAATGCTTACTACCTGCATGACCTTGAACGAGTCTCTTAATAGTCTCTGGGCCTCAATTTCCTCTTCTCTGAGATGAGGAAGCTTGAACTAGGGGAGAGAAGATGGTGCCATGGAAGGTGTGCTAAACTTCGAATCATGGCACCTGAGTTTGAATCTTCATTCTGCCGTTTGGCTAGCTGTGTGACTTTGGGCAAGTGGCTTGATACTCCCTGGGCTGCGGTCTCCTTCTCTATAAAATGGGGAGCTTTAAACTATAGGTTCTCTAAGGTCTCTTATAACTCTTGCTCTATGATCCTGAATTAGAACAAGGAAGAAGAAAATTACACATGACTGGATCAGAATTAGTGGAAAGGGTGTAAAGACAAACAGATGCTGTCCTCTGTTTCTCTGTCCCTTCAGCATCTGGCTCCTCCTCTGTCAGGGGTCAGCTCTCTCCTTCCATATTTCCTTATCTTGGTTACTTTGAGGCTGGGATGTCTGCATGGCTTTAGGTCAAGGCAGAGCCTCCTGGACCTAGGAGAGACACATGAATCCCAACTCTTTTAAAGGAATCCTTGTATGCCAGTTTCTTGGGGGTGACTCCTAAGAATTACATCCTCAACAAAGATTGTTTTGATGGATTTGTATATTTGTGCAGAGCCAGGAATTTCCTGTACAGTCATTAGAGTTGCAAACCCTCATTAAATAATCTCTTTTGACTAAGATCATCTATTTATTCAGTAGGGCTCATCCCACTGCGTCCAACTGTTTACTGGCTGTCTATGACCTTGAGAGTTACTGACTCTGAAAAGCGTCAGCAATTTCGTCCCTACATCCCTTCTTAGAACATTTTTGACAATGGTACTCTATTTTTCCTAATTCATAATGCTACTTCGTAGAAAGGATCATAGATCACAAGATCATAGAGTTAGAGATGGGATGGACCTTAGAGATCATCTTGTCCAATCCCTTCCTGACAGGAGAAAAAAATTGAGCCTGAGAGAGGTTAAGTGCCTTGCCCACAATAGAGACAGCTTAGGAGTCCTAGAGCCCTATGAATAGCAGCCCCACCCAACTGGTTCTGCTTACAATCCTGTCCCAATGGCCATGATCCAGAGGAGCAATTCCCATGGAGAACGACCCAGCCATACCAACCAAATGCCAACCACCTGCCACCCACAGGGAAGGCAAGCCAGTCTATGATAAGCAGCAAGACATCTCAAGTGAGAAATAGGAGATAGTATGTGCCAGGTGAGTCAAGCTGCTGCTGCCACCACCTCGATCAGACCATGATGGACACAGCTCAGGACCCTGAGCCTGAACACTCCTAAAACAGTAGTACCCCCAGACCACTGCAAGGGAACCGCCACATGGAGAGATGACTCGAACTACCCAAAGGCTCAGAAAAGAATGTTGTCAATGACAAAGCAATCGATTCTATGGCATGGTTCAACAGCAGAAAGGGATATGGCTTAATCAACTGAAATTACATTAAAGAATAAATATCTCTATATGCTTTGCTGCTGCACCATGGAGACCATAGGACCTTTCCATAAGATTTGCTCCTGAATCCTTCCCCATGTGTTGTCTCCCCCAATTAGAATGGGAGCCTCTTGAGAGCAAGGACTGCACTTAGCAAAGTGCTTTGCATACAGTAAGTGCTTAATAAATGCCTTTTCATTCACTCATTCTTCAAAAGCACAGTGATAGAACTGAAATTGAATTTGGGTCTTGTGGCTCCCAGGTTAGTGATCTTTCCTCTACACTAGAAAGGAGTATTTAAACCAGACTATGGGGGAGAAGCCCCAGATCTCTTAGAAAAAAGTTTCTTTCCTAACTCTCTCATTCATCTCCATTACAAACGTGATAGATATCTTTCCTGGATATTATAAGGATTTTTTTGGGGGGGGGCGGCAGGAGTAGGGCAAGAACTATAGATGTTATCATCCTTACATTACAGATGGGGAGGCTCAGTGGGTTTGGGTGACTTGCTCAGGCTCACACAGCTAGTAAGTGCCAGAGGTAAGATTTGAACCTAGTTTCCTCCTGACTCAATGCCCAGAACACTATGTACTATACCACGTCACCTCTCAGATTTGATCTCATTTGAGTCTCACAACAAGCCTATGAAGTAGCCATTACAGGTTTCATAGACTAATTTTATAGATGTGGAAACTGAGGAACATAGAGATTGGAGTCTCTCATATTACTGGGACTATATTAGATACTTTTTTATGCTTACAAAATGAATTGCTTTCTACAGGTGAGATGAAATAAATATGTTGGGTGTGTGTGTGTGAGTGCTAACCTAAAGTTTCAGGTGGTCAAATTTTATGTATCAAATACCATTTTCAGTCTGGATCCATTCAAACTTGTCAGCCTTATCTCCCTTTCACCTACTCTCCATTCTAGCCACATGAGACTCCTTTCTGTTCCTCTACTTCTCATCCTTATCTTCTTTCATCTCTTCACCTTTACATCATCCCTGATGGCTGGACTGAACTCTATGCTCTATATCCCATCCAACCCATCACCATCGTGTATCCAAGCTCCTTCTATCCTTCAAGGTCCAACTCAGGCATCACATCTTCCACAAAGCCTCACTTCATTTCCTTCACATCCAAATTCTTTCCTGATCCTTAAATTTCTTTCTTTTTTTCTTCTTTTTGGAGGCAGGAAGGCAGGGCAATTGGAGTTAAGTGACTTATCCAAGGTCATACCTCTAGTAAGTGTATCAAGTGTCTGAAGCTGGATTTGAATTCAGGTCCTCCTGACTCCAGGGCCAGTGTTCTACTCACTGTGCCTCCTTAAATTTCTAAAAACACTTTTTCTTAATCTAGAAGTCACGGCCAGCTAGACATTATAGGACACAGAGCACCAGACTTAGAGACCAGAAGATGAGTATAAATCTTGCTTCAGACAGTCATTGTGTGATCTCAGACAAATCACTCAAACTTCTGTGCTTCAAGTTTCCTTATCTGTAAAATGGGAATATTAGCAGCCATTTCCCACAGCTGCCATAAGCTAAAATGAGTTTGCATATATAAAGTTCCTTGCAAAACTCAAAATTCTTCTTCTTCTTCTTCTTTGTCATTATTATTATTTGCTTATTTTCTCTCATACAATAGCTATTTAGCTTTTCTTTCTAGTCTTTATATGAAATACTTTTTAAGAGCTAGACCGGAGTCCTAGATATTTATGGATAACAAGCAACCAGTACAGTGTCTGCATAAACCAGGAACTCAAGAGAGATTTAGATCGTGAATGCATCCGTAGTCAATTCAACCCAAAGAGTAAATACTGAACATTTGGATAATTATCCCCAGCAGATTTTTGTATTTTAATTTCAGATAGTTTTTCATAGGATCTTAGATTTAGAGTTTGAAGGAACCTAAGAAACCACTAAAAATAAGCACAGCTAACCTGGGAGTGACAGGATTCTCTCTCCTGCCCCCAGACCACTGATCCTGTCATCAGCCCAGCCCACACAGCCACCAACCGGGGAAACAACTTCGGTGGAGGAGAGGCCAGACATCCTGACCAACTGTCAGTTGACTGCCACACCCCAGGCAGATAAGGCAGCCTAGCTGAATCAACAAGGCTCCCAGAGGAAGAGATAGGAGGCAGCAGGTGCCAGACTGGTCAAACCACCACCAGCACCTTAACCACCATCTTTCCATAAACCCTGATGGCGACAGCCCAGGACCCTGAACTCCAGAGCAATGCTTCTAGCCTCATGCCCTCAGCCATCCTCCTGGGAAGCAGTTCCTGTGGAGATAAAACCTGGACCTGCTCCTGCAGGGGCTACAGCTCCTGAAGACCCTGGAAAGGAAGGTCTTCCCACCAATGTCCTTGACCCTGTCTAATGGTTCAATATGACAAAAAGATACAATTTTATTGGTGGAAATAACATGAAAGAAGAGGCATTAACCATCTGCTTTGCTGCTGCACCCTAAGAACCATGGGACCTTTCCATCTGATTTAGAGATAAGCCTTCCAATGATCACAGAATCCCTACATTTGTACTCTTAACTCTTCAGAGCTCAGAGCTCAACTCGCTGCAAGAGGAAATCTGTCACCGAAGATGAAACTGGAAAGAACAGCCAGACCCAACCAGAAGAAAAGTCTGTGCTGGGTGTGGCGCCCATCTAAAAAGGTCCTTAGGGATCAATATCTCGAAGAGGGGAAAGATTAAAAAACAAATGGAAAAGTGCTCACTCCCCTGTATGCACACAGGCACACTTGTACACTTGTACACATCCACACACACACACACACACACACACACACATACAATTTCAGCAAGCTTTGCAACAACTCTATGAGAAAGGTACTACAGGCACCACTATCATCTTTTTACAGATGAGGAAACTCAGTTTCAGAGGAGCAAAGTCACTTCCCCAGAGTCACACAATTACTGAGTGTCAAAGGTGGGATTCAAACTCAGATCTGGCTGACTCTCGGAGGTGTTAAAGTAGAGTTTGAATGACCACTTACTGGGGATTTCATAATGAAAATTCCTTTTGGGTATTGGTTGGACAGATGGCTGCTAAGCCTCCTTCCAACTTTCTAATTCTGAGTCCAAGACGTCATCCACTACACCCTACTGCCTTAGAATACAGCAGGCCTTCGATTTTAAAGAAGCAATTAAACACGGAGTCAGGCAAATTGATTTTTAAGTGAATTTAGTGAACTACTGAGACCATTCAACAGTAAATAAGGAGATTTCAAAATCATTAATTTTTACAAAATCCAAAGCTCATTCTTAAAAACTCTTGATCAGTGACAATAACCAAAGCCTTAAAATTATATTGGCAATGCTTGGGAGCAATGGCACAGGTGAACTCTGGCTCCAAAGAGTTCCCAGATTCCTTTGCCCAGCTTCAAGAGCCACCTACTGCACAGTCTCTGAAACCTAGGGCTTGGAGAATGCTCCTGTTGGAAGAAAGGCAACATCTCTTAGCTGATGCATAGGAAAGGCTCATCCTCCCTCTGGATCTAATTCAAAGATCCCTTTGTTGTTTTGCAAACTTGCTAAAACCTTGACCAACTTTTCCTTTTCCAATCTTCTTCCATCTTATTGCCTGACCCACACTCGCCAATCTAGTGATGATGATCCATGAACAAGGCACTCCATCTCTTGACTCTGGGCATTTTCTCTGGCTCTTTCATGCCTGGAATGTTCTCCCTCCTCATCTCCACCTACTGACTTCCTTTAAGTCCCAATTAAAATTCCATCTGGGGACCATCTCTAGTTGTCCTAATCTATATCCTGCCACTGGACCCAGATGGCTCTGGAGAAGAAAGTGAGGCTGGTGACCTTGCATAGTGCCCCCCCCCCGCCCCTTAAATCCAATTCACTTGCAAGTCATGGAATCATCTTCCTCATGTCATGGTCCTCTTTGAGAACAAAGAACAACAACAAAATTCCAGCTTCTTCGGGAAGCCTTTTCCAACCCCTCTCAATTCTAGTGCCTTCTCCCTGTTAATTATTTCCTATTTATCCCTGTATATAGCTTGTCTGTACATATTTGTTTGTTTGTTTTATCCTCATTAGACCATGAACTCCTTCAGTGAAGAGACTGTCTTTTTTTTTTTTGCATTCCCAATGCTTAGCACAGTGCGTGGCACATAGTAGGTGCTTAATATTTATCAAATTACATTATCTATCTATGCACACACACACATATATGTTTCATTCTGTACCCCATGTCTGTAATGGATAGTATGTTTTATCAGTGATCCTCTAAAGTTATGAATGGTCGCTGTTTTGATCACATTTCTTGTAGTTCTCAAAGTTGTTTGTGTTCAGGGTGCTGTTATCACTATACAAATTATTCTCCTCATTCTGCTCCTTTTATTCTTCATAAGTTTATTCCTGAGGGTCAGACATATAATCTACATTGAGCAACCTAGAGGGAAGTGATTCTTAATTGACCAAGAGAACCCTGACATTGAATACCCCTGTAAGGAAGTCAACTGATCCACTTGGACAGAGGATCAGAGATACATGAGTTGAGGGAGATGAAGCAAGGACTTTTGAATGGCCAACAGGAGCCTCCAGAGTAGCAGATGAGATGGGCACCATGCCCCTTAACTTCCTAGCAACCCTAGGGACAGGTGGTAATGGATTCCTGAGAGGGAGATTGTCTCCCCTCTCCAGGTTTGAGCAGAGATCTTATCTTGATCCTGGCAGAAGAGTTCATTTACATTTCAATGCTGTGCATTTTCTGGGTATATTCTATTCTGCATAATTTCTCCAATTTCTGTTTGCTGCTTTCTTTGATAAAGAAATTGACTAGCAATTCATTCTGCTCTCTGGTATAACCAGTATTTGGTGGGAAGTGGGCTAAGCTGCCTAGAGCCTTAACTAAGGGCTACCTCCTCCCTAGAGGGCATTAGTAAAGCAGGTTTTGTTCTGAACTTCAGGTCCTCTTAAACTAGATATATTTAAGTAGTGACAATTAGATATGAATTTAGGCCAATATCAATTCTGGGGAGAGGAGAATTCACCCTGCCTCAGTGGACCTGTATCTTACTTGACTCTCCCCTCCACACTCCTGGCTAGGTAGTTAGTGCTAACAAGCATGACCTTCTTCCTAATTTCAACATAGGTGGGCTAAACTCCAGGCATCTCTCTATACCACTCCTGGCCATATTTATATAGGACAGCCCCGAATAGGCATGTCTTACACCTCCATCATGTCATTTGCTCCTCACCACCCGGTGCAGGAGGTACTCCACTTACCCATTTTATATCTGAAGAAACTGAACCTCAGAGAGATAGTGACTAGCCCAGGGCCACACAGCTAGCACTACCGGAGATGGGATTCTAACCCATGATCTCTGACTCCAAATCCCAGGTTCTAGTGACAATTTGACAGGGTCACCTCTATTCCATGATGAGGCATCTTTTTGGATCACTGACAAAATTGTAAGATTCTTTACCAGTGAACTTGAAGTTTGACTGCCACGAGTTTACAATAGTCTCAATGCTACAAATTTTTAAGGATGTAGTGGAAAGAAGACAGTCACCATGACCCTTGGGAAGCCCCTTAACCTGTTTGCCTCAGTTTCCTCAACTGTAAAATGAAGATAACAGCACCTACCTTCTAGGGTTGTTGTGAGGCTTAAATTTGATATTTGTAAAGTGCTTACTTAGCGCAGTGCGTGGCACTTAGTAGGTGCTATATAAATATTGCTACTGCCACTACTGCTACTACCCACCATCACCATAACTACTACTATTACTGCTGTTGCTACTACTAACCACCACCGCCATAACTACTACTACCATCACCACCGCTATTAATACTGCAATGCTAGGGACACAGACTAAAACATCAACAGCCCCAGCCATTAAGGAGGTTACATTCCACTGGAGGAAAAGGGAAAGACCTGACCCACTGGTGTAAAGGCAAGCAATTTCTCTGAGGTGAGAGCGCATTAACATAACAGGAAGAATTTAGTAAGCCACTAAATTAGGCATACAAAGCAATCCAAAGTCAAAAAACAAAGCTGGCCAGGCCTAAAGGAAGTTACTGACAAGGGAAAACAGTTAAGTAAACAAGAGAAAAGTTGCTAACAACAACTAGCTTTTGTGAAACATAACCTCACCTCCAGCACAAGGGTTTTAAAGACGAAACAATAACAAACCAAGCCTGAAACAGTCCTAGCCCTCAAGTCGCATCCAGGGGATCCCACTTTACTACAGATAAGAGAAATTTTCTTGCCATATACACACAAAGGGATAGACGTATTTAAAATGGAGAAACCTTTATTAAGTGAGATCATCAGGAAGGGCCTGTGGGGGTAGCTGAGCTTCCCTTTAGGAGGTTTGGCAGTTATTCTGCCTCCAGGGTCACTGTTCACCCCACCTCTTCGTCACCAGCCAGGTAAATCTCATCTGCTCTAATGCTTTCAAGTTCAGATACACAGTCACAACGTGGAGAGGAATGTGTTCAGTCACAAACTTCGCAAACAAGAATGGCTTGTTTAGAACTAGGGAGTTTGCAAACTTTTTTTTTAAGTCCTGAAATCTTAGTCCTTGTTCTCTCTCCAGGTCCCCAAAGGAGAGAACAAAGTCTTTCCTGAGCTTAAATCTTTTACAGCCTAGTGTTTCCAAAACTAACAAATGAAGGAGACACAAGTCAGCTTTCCAGTGGGGGTGGAGTGGGGGCTGCTTGTCAGAGCAGAGCAGGCAGAAACACTGTATACCAGGACTTGGAGGTGGAAGGGACGCTCAGAGATCCTCCCCTCCAATCTTCTCACCGTGACAAAAAAGAAAGAGCAGACTAAGGCTGGCAAACCTGGAGCCTGAGAAAGAACGTCCGCTCTGGTGTATTCCAGAGGGATGACTGTCCGTTACTTTATCCTCGTGTGTGTGTGTGTGTGTGTGTGTGTGTGTGTGTGTGCGTGTGCCGAGCGGGTACCTCCCTATTCAGAGGCGCACATCCACTTACCAAGAAGGTCAGAGCAAAGCCCTCAGGTCCCCCGCCTCTGTCCCGGGTGCGGAAGGCGGAGTTCCCAGCGGAGCCCGGGGTGCACATTTCCCAGGAGTTTTGCATCCCTGGGGGTTTAGGAGGGGTGAGGATTGTCCTCGTACCCCTGCCCTCTCCTCCAGTCCCATGGGACTCAGGAAGCCCCCAGAACTCCCCGGTAACTCTCGCTCAGCCTGGGGCCACCCTGGCAAGGACACCTGGGGCAGGACATGCGCGCAACCTCGAACCCTGCCCTCCTTCTGTCGGTGGGGTGCGAGCCCAGTCTACCCTCCCAGTCCCTTCTGGGGCCGTAGCGCGCTCACCTGGATACGGTCTTGGGCTGGCACCTGAGCGCCTGCGGGATGCTAAATACGGGATGAAGGATGCGGGATGCTCTCCCAGGTAGGACCGCCCAGGCTGCCCCAGGGGCCGGCTACGCGGGCTGCAGCTCGGGCTTTGTAGGCGGTTTCCAGAGAAGCCTCCCGGGGGCCCCTCCCTACCCCTCTCCCCCCGCCCCTCCAGGCCCCGCCCCGGGCTCCGCCCCTCCTTCGTGAGGGCCCCTCCGACCCTTCCAGGGTGCGCCGCACCCCCCACTTCCCGGAGAGCAGTTGCGGCCAAGGGGCCGGAGCCGCAGCCGCGGGAAGTGGCACAGTCACAGTCACGTGAGCCCGGCTGGTAGGGCCACTGCCGCGGTCGCCTCCCTCCCAGGGAGAGCTCCGTGAGCACCGAAACGCGCCAGCCTTCCAGCTTGGCTGTGGGGTCCTGATCGCTGTTGGCCCACCTGCCCGAGAACCCCGCCCAGGGACTTGGCCATCGGGTGGGGTGGCATTGGGAGAGATTAAGGTGGGGAGCAGGGGGAGGAGGGCTAGAAGGAAGAGGGATGGGGG
>CM053624.1:16538574-16574629 GCA_028646595.1 Phalanger gymnotis
GTATCAGCTGGTTCCAATTTGGTAGATTACAACTGTCAACCATTAAGATAGACTTCTGGGTTAACCTTCATCTTTAACTGCTCTTATCTGGGGGTGCAATTGACCTCTCCCTTATGTCTTTGCAGTAAACAAGATAAATTGCAATTAACTTTTAATTAAAAAAATTAAATTAAAAACCAGCACGCTAATATTAAGTTTGCACCTAATTCCCAGTATTGTCAACCCTTGATTCCCCTGAGTCTGCGGATTATAGAGATCTTTCACTTGCCTTTAATTCAGGGATTTAAAGATAGAAATGGACCTTTGGACCATCTAGACAAACCCCACAGTTTGCAGGTCAGGTTCTAAGAGGTGAGGCCCAGAGAAATGAAGGAACTTGCTTGAGCTATGTACCCAGCTCTTAGCAGCCAGAACTCAAACTGGAAGGGCTTTTGATTTCTAGGATCTTTTTCCAGTCAGCAGCCCTCCCTCACCCCTGCATCCCATCTTTCTTTTTTTGAAATTCTGAACCTGACAAATATCAAATTCAATAATCATTTGCATTTGTACAAGAGAACAGAATAAGATTTAACATAAAATGGTGTGTCCCCTACAGCTTGCATTTCCTTTTTAAAATTTATAATAAATTGAACATGTAACATTCAAAACCAGCAGTCCTTCTTCCTCTTGCTACAGGGATTTTGTTCTGTTCTTTAGCATCTTCATCCTGTGGACAGGAAGGGGGAAAATTGAAATTAAAAAAAATCTGTCTGACTTTCTTTTAAGAGCTTAGAGAAAAGCCTGGCAAGGAGGAAGATTGCAGTAATTAACACCCAAGGATAATTTTACACTCTCATTTTAGACAATCATCTGTTTTGCCTGGTTTTCATTATTTTGGATAAAGGCATCAGGAAGGTATCTCTTAATGCTTCTTAAACACGTGGTGCATTTAATTTCAACGGAGACAGTATTTTCTTTGCAAATTATTTTGTCAATAAAAAGATTTTCTGTATTGATTGGTTCTTACTAATCAGGAAAACAAGAAACACATCACTCTACAGATGTTGGATGTGAATCTTTAAGAATGGGATCATAAAATCTTACAGTTGGACAGGACTTTAGAGGTCATAGCATCCAGCTTCCCACTGAATGAAGATATCCTGACATTGACAATCCGACCCTTGATAATTTAGTCCTGTGTCTGCTTCAGTATTGGAGTGATGGGAGCTCCCTAGTTGCTGAAACAGCACTTTTGGCTGTTGGGCAGCTGAACCTCTAAAGAGTTCTTTTTTTCATAGAGCCAAAATCTGACTTCCAGAAATTTCCATTCATTTGTACTAATTCTATCCTCTAGAGTGCCAGGCAGTGATAGCCCCTCTCTCCCCACATGATAGCTGTCCAGGACAGGTGTCAAGCCTCCTTTCTTTCAGGCTAAATAAATAGCCCCAGCTCTTTCAAGAGTCGTCATTCCTGGTTATCACTTTTCTTTTTTTCAGTGCCCTTAAAGTTGGTGCTGGGAACTGAATATAATATTCTGAATGTAGTCTGACTGTGGAATTCTTCATTCTCTTGATGAGACCTCCTTCATTCATGTGACAATTTACTAAGCATCTTCAGTATTGTAAGCAAAGCACTGTGCTAAGGAGATGTAATCTTCTATCGGTGTTGCACAGATATTTTTCCTGGCCATGATTTTACAGAATAAACAATAAAGCAGGAGCTTGGCTTTAACCTGGCATCCTGGTCGCTGATTAGTTCAGTGGAATTTTTTGAGGGCATGTCTGATGTGGCCATTGGACAATGAATACCACTCAGCAGTACTTCCCAGGACAAACAAGGATTGGAGGCCCAGATATTTAAATCTGAGTTTGTTTGTCCAGAACACTTGTTCTTAGGCCATATCCTTTTTTTCAAGACTAACGATTGAAGGAAGAAAGCATGGTTTTATATTCAGATGTCATAGCAAAAAATGCTATTACAAGAGAGGTTGCCTGTTGTGAGGAGGAAAAACACTGGGTTATAAGGAGACAAAAGCAGCAACAAATGTTTATTAAGCACTTACTATATATAGAGCTCTGTGTTAAATGCAACGAAAGATGAACAGCATATTTTTAAATTTAAAAAATATTTTTATTATAAACTTAAACATCAACAAACAGGAATATTTCAATTTGAAAGGAGAAAAGAGCTATATATGTCAAATTGTGTACTTTTTACGTAGTTTTAAAGAATATATTAAATTTAACTTGATAGCAACAAAACTATCCTTATCTCTTCCAAACTTCTATCTTGTGTTTTCTATGTATTTTTTAAGTTTCACTGATACTCTTCTCTTTCCTTTCTGTTTTCCTTTCCTCTTCCCTTGGCTTTCCTACCCTTTGCTTCGCTTCCCTTCATTTCTTTCCCTCTGCTTCCCTTCCCTCATTATCATCATTACCTGAGATAGAGTTCAGATAAGTAACTACTCCCACCCTCATGGAATTTGTGGCTTAGTAGGAAGATAAGACATCAGTAGACTGGTATATATTTTTATATAATTATATTTGAAATAGTTGTCTCCCTGATAGAATGTAAGCCCTTTGAGCATAGGGACTATTTTTCTTTTGCTTAATATCTCCAGTCTAACATGGTGCCTGGCACGTAGTAAGGGCTTAACAAATACCTTCCAAGTCCATTCTAAGCACAGTTCCACCACACCCACCATCTCCTATACAAGCCCTCCTACCCCTTGTGTTTCCCACTGCTTGAAATTTCCTTGTAGCACCATGAATATAGCTTGCCTTTTCCTATTTATATGCGTGTTGTGTACAGGTGACCCCCAAATCTTAGTTCAGTTTTGGCTTTCCCAAGAGGAAATTAGGAGATGAAACAATCAATCAGTTCTGCCATTTATCACCAACTCTGGAAGTAAGTCCAGTGAATGAGCCACTATCTGTGCCTTTCTTGCCTTCTGCTTGTACCATTGATTGATGTGAGTCAAATGGGAACTGGGCAGTCCTCTTAAAATTAATCAGATTTGCTTTACTCATAGGCTCCTAGATTGAAGGCTAAAAGAGAACATAGAGGTGACAGGATCATAGATCTATAGCTGGATGAGATATAAGAGACCAGGAAGTCGGACCCTCTCATTTGACAGATGAAGAAACTGAGGCAGAGGGAGGAGGAGTGACTTGTCCAAGGTAAGCTAATGAGGGACTGTTTGAAAACACATCTTCCTGATTCCAACTCCAAGACCCTACACACTATATACCCCTCCTCATCTAGTCCTATCTCTTCCTTTTATAGAGGAAAATGAGGTCCTCAGGGTTATGTGTGTGGGAAGTGACTGAGCCAAAATTTGAACTCAGGTCCCATGACTCCAAATATGTCCCTTTCTTGCCTATGCTATTCTGTGTCCAGAATCTAGCCGGACAGAATCCAGCACAGTGTTATTGTGGGTTTGGCTAGAGGTTTTGCTTTTCTTGGCTAACGCTAGTTAGAGAGAAGAGGCCCTCCATGGCAGCATTTGTCTGCTCCCACACATACATGAACCAGCTGGTCCATAAATGTACATTTCACCCAGGCTGTTCCTGTGTTTATGTGCCCTATGAAACAGAGGGAGGGCCTGCTTGCTGTAAAATCTTGGTTAATTGCAAAATGAACAAATCTCCATCGAAAGGTGAGTAGAATCTTTTTAGAATTTTTGCTTTGGTAGAGACAGGAAAGGATCAGAATCTTCCAAGGATGGGGACCCTGTGGCCTTGAGGCCACATGTAGCCTCCCTACCCCTGAAGACTGACCACCCAGTCAGTGTCATTGATTTATCTCAGCCAGAACCTACACCAATAGAGAGAGAATTTTTTGCTAATTAATGAAAAAATTCACTAAGAGTCAAGCATACAGAAAACATTGACAGGGTGGGGGCATATTACAAAAAATTGTATGGGGATCATTGGTTACCATGTATAGATGATATCTCTTAAAAAACCTGCCTATAAAACCAATAGAAATAATGGAAGCATTTCTTACAATATTCAAAACAATAGCCAATAAAATGCTAGACTGTATTATAACAATACAGTGGTCCATATGGCTTTTCCCAGCTGCGGCTTTTATGGTCCTCAATATGTGTTCTTTATTCTTTTATGGGAGAATAAAGGTTTTCTTTTCTCCTGGGACATACAGTTACATTACAATTTAGCTGTGAAAATGGGCCAAATGTTTTTTTTTCTATGTTACCCCTAGGACCTTCTTACTTATTTTGAAACTCCTTCCTTCCTCTCACTCCAAGTAGAGCGTAAGACCCTTGAGGGGAGAGTCCGCTTTTGTTCTTTATTTGGGTGACACCAGCGTCTAGATCATAGTAGGTGCTTAATGCCCATTTTCATTGATTTGAATTCCCCCTACAACTGATTTTGTCTGCAGACTCCATTTTAAATCTGCTTGCTGCTCAAAACGTCATGAACCTTACGCTATTGATATGCACAGCGACCTGATTTCAGAAGTAGAGGAAATCCCTGGCGAGGGAATTCTCTCCATCTATGCAGATTGTAACCTATGTACAGTAGCACGCAGCCTCATAGATGGAGGAGGAGCCTTAGGCTGGAAAAGTCCTCAGATCATCTAATCTAAGTCTTTCATCTTATAGATGTAGAAAGTGGTGTTCAGAAAGAGCAGGACTTCCTCAAGGTCACTTAAGTAATAAGTGGCCCATCCAGGATTTGAACTCAGGTTCTTTGATTTTTTAAAAAGTTATTTTCCTTTATTTTCTTTTTTTAGGTTCTTTGATTTTAAATCTAATACTCTGCCCTACACCAAGCTGCCTTCCACCATGCAACCTAGAGAGTTGAATGACTTACCCAAGGTCCTATGAATAGTAAGTGTCAGAGGGTGAATTTGAACCCAGAACTTCCAAGACCAGCATAATGGAAAAACATTATGCCATACTGCCTCAATGGTTAGTAGATTATTTTTTTAGGCCCTGTTAAATAATGTGTTGGGTAAGATTTGACTGCAAGCATCTCTGTATCTTTGAGGCATGGTTTGATTTAAAGTATATGTAAGGATCATTGTTTTGGAACTGGAAGGAACCTCAGAGTCTTCCCTCCCTTCTCCATTTTTTTTTGTGAAGGAAAATGAGGCCCAGTGAAGTTTAACGCCTTGCCCAAGACTTTGTGGGTAATAAGAGGTAGAACTGGAATTCAGAGCCCACCTCTCTGACTGAATTCACTCTTTCTTTTACATTTTGCTGGTGGATTTGGAAATTTTATTGTTATTGCTATTAACTTTAGTGCAAGGTAATTTTAGGAATGCTAAATGAATTTTCACCGGAGTGCACAGAGATCCAACCTGACACTAAAATAAAACTTTATAGAAGAAATATTAACTCTAGGAATTTATGGATTCAATTTGAGACGCCCTTCCTAATAAAATGCTAAAGAACGAAAGGACTCTAAAATATATTGATAAAATATTCAATAAAGCGATGTGGAATGGCACCTCAGGAATGGTCCAGATACAATTTCTGTTAGTGGGTGTTCTTCCGCCCCAGCCCTGCCCACCCTTATCTTCAAGGAGCATACAATCTATTGGTCAACCTGTCTCCATACTGCGTCTAGCATGTCTTGGGCTAGAATCAGATCATGTATGGACAATTGTGACATATGTAAAGATTTACTGTTAGTGAAGGCTATGGCAGTTGGATGTTATTTATGGGATTTTGGAAATCCTTGTTAATACTCTGATGGATTTATGATTTCTTCGGTAGAACGTAAACTGCTTGAAGGCAAGATGTGTTTTGTTTTCGCAAGTAGGTAGTGTAGTGTTTGGCACAGATCAATTAATAAACATGCATTAAGTGCCTACTATGTGTCTGACACTGTGCTAAGGAAGACTGAAAACAACAGCAATGTTTGATTCTAACTTCTTACTATGACAGTTCTGCTACAGATATTTATTTCCAGATGGGCCTTTTCTTCCTGTTAATAACCTCTTTGGGGCATGAGTGTCTTAATAGTGGAATTGCTGCGTGAGGTGGTATGTCCAATTTTGTACAATTTACTATGTAATTTCAATTCCTAGAAGCTACTGATCCCTCTAGCTATTAATGCCTCTCCCCTCTGAAAGTATCTAGCATATATTTTATCTGTTCACGAATGTGTGCCAATTGTGTCTATCCCACAAGATGTAAAGCTGTCTTAGGGCAGGGACTGTTTTCTCCTTGTCTTTGTATGCATTGTACTTAGCGCATAATAGATGCTTAGAACATTTACGATTGAATAAGTTAAAGGAGAGTCTAGACCAAGAGATCAATGCACTGTAAACTTAATTTTTGAGTAAGATTCCATTCCTTTGTACAAAGTGGAATTGAAGGCTCAGTTTCCTTTTTGTCTTAGAGTTCTTGGGACAATTTGACATTTCTATGTAAATCCACTCTTGAGCCCCAAACCCTCCCAAACCAACATAGCATAGCACCTGGCATACAGTAAGTACTTAATAAATGCTTGTTGATGGATAGTATCTTCTACCTCAGTGTACATAGTAGGTATTTAATAAGTGCTTGCTGAGAAATAAATTAATTCCATTATTTTTAACTGTACAAATCCATCAGGAGAATATTAGCACTAAAAAAGATGGATGTGGCTGCTAGGGGGCCTTTGGGATATCATAGAAAACACTGCAGAGTTTTCCAAGTCTAAGGCACTCTTAACTGCCTTTCCAGTCCTAGGCCCAGCTGCTCATCCATCTGCCATATCTGTCCAAGATTTATGGACTGATGTATTGTCAATGCATTTTTTCATCTGACTGTATCTTGTAGTCTGCACAACAGACATTTTTCATCTATTTGATTTTTCCTGTATGGATTGCCAGGGCAATTCCTTCTAAGGTTATGGATCTCATTTAGAAAGCCCTGACATATTTATTCTGCAGCTTGATGAAAGAAGTATAATGCCGTCCACAAATAGGGAAGCTTTTTATTACAAGTGTAATAACCATCAGCAAAAACATTCAAATGAATAAGATAAAAAATAAATTCATAACACAATGATAATCTACAAATTAGTTATATGTTATTAACAGGAATACATATAGGCAAAATATATTTTAATAGAACAATATTGATAGCATCATATGGGCTTTTGTGTCCCCTTCCTATTGTCTTTTCTTTCATAAAGATTTAATTGGGGTTATTATTTTCCTATGGTTATTTGTGATTCTGTTTTCTTCATGATCCATCACTTGCTGTGTTTCTTTCCATATTTTACATTCTTTCTAGTTATAATTGCTTATTGTACAATATTAATCCAATTACATAGATATTGCACAGTTTATTTGGCCATTCAAAAATTATTGAGCATAAAAGATAATTCCCAGGTTTTCGTTATTAAAAATCTATGCAATTTTTAAATGCTATTCTGCTTACAGAGATGTATCTCAAAAGTTGTTACCAATCTCTTTGTAGAAATCATTTTTCTCCTTGTTTTAATAACATCATGGTCAAGGGATATAACAGGCAGTTTTCAGAAGAAATCAAAGTTATCTATAGTTATATGGAAAAATGCTTGAAATCATTAGTGATTAGAGAAGTGCAAACTGAAACAACTCTGAAGTACCAACTCACACCTGTCAGATTGGCCAAGGAAAATGCCAAATGTTGGAGGGGACGTGGGAAATGAAAACACTAATTCTTTGTTGGTAGAATCGTGAACTGATCTAACCATTCTAGAGAGCAATTTGGAACTATGCCCAAAGGGCTATAAAATTGTGTATATCCTTCAATCTAGCAATACCACCAGGAGATCTCAAAAAGATCAAAGGAAAAGGAAAAGGACTGCTATGTACAAAAATGTTTATAGCATCTCTTTTTGTGGTGGCAAAGAATTGGAAATTGAGAGGATTCCCATCAATTGGGGAATGGATGAACAAGTTGTAGAATATGATGGTGATTACATACTATTGTGCTATTAGAAATGCTGAGCAGATGGTTTCAGAAAAACTTAGGAAGACATATGAACTGATGCAAAGTGAAGTGTGCATAGGAACAGCAATACTATATGAGGATCAACTATGAATGGCTTAGCTATACACTTTTGAAGGACTTATGATGAAAAATGTTATCTATCTCCAGGTAAAGAACTGATGGACTCTGAATGAAGGTTGAAGCATAATTTTTCCACTTTCTTTTTTTCTTTTATTCTAACATGGCTAATATGAATATATGTTTTGCGTGATTTCACACACACACATATATAATTGATATCACATTTCTTGCTTTCATGATGGGTGGTGGAGGTCTGGGAGGGAGAGAAAAAATTTGGAACTCAACATTTTTTTAAAAATGTATGTTAAAATGATTAAGTAACACTTTAAAAAATACCTACTATTAAAATAGTTCTTAAATAATAATAATGAAATATTATAAATAATAAATAAAAATAATCCTCAAATTGTTATCCTAATAGTGGGCAAACTAGGTCAAAGGAAACAACCAATTTTGTAACTTGTTGTATATTTCCAGATTACTTTAGAAAACACACACACAGAACTTTGTAGCTCCATGGACAATGCAATGCCATGTGACTTTCCTCAGTGCTAGAATGTCAAATTTCAGTTTTTACTATTTTTGCTAATTTTATGGGTAGCATCTCAAAGTTATTTTATCTTACATTTCTCTAATTATTTTAGGGTATGAATTTTTTTCAATTTCTCCAAAAACTATCTATATTCCATAACCATTTATTCACTGGGGAATGTTTCTGTTGCTGGAAAGTAAACCTTGACTTAAAATCTGTGCTTTCTTGTTAAACACTAAAGTAGGTTTTATTCCTGATGTTTCAAATCCTGACTGATTATTATCAATAACCTGAGATCTTGCTACCTTTTGTTTTTTGTTGGACAATTCTTGAGGCTAGTTTAGATTTCACATATGTATATATAGATATGTATATACACACACATAATGTGTTTATACATACATACGTGTACACATAATTTTTCAGACATTTAAAAGAGATTTGATTGGGTGGTTCTGGGGAAGAATGCATTCTTTTCACCATATTTAGGAAAGCAAAATCCAGACTTCTTAGACCTCCATTTTTCATGTGAATTTTTATTGATATATTTTATTTTTATATCATCTTTATTTCCTCCTATATCCTTCTCCTTTCCCCTAGACCTCAACTTTTTTGTGTCCAATTCCCAGGTCTCAACTCCAACCTTAAGAATAATTTTTCTCAGCTTCTCTCCTAGAGGGGGAAAAAAGAACCCAGCTATTGTCACCTTACTTACAAGATTTAATACTTCCCATAATTAAATTATGTTTGTTTGTTTGTTTTAGCAAAGTGTACAGACTAGTCCAAAATCATTGTAAAGTGGAGCTTGTTACTTATATGAATTGTCAATGAGTAAGCAAGATTATTGATTTATGATGTTATTCATATAAGTAAAAATTTGAAAACATTTTTCTGGAGGGCAATGCTAATGGTAAGTTAAGAATAACACCATGCTATTGGCTATCTACAACTTCTCTTAGAGAAGGGACTTTTGTCTCTAGTTACCACATCTGCTTAACGAGAGTGATAGATTAACTTTAAGATACAGCACCATGACACAGACCCTATACTGTTGGGATCTAACCTGTCCTACTTGGAAATAGCATAATTACCAGCTCATAGCAAGTTACCTTCTGGTGATTTGCAGTTGAAGGAGTGGGGATGTAGTATGATGGCTTATTCCTTCTTTACTCTTCTGCAGTTAGAAAAACAGATCTCAGGAAAGTCATTTCCAGCACGAGTCATGTGACCGGATGGAGCAGGAAGCATAAAACTCAAGTCCTTGTAAAAGTATACCTCTAATGAACTTCATATCTAGTCTTCATAGTTTGGAATGTAAAACATATGATGGTGGGCCCAACTTTCAAAGGGCTAGAACTAAGTAGACCTAGATATTAGAAAGAAGAAATATGACTAAGCCCATGTGATCTGAAGCGACAGAAAACAATAGTTGGCACTTGCAGACACAGATCTTGTGAAGAGAACTGGAGTGGAGAGGTTCTACTCACCCTCACTCTACTCTGTGTGGCAGGTAAATTTTCTGGAATGAGCAACAGTACACTTGACTAATTGAAGCCCATGATTATGCACATAATCTTATATGAGGGAAAGGGAGGTTATTTAATGGGCACTTCCAATCACAAGAGGGAATGGCTCCATAGTCCCTTCTTGCTGAGTGGAGAATTGTTCTCCTGCTCTCCTACAAAGTCCTCCTCTGACCCTGCCCTGCTTCAATTCTTTGAAGGCGTTGCTGGCGAAGCACAATATCTACGGGCAATCTGCAAGATGATGATGATGGTGATGATGGTGATGGTGGTGATGGTGATGATGGTGGTGATGGTGATGATGATGATGACGACGACAAAATCCAACCACAGCACTTAAATAATGTGCCTATTATATACAAGGCACTGACGATAAAGTATCAGAGGAGAACTGTAGCAGAAAATGGTACAACCTATTCAAGAGAAACCTTCGTGCTTTCTTCATCTGTAAAATGGGGGTTCTAATAACACCTATTTCATAGAGTTATTATAAGAAAAAAATGAAATAACATTTGCTAAAGCACTTTGAACATCTTAAAATACTTTATAAATACTACTACTTAGTAGAAATATTGGCTATTCAAAATAAATATTTTAAAATATGATATAAATATTAAGAAATCATTGTTATATTTTGACTTTTTCAATTTTTCCAAATAAAGAATGCTCGCTTTTCTTCTTTTTCTAACCCACTCCCTTCTGCTCCCCAAGAAAGCTTTGATTTGGAGGCTTTGAAACTTGATTCAGAATCTGTAGATATTTGGGGGTGTCCTAAAAGTCTGAGGAGTTCTTCATTCCTTCAGGTAATGAAGGATAATGATCCCAAACTTGCTTGTGGGGGTACTCACCCTTTGAAATGGGACTCCTTCCAAGTGGGTGGCAGAAAATGGAAAAGCAAATACTGCAAATTGATTTATCACTTCCTTCATCTTTCGTAAAAGGAGTGAGCCCAGTACGCTATCAAACTCTACTGGACTGAGAGCCAAGGTGCTCCCCAGTCAATACAGCTGCATATTCTGGGTTGCCACAAAGGTCTCCGAAGGTTTTGTTCTATTTAGAACATCTGTGACTAAGTGAAGAGAAATTCCTTGCCATCCAACCCTGGCACCACCACAGGCCCTGCAGGCAGCAGGAGCACATGGGAAATTGTCTCATTGGCTATAAGATTATTGCTCAACACCAGGACGTTGTTATCCAGCCGGCCTGATAATTAGAGAATGGTGATACTATGCGCCGACTTTGATTGGCTCTCTTGGATGATTTCTTGGTAATATGAGCCATGGCAAGGATCTGAATTGGCCCTTCCTACATACATCTCATTTTAAGACAGATTAAAGATTAAACTCAGAAGAAAGAAGAACTAAGGATCTTTCCCCCTAAAGCCTCTTCTGTTTGTTCCTATTGCTGTGGAAGATCTCACCATCCTGTCAGTCACCCAGGTTTGAACCCTTGGAGTACTCCCCTTGACTCCTCAGTCTCCCCCTTCCCCTCTCCCCAAATGCTCTTGACTGATTCCATGTCAACAATGCCCCTCATGTCCAGCCCTTTGTCTCCGTTCCCTGGGCAGTTTCTTTAGTTCAGGCATCATCACTTTCCACCTCGATGGCTGCAGTACCCTTCTAATTAGTCTCCCTATTTCTACTTTCTCTTTTCCCCATTTCATCTGCCACACAGCTGCCAAATTAGTGTCGCTAAAGGGCAAGTCTGTCTGGCCTGTCATTTTAGTGAGTCCTTGTTGCTTCTGGGATACAATGCAAACTTCACTCTATCTTTCAGACATTCTTCTCCTTCACATATTCTATCATCCAACTTGATAGTCCCTGTACACGGCAATACATGTCCCACCTCTCTGTTTTTGTCTAGGTAGTACCATACACCTAGAATGCTCTCCCTCTTTGGGTCCAATTCTTGAAATACCTAGCTCCTTTCAGTGCTTAGCTAAGGTGGCATCTCCTACTGGGGACCTTTCTTGATCTCTTCAATGGCTAATGCTTTCTTCTGTATGAAGTATATGCCCCCTTATTGTGGTCTGCCATCTCTCACTCTATCCCCTAAGCTTTACGCTCCTGAAGGCATGGACTATTTTGTTTGAGTTTTTGTAGCTAGAGTGCCTAGCACAGCCTTGGCACATCAAGGTGCTTAATACAAGCTTTTCTGAACTGAATAAAATTGAAAGGAAATATTTAATTTGACGGACACAAAAGAGCTGTGATGATATTTTAAATTAAGGAGGTTCAGTCCTTAAATGTACCCTGGTTCATTGGAATTATATGGCCACTGTTCTAGAGCAGGGATGCTTAATATAGGGTCTGGGAACTTGTTTGAAATATTTTGATAATTGTATTTCAATATAATTTGTTTTCTTTGTAATCCAGTACATTTTATTTTGTGTCAATTAGAAAATTATGCAGAGAAGGGCTTCATGGAATTCTCCACACTGTCAGAAAGAGTGGTGACACAAGAGACTAAGAAGCTTTGCTTAGGAAATCCTTGCTTTGATACCGTTGTGCTGGATGACTTCGGGCAAGTCATAGAAATACTCTGAAGGTGGGTTTTCTCGTTTCTAAAAGAGGATATCACTTCTTGTACTACTTACTCCATAAGGTTGGCGGCGAGGAGGCGTTGTAAGCCTTGTGCAGTGGAAAGAGTTCTTATGGTAATCAGTTCCTTGATTATTTTACAAAAACGGAGTTTAAATATAATGGTTAATTTAACACGTGATTGATTTAGTTTTCTTAATTTGGGGGCCTAAAGATTGTTGCGCATACCATTAGAAAGTGAGTTTCACCAGGGTGGGTATTGTTTTTTGTTTTCTTTTTTCCTTTGTATCCCTAGGGCTTAGCAGAGTGCCTGATACAAAGTAGATACTTAACAAACATTTGCTTATTCATCGACTATTTCATCAAAGGCATCTATTCCGATAGAAAAGTCCTTATGAGAGTAAGTAGGGCTTGGATTCAGGAAAAGTGGGTCCCTGATTCTTTTGAACCATGTGACTAAATACAAAGAGCCTCAGTTTGCTCACCTGTAAAATGGGATAGTAATATCTGCTCTAATACCCAGCTCATCAAGTTGTCGTGTGGGGACGGTAGTCTGAAAACAGGGAGGAATTTACACATAGCCTATTCCGCTAAAGAAATTGAAACCAAAACAGGACAACAACCCACTTTGTGATATTTCCGGTTTTCCATTTCAGTAACTTTGTTGGATTGGCAATGCACAAAACACAAACCAAAGAGGATGCATTAAAAGTGGACATTTTAAAGAGCAATCTTAATATGTGATATGACTACTTTCCATCAGGTCTCATGTCTGCTTCTGGCTGCTTTGCTTCCTAAATCCAGAATGTTTTCCTCTCCTTCACTTGTTGCCAAAAGGTCTTTTTACTTGTCTCCTAGTTTGATTAAGTATTTTTCAGATAATCTTTCATTTTTTACTTAGCTAGAAGCAGTAAATCACCATGGGATTCCTAATTTCTTCAGTGCCAAGTTTATTATTATGTCAATATTCTCTACATTTTTATTACATCTAGTTTCTATTTATGAACCATTTATGATCATGGTCGTGGATTCTGTCTTCGTTAAGCGGCTGCCTGTGTTTTTGCAACTTGGAGGAAGTGGTTTGCTCGCAGAATGTTTTAGTGGGGTCTGTCGATACATGAATTATTGTGATATCAGATTTCCAGAGAAGCGATAGATCCATTTTGAGGGAGTATTGCCATTTGATATAAAATACTTTACTCTGTTGCCAAGGCCTGTCGAATTTTTTTAAATGATTTTTCATCCTACCCTTTGGTTTCTCAGAGGCAGCTTGGTTCTTGAGGTAAATAGAACAAATGTTATTTTACAGACAGGGAAATTGAGACTCACAGATGAAGTAACATGTCCCAGGTCAGAAGGCTTGTCCACAATGAAAGAGCAGAAGATGCTTCAGGACCCATGACGAGCTTAAGCTGCAGCAGGATGCTTGCCTCTCCCCCCTTTCCAACATTTGTCCCTTTCTGCTGAAAGCAGGTAAGCAGGTAATGCTGTGTTAGTCTTCTATGCCCATGTATTAGCACCTTCTTAGATAGAATAGTAATTCTATAAGGGCAGAAATCATATCTTACTTACATTCTCCCTCAGCACTGGGTACATGGTAAGTGCTTAATAAATGCTCAGTCAATCTATGTTTACTTATTATTTACTTATTTACCTGCTGTGTAGCAGGTCTTGTGCTGGGAGCTAGAGATACAATGACTAGAGTTAAAGTCCCTGCCCTCAAGGAACTTATAATCTGTCCAGGAGAAAATCACTTCCAACCAATGCATTTAGCAAATTAATTGAACATGGATCTCAATCACTCATAATTCTGCTCTAGTGTTTTATGATTTTCAGAGTCATTCCCTCAAATGTATCCTTAGAGGTCCAATCTAGTCCAATCCTATTAGCATTTAGCAAGTTCCTGTGATGTGCCTAGCACTGTGCTAAGTTCTGGGAATCAAATTAATGATAAGAAAGACAGTCTCTGACCTCAAGGAACATACAATCCAAAGGGGGGAGACAACACCCAAAAGGAGGCAGGAAAGCGGGGAGCCAGGGGGTACCTGGTGCTGGGGAGAGGGCATCTTGTTCTGTGAAGTTGAAACCACACAGGGCAGTGAATATAAGACGGAGTGGTCTGAGACTCTAGCTTCTGGCATCTATAGAGGAAGGCAGTGGGAGGAGTTTGGTACTCTGCCCTCTAGCCTTCAATCAGAGGGGAAGGGAGACTGAGGGAGACAGAGTCCAGCCAGGCTTGAGTTAGCAGCACAGTGGTCAGTTTAGAAATGAGCTTAGCCTGGGAAGGACGTCTTGTTCTGGAGATGAAACCAGGCAGGGCAACGGATGCAAGGTGAAGAGGAAGTCAGTAGTATGAGGATTATTTTGAGGGAGGAGGACAGGATCTATGATCTCCTTGTGATCTAACACTATTGACCACATGGAGAAGGCTAAAGAGCCTGCTTCTAGGCCACTTTTGATGACATGGAATGGAAGTGCCAGGCAGAGCTGGTTCTAGTCTCTAAGCACATGGTTAGGAGAAATATTTTTTGATTGACTGTGTGCCTGACATTGGGAATGCATGTCAGACTAGAGCCTTGAAGATTTTCCTTAGTTCTTGCTTTGTGCATATCTGCTTTTAGTTTTACTCCACTGATCGCAATCAGTGAGAGATCATTGTCATTGTAAGGGGAGGGGCCCTGGGCTTGCTACCTTCTATGGTTGACCTATGGTTCCATGAAAATGAGGTTTGGCTATCCGCCTTGCTGTATATTTTGAGAATTCAACCTTGCAAGTTTAGAAAGGTCAGCAAAATGAGCCTCCATGAGTCTAGGAGTCTAAGAATTGGATTTTGTACCAGGATTTGTAGCCAGCCCAGCATCAATGCCCCTAGAAGCAAGGAATGACCTTCAGAAGTGACCTTCAGATACTCACCTAGTGGTAGCTGGGAGAATATTACATTTGAATGTGTGCTTAGTGGCCAATGTCATATAGGAACTCTGCTAAATCTGAGCAGACTCTCTGCAGAACAAGATGGCGAAAGAGAAGAATGTGCCCCTAAGGTGCTGGTGAAAAATGTTTGTCCTTTTGTTCTTGCTGTATCTTTGAAGTAAACATTCCTTGGTAAAAGCTAAATGATGTTAAGTGATGATGTTAAAATGATAAGTGGAACTGGGGCAGTAGTTACTGGCACTTAACAATGAGAGGATTGTAAGTGTTGGGGGCTTAAGCTGATGGCAGTAGAGAAGAGAGCTTCACCCCCCCCACCCACCCAAGTCCCTCAGATTATTCTTATCATCCTTAGTGGGGGATGCAGTAGCCTGGATGTGGCTTAGTGGGCTAAATCATACTTTCTACAGCTGGGAATGGAGGTTAGGACAAGATCAGGAAGGCCTCTGAATGAGTGCCAAGCTAAGGAATTTGTTTCCTCTTCAGTTTAATTCAATTCATATATTTATTAAACTTCTTTTGAAAAAAAATACCACTAAGTTTTTATTTTTCTTTTTAATAACACAATAATTTTCCTGCATATCTCTCCCTGTTTTACTCCCAGAGAGCCATTTCATATTACAGTCAGTATTTATAAAGACAAAAAAGAGAGAAAGAAATGGAAAAAACCAACATTATTAGTCAATACATTCAGAAAGTCTGAAAATATGTGCAGTATGGAGCACTTGTAGAGCTTTCACCTCTGCAAAGGGTTGAAGGTGCACTTGTTTTCTCATGTACTTTTCTTTCAAGTCATGCTTGTTCTTTATGCTTTTCCAACATTCTTTTAAAGTTTTTTGGTTCTTTCCATTTGCACTGTCATAATGACTGTGTCCACTGTTTTCTTCAATCTGTTCTGCAGCTGTCTATGTAGATCTTTCCATGCTTCTCTGTATTCAGCACACACATTTCTTAGAGCAGAGGAACATTCCAAGTTTTTTTAAGGAGTGGACACAAAAGTGAAGTTTACTTGAGTAAAAAGTTAGAATCATTAAGATCTTTCACCCTGCTGTACTGTCTCTGACCGAGCCAGGGCTGCAATAAAAGAGCAGCAAACAAACTCCTCTCATTCCAGACCAGATAAGGGAAGAGAGTAATGGTAAGGAATTTGAATTACCCTCCCCTACCTGGTGTAAAGAAAAAGGGGCAAGGCAAAGCAGCATTATTGGGGACTCCGAAGCCCACACCTTTAGGCAAGCAGAGGAACCTCTCTTATCAAACCCCAAGTCCTTGCTCCCACATCACCCGAACCTGGAGTTTTTGCTCCAAGTTCCCAAAGCTGAGCAACCCCTATTAGGAAGCTCAAGGGTTCCTCAGGGACCCTCCTCCTTATCCACCAAATCCCCCTCCTGAATGACTCCTCAGACCTTTGCCAAACACTGGGTTGTTGAATTTCCATCTTTCTGTTTCTCTTTTGTCTAGTGTATTTCGTTTGTTTTCTTCTCTACTTTCTAACCAATGTCAAGTGACTTTGCTGACTGCTTCTTTATAATGCAGTTTGAGATCTGTAAGTAATCTTCCCCCTTCATTCCTTCCTTTTTATTATTTCCCTAGATATTCTAGATCTTTTATTTATGCAAATAAATTTTGTTTTTATTTTATTAAGGTCCATAAAACATACTTTGGATAATTTGATGGGCCTACCATTAAAGCTACAATTTGGTAAAACTGTATTAAAAAACTGTATTAGCATAGCCCAGCCATGACACTGCCCATTCCTATAGCTATGTAAGTTGCCCTTTATTTCTTTAAGAACACCTTGGAATTGAATCTATAGAATTATAGTTTGTGATTTAAAAGAATGATGCCCAGATATTTTATGAATTTTGTTGTTGTTTGGAATGAGATTTTCTTTCTATTATTGCATTTTGGATTTTTGTTGTATAAAATGCTATTGATTTTAGAGGGGTTATATTGTAGCCTGCAACATTGCCGAATCTATTAAACACAATTAATAGCTTTGCATATTTCCTAGGATTTTCTAAGTGAAACATATAGGTCTGTAGGGATATGCTTCTCTCCCTAAGACTGCTCTAGTTTCCCCCCAAATCTGATATATTTCTGCATTATTATTGTTTTTTTCTTTCACATAACTATTGTTTCTGTTTTTTGCTCTTTGACTCAATTGTTATTTAGGATTTCATTTTTAAGTCTCCATTTGGGTCTTTTTCTTTTGTTTGTGGTACCTGAATGGATTATTAGTTTTATTGTATTATAATCTGTAATGGATGTATTTACTGTTTCCACCTTTTTACATTGATTTGCTGTATCTCTGTGACTTTAATACATAGTAAATGTGGTATTGATTTATTCATGCATATATGTGTATACACATGCATATATGTACACATATATGTATGCATATATGTATGTATGTGTATGTGTAGAATATGTACATACATGTGTGTATATATGTGTGTGTGTGTATGTATATATTTGCAGTCCATTTAAAGGATCCCACAAGTCTTCTAATCTTTTGACTTTTGGTTCTCCAGCAATTTCTTCAGTTCTATATGTTTCTCTTTTGTTTATCTTTTCTGTTGGACTTATCCAAAATGGAGAAAAGGGCATTGAAGTTTCCTGTCACTATTGTATTACTGTCAATGCATTCTTGTAGCTCAGTTAATGTTTCCTTTATGATTTTGGATGTTAAGACATTTGGAACATACAAATTCAATACTGATATCGATTTGTCCCCTATGGCTCCTTTCAGTATAATGAATATCCCTTTTTATATTTTGAATGTTTGTTTTTTGGATTCACTTGATGCATGAGGCCCCTCCCCCCCCGGGCCTCTCATTTTTATTCCGTGTACGTCTTTGTTTTTTAAACTTGTTTCTTGTAAGCAACAGATCCTGAGGTTTTGTTTTTAATCCAATCTGTCACTCCTTTTCATTTTGTTGTATTGTTTAATCCATTCACATTTTAAGTTATGGGAATTAGATTTAGACAGTTAATTCTCAACTTTCATGGAGGTAACATTTCTGGAAAATGACACAAAAGTAAAAAAAATAACCATGAATGTTGACACATTGAACCTATGGGAAATTAGGTTAGATTAGGTCCCCACAACCACTAAAAACCTGTCATCTTTTGCTAGAGATTGCTGAAAGCACACTTTTCTGCATATACTTCTTTGTAACAAAACATTAGTTCTGAAAATATGCAATTTTCTTAACACAGTAACCATGAAATAACCCATGAAATGCAATACACAAAAATAAAATTGGTAACATGCAAAACTTTTTCTTGCTAGTAATTCTCTAGAACTCTATGATCTTTTGTGCTAACATCTCTATTAAAAAACACTTTAATTTCCGACAATAATCACTTTTTATTACTTGTAAAATCTATGGTACCATAAATACTTTCCTCCTTTTTGTGGCTATAATGAATTGCTGGTTTGTTAACACCAAACTCGTGGCCTACAGAAGTTGCAGACATTCCAGTACAAAGTTTATCTAAAACTTGGATTTTCTCACTAAGCCACATCACTGACTGCATGCTTGGGGCTTAGAGCCCAAAGGGCTTGTACTGCATTTTGGGAGCACAACTGCAACACCAAATTTGAGTTTTAAAGGCAAACAATGACAATATGTGACACATGTACAGAGAAATCTTTACCCTGGTAGGGTGAAAAAGAGCAGTGAAGCACCTTGTAGAATACCAGCTGCTCCACAAACTTGTGTGCACTGCACCTCTCACTTTCTCTTCTACTTCACATAGCCATAAATATGTGCAGTTGCCGATGTGAAAATAAAAGTGAAATTACTAATTAAATCATGCTTAAAGTTATCAAAGTTAAATATGCAAATATTGAGGATTGACTGTATTCATGTTTCTATTTTTTTCTGAATTTTTTTTGTTCTTCTTACTCTGTATACATGACTTCTCCCTCTTCACTTTGCTTAGTAAATGTTTATTGATTGATTGCCAAAGTGATTTTCCTAAGGTGCAGGTCTAATCATGCCACTTCTCTATTCAATAAATCTAATGGCTTCCCACTGCCAACAGCTTAGGCTGTTTTAAGGCAACCCTATTCCCACTAGCTTTCTTTCTTCCAACCTCAAGTCCCCCACCTCTACCCATTTGTTATCCTTTTTTTTTTCTAATTTTGGAGTTTTGTTTAAATTATTAATTTCTTTTTCTTTCTTCCTTTTCTCTAGTTATTTAATTTTTCTTCTATTTTTATTCCTTTCATGTAAAATGCCCCTTCTCCCCTTCAACTTATTAGTTTTTAGTATTTCATTTTCTGTTCCTTTTTCTAAAAATGATTTCTCTTCTTTATTCTCTTTATTCTTTATCTTCCCTTTCTTTACATAATACACTTTTATTCTTTAATTCATGGTGGTTTTTAATATCTTCCTGAGTATCTCTATTCCTCATGGAAGAAAAGCTTCACAGGTATCTGTTTTGAGTTACCTCTTCTAAGTAGTTTCTGTTTTATTGCCTTGTAGATCTTGCCCCCCAATCTTCTTTGTATATTGTATCTCAGTCTTAGAAATGCCAAATATTGTTGGTGATAAAAATAATAATGCCCAATGGTAGAAATATTCCCATGTCTCTGATTGTGCAATTCATTATTAATCTTTACTACCCTCAACATTTTTTTCCATTTGCTTCGAAACATCTTTGGGGCCACGTTTCCCCACTCTTCTGGGTTTCAGTTACTCCCAGAAGTTCTGGTTCCCATTCTCCTGAGGTTGGACAAATAGTTTCTCTAAGCACCTAAATCTCTGCAGACCCATTGTAAGACCCTCATCTCCCTTTATAGAATATCTCTTTCCCCTCATGAAAGTGTTAATCAGTTAAACAAAATTTGCCCTCTCTCCTCCTGTTTCAGTCCCCCTTTTTCCTCCTCATTCATTCTTCTGAAGGTTCTCATCATCCTGAGAGACTACAGGAGTTATTTTCCCTTCATTATTAACTTTTAATTTCATAAGGGTGTATCACCCATTTCCCTCTATCATCCTCTTTTCCCTTTTATGGGCCCTCACATCCTCCACTTTAGTCCCACAAAACAAAAACAACAAACAAGTAAACATTAATTCATCTGTAAGCAGGGTCTTGTGAGGTTTAGTCCATGATATTTTAGGCCTGCTTTCAGTTTTGTCTCCTGTACTTTTAGAAATAAATCTCTTAATGGTCTTCATTTTGTTATTTTGCTGTTGTTGTATTTGGTTGCTTTATTTGTTTATCTTTCTTGTGTTTTAAGGCAAATAATTGGACAAACAAGTCTGGTTTTATTTCTAGGAATGCTTTGAATGCTTCATTTTAAAAACATTTATCTTTTTCATTAATGAGTAGACTCAGGTTTGCAGAGTAGGTCACTTTGGGCTTCATTTTGAGCTCCTTTGCTTTTCGGAAAACATTATTCCATTCTCTTCTGTGGGTTTCTTATAGTTACAGAGTAGTCTTGTGTTTTTCAAATTTCTTTTCATTTATATTTGAAAGTCTTTATCCTGGTTGCTTTTGGAATTCATTATTGCCGTTAGACTGGTGAGTTGAATCAATGTGTGTATTGGAGTTTGTTGCAAAGGAATATTTCTTTCTAGGTCTATGGATTCTTTTGATTGACACTTTGTCTTCTGTGTCCAGAAGTTCTAGGCAGTTTTCTTGAATTTTTTAAAAAATATATATTGTAAGCTCCTTGAGGACAGGAACTATCTTCAGTGCTTAGCAGGGTGCCTAGGACATAGTAGATACTTAAATATTTACTGATTCATTGATTGCTTATAGTGTTCAGATTTTTTGACTTGTTATGTTCTTCAGGGAGACCTAAAATCCTTAAGTTTTCCCCATGCATCCTGTCTTCAAGATCAGCATGTTTTACCAGTGTGAAGATAAGTTTTCTATTAATGTAATTGCCTTTTGCTTCTGTTCTTCAAAATTGTTTTTACTTTTGTCTATTTATATTGCCAACCAGGTTTTTTTTTGTTTCTTTGGTGAAATGCCAGCATAGATTCAAGTTTTTCTATTCTGCCACTAATTTTTTTTGCTTAACTAATGTTTATTGATTAGATGCAGGTCTAACCATGCCACCTCTCTATTCAATAAATCTCATGGCTTCCCATTGCCAGTTATTTCTGCTGTCTAGGCCATATATTCTGCTTTCACAATTTAGATTTCTCTTTTAAACCTCTTAGGAACATCCAGCTATATAGTTTCATGCTCCCTTGGGAATCAACAGGGTTTTCTACCTTTTAAGGTATTGATTTATTTTCTTTTGTTTTGCAATTCTATTCATAGATGTTCAGACATGTTTAGCTGATCTGAAGGTTGTTTCATCATCTCTATCATCATCATTAATAAACATTTATTAAGCACCTACTATGTGACAGACACTATGCTAAGTTCAGAGATATAAAAAGAAGCACAAGACAGCCCTCACCCTCAAAAAACTTACAACCAAATGTGTTCTCTTCTCTTAATAAGAGCTTATGCTAAAGGCCTTTGACTGAGTTTTCTTCGTCCTGGGAAAAAAATTCCTTTCTTCCTATTCCCTCAGTGTTCACTTTCTGACTTTTTCCCCTTTGATGCGTTTCCCTGGGGCTGAACCTTAAAGTTGTCTCAGCCTCTTATACTGGGCAATTCATGTTTCATGTCCTCAGTATCTTCCCCCCAAAACTTCTGGGGCAACGGAACTGGTACCAGTTGGATGCTGGGCTCTTTCTCCTGCGTTTAGTGAGGTGCCACGCAACCCCAGGCATGTGTCCTGCCTCTAGGTCCTTCTGTTCCTTCGTTCTCTGGTTGAACTTTGTTGCAGCACCGAGAGCTGCCAGGCTTTTGGCCCAGCGAGGACAAGCTGCCACCTTTTGGTTAATGAGGCACTGGGGGTGGGTGGGTGAGTTGAGTTCTGCTGTGAGCTTGGGGATCAATTGATGCGATTCAACCTGATCTTAACAGGTGGCGGGGGAGGGGTGTATTTGGAGTTCAAGACTAACCTTCTCTGCTGTTCGTTCATTAGTTTGCTAGGATTCTTGGTGTCCTAGGCTGTGGAATCAGCTAAAATGACCTTATCTCTTTGCCTAATTCTTATTTCAGGGAAGTTTGAGGGGCCAGAATCAAAGAACGTGTCTTGTTCTCCATCTTCTTGGACGTGAGAAATGGAAGTGATGATTAAACGTCTACGAATTGAGGCTGTGTGGTGGAGTGGACGAAGGCTTAGCCTTCAGCACAAGCGCCTGGACTCAGCTCCCATCTCTGACAAGCACTGGCTTTGTGACCCAGTCATTTCACTTCTAAGATCAAAGATTTCCTGGAACATTGGCCAACTTGCCATGGTAGAGAGAATTTCCTCACTCCTGAGTATGCTGGACCAATGAAATCATAGGTCCAGTCCCTAAACCTCAGGAAGGGGAGGATCAGAGTGGTTAGTCAAGTGTTTTCCTTGCCCAGGACAACAAAGCATGATGTCATGAGAATTTCAATCCTGGTAGTAGCCCGCATCATGTGGCCTTGGCAAGTCATTTGGACTCTTGGCTTCAGTTTCCTTGAACTTAATGGCCTCGGGTATCTCTTTCATCTCCAAATTCATGTAGGCCAATAACTCGCCTCAAACCCAGGTCCCCTGACTTCAGGCCTACTTCTTAGCTCACTAAACCATGTCACATTGGTTAATGTATTAGAAATCCTGGATGAGGTTTGCCAAATCTGAGACCAAGTATCCAACTACAGTAGGTACAACCTTAAAGCTTTCGAGTTATGAAGACCTTCAAGGTCATCTTATACAATCCCCCTTATACAGATGAGGAAACCATGGGTGAGAGAGGTCAGGTGTCTTAGCCAATGTCACACAGTTTGTAAGCACCAGACCCAGGACTAGAACCCAAGTGCTCAGACTCCCAACACAACTCTGCCCATCAGAGCACGTAGCCTTTCTCCTTCAGACTCCCTAGCCTAGCAGTGCCAAGAATGCGATCGTTTCTAAAGACTCTGATCAGCAACGTGATGCCAAAAGCAGATATGGAATTTCTTTGTAGCATGCAGAAAAAGGAAATTAAATGACGAAGATCTCCTAGCTGAGGTAGGGAAGGATGTTACCAATTAGGAGGGAAATATTTGAATGGAAAAGATTCTCCATTTGCTATCCTCTTTGTACCCATTTGGGGACATGTCCTTCATTCACTCTGTCCCAGTTACTGCTGATTGACTCCATGAAAGTTCACTTTCACCAGCAAACTGATTCACCCGACTGAGAATTGGTATTAAGTACTGTCCACCATCTGATAACAACTCTCTTTTCCATTTGCTCTTGTGTCAGATCTCACTCTCTCCCCACAATTAAAATGACTTAGATACTTTCCAAAGAAGGGAGGAGAAAAAAGCCTTTTACAAAATCTACTATAGGAAAGAATTTCTTCAGTGTCTTTCTTAAAATGTCATCTTTGCCGGTGTTTGCTAGATAAATATAGTTATAACTGTGTTGGATAAAAGCTCCTGAAAATATCAAGGAGAGACTTTTTTGCAATAGGATATAATGATATGGTACTTTTCCAGTTTCTGAAAGCTCATAAATGCAAAGGATTCCTGCTGATACAAAGGAATTGCCATACTTAGGGTGGACTGAACGGAGTTTTGTTCCAGGACACTATATTCCAAAGGTGCTGACGGCACCTGTGGTCCTTCAGCAAGTAACAACATTGGAGTTTACCACCCAGCTAGGGAGAACGATTAAGCAGGAAGCTCCAAATGGAGATGCTTCTTCTCTCCTCCACCCCAGGGCACACCCCTTGTGAGCTCAAGGTGAATCATATTTACATCGATTGCCTTATTTACATTGCTAGCCTCTACTCTCTAGATGAGCTAGTCTGTCTCTAGAGTTCCAACAAGTTCCAACAATCCAGACAGGATTAAAACAACAACAACAGCAACTCTTTGTAAAATTATAAAATTAGTAATTATTTACAAAAAATGATTGAAAGCACATCTAAAATAGAGGGGAAACCTAACCCTTCGCCTTAAACAAGGCAGAACAAACCAAGCAAAGAAAGATGTTCTTGTTTTTAGGTCCCCTTCCTCATTTGGTCATTTTTCAGTCATGTCCAACTCTTTGTGACCCCATTTGGGGTTTTCTTGGCAAAGATACTAGAGTGATTTGCCATTTCATTCTCCAGATCATTTTACAGATGAGGAAACTGAGGTACTCAGAGTTAAATGACTTGCCCATAGTCACACAGCTATATCTACCCTAAAGATCTATTCCTTCCCTCCTCTTCCCTTTACTTCCTTTCTTCTTTCTCTCCCCTTTCCTTCTCTTCCTTCCCTTTCTTCCCCCCTGCCTCTCCTCCCTTTTCCTCTCCTATCCATGTGAATATATTACCTCTTCTAGTGATTTCATCTCATATGCATCCTATTTATTGTTTTTATGGCTCCATAATATTCCATTACATTAATATGTCATAATTTATTGAATAATTTTCCAGCAGTTGGGTAAGCCTCGTTTGGAGAATTGAGGTATTATTAATAATGCAGCTGTTGAAAGGCTCCTTTTAGTGGTATTTCTGAGAGACAGCCCCAGAAGCAGGACTCCTGTATTAAACATGTACTAGCAGTGTTGTGACTCAGGGCCTCCATGGCCATCTATATTGCTCTCCAAGATGTTGGTGCTAATGTGCCATGTACTCATGGGACAGATGGGTTGTTAGACGTTTATTATCAGGCTGATGGACTACCTTGAAAGTCCTCCTCGATGTCTCATCATATTGTGGAGGTGGCCCTTGGTTCCCCTGGGCTGTGTAGACTGTCATAGCTCCTCAGGGGTATAGCAAGTACTCAGTAGGTGTTGAAATGGACTTCCATGCAAAGAATGATTGAATAATTGAATGAATGAAGAAGGGAATATTTATCATTATTATGGAGAACATCTTCCTTGAAGCAGAGGGGCCCAGCAGATAAAGCAATGGGCCTTGAGGCAGTAAGATCTGAGTTCAAATCTTGCCTCTAACACTGGCTGTGTGACTATGGGCCAATCAGTTCATCTTCCTAAGCCTCAGTTTCCTCATCTGTAAAACAGTGATTATAATAGTTTGTCCTAGGGTCCTAGGCTGAGACCTTTACATTTGTAAACTTTAAAGCACAGTGAATATTTAGTTTTGTTGGTGCTCATTATTATTAAAATTAAGGGTCTAGTATGAGGTTGTGTATTTATACTGGTGTGAGACATTCCCTATGTGGATACTCCCTTGACCCTTGAAGGTTAGCAACTTATTTATAACTCAAGCATCTTAGAAATGCACCTAGGCACTGAAACGTCAAATGACTTACCCAAAGTTAAACAACTAGTATGTCATAGGTAAGAATTGAATCTAGGCCTTCTTGAATCCAAGGCTATTCTCCTCCTCCTCCTCCTCTTCTTTTTCTTCTTCTTCATCTTCATCATCATCATCTTCTTCCTCTCCTCTTCCTCCTTCATCTTCATCATCTTCTTCTTCCTCTCCTCCTCTTCTTTCTCCTTCTCCTCTTTGTCCTCCTCCATCTTCTTCCTCTTCCTTCTTCTTCTTCCTCCTATCATTCAGTCAATCAGTAAACATTGATTAAGTACCTACTATGTGCCAGACACTGTGCTAAGCCCTAGGGACACGAAATAAACTGCCCTCATGGAGCTTATAATCTAATGGGAGAGACAACAAGCAAACAAATCTATGACCAATCTCTCTACAGGACAAATGGGAGTGACAGAGAGATGCACTAGAATTAAAAGGGGCTGGGGAAGGCTTCCTGTTGACACTTGGAGAACACAAGGGAGAGCATTCCAGGCATGGGGGAATGGCCAGAGTCAATGTTGAGCAGAGTTATGGAGGATCTTGGAGGCCAGTGCCACTGGATCAAAGAGCACGCTTTGGGAGTAAGGTATAAAATTTGCCTCCTACCCATTTCTGCCTGCCCATCCTGTGTGACTCTTGTCTAAGCCCTCCCCAAAGTTCCTCCAGGCCTGGGGAGAGAGAAAGATAAGACAAGAATCAGTCTCCCCACGGCTTTGCTCTCTTTGAAGCAAGCTGCTCCCCTGTCTGCCTCAGTGACTTCCTTACACTGAGAGTAGCCATTGTCTAAAGTGACCCTCCCCATTTCCTATTCACGGTCTCTTCTTGTTGCTCTGCAGTGATTGCTGGGATTGCCATTAAGACATTAGCAGTATCTCTGTTCTTGAGTGCTCTTCGAAAACCATCAAGTATTTATGGATTCTTTATGGGTTCTTAGACCCAGTGGAAGCCAGTGAGCATCCCCAGCCCTAACAACAGAGTTTCCTTTTCTCCCTGTTGCTACAAAACAGCAGGAAGAGTTTTATGCCCCTCCAGATTCCTATAGCAAGTTAGCAATAAATGAGCATTTCCTAACAATAATATCAGCGTAATGACTTCATTTATCTTTCTCTTAATCCCCTTTATGATGATCACGCAATGAAAGAATCTCCCAGAAAGATGCAGGCGGTTCTGACTGGAAGGTGGCGGCACTTGAAGGCAGAGAGAGTGCCATCTGTTAGCCCACTCATTGCTATCACTTTACAGTCCTGGTGCCCGCCTGTTGTGGATTCTGCTTATCTTAGCTGTGTATTCAGACCTCGAATGCTCATGCTTCATCACTTGTTGTCATTGCCAAAAATAACTACCATTAACATTTAGCTTTAAGGTTTGCAAAGCACTTTATGAATATGATCTCACTGGATCCTCATGACACAGGATTTTTTTTTAATCATCCTCATTTTACGGATATGGGAACTGAGGTGGAGATAAGTTAAATGACTGTCCCAGAGTCACAAGGTTAGTAAGAATCTGTGGCAGGATTCAAATTAAGGGCTTTTTGATTTGTCATTACATTTCAATTCAATTCAGCAACCATTTTTCAGGTATCTGCTATGTACAAAGGATTGTGCTAGAAATACAAAAATAAAACTCCATCTTCAAGGAGATTAGCTTCTAACTGGGGATCAAACATGAACACAGATAACAACGTCCAACAAGGAAGGAGAGGAAGAGAATGCAAATATATAAAGGAAGAGGATGCAATATGAAGAGTTGATGCTTTAGCATTAACAACAAGAGGGATCAGGAAAGGCCTTGTGTTAAAAATCCTAGAGTTTTGCTTTAATCGAGGGTTCTTAATCTGGAATCCATGAACTACATCTTTGTTTTGGACATTTTGATAACTTATTTCAATACGATTGCTTTCCTTAGCAATTCTGTGGATTTTATTTTATCTATTTTGAAATACTACTTTGAGAAGGAGTCTAGAGGGGACTGGATTCACAAAGAGGCCTCTGTCATAGAGAAGGTTAAAAAACCCCACCTGAAAGGGAGCCAGTCATTGTATGAGTAGGAGGTGAAGGAGAACATTTCAGGCTTAAGGGTGCACAGGAACATGGTTCCAGGGCTTATCCACTTCTTACAAATGAGGAAACTGAGCCCCATCGAGGTTGTGACTTGCCCAAGTTCACACAGTAATAAGCGTCAGAGATGGGATTGAGTCTAGGTCTTCTTGGCTCCAAGTTAGGGCTCCACCTGCTACATGGTGCTGCCTCCAACTGTATTTACATAAAATCAATCAATGGAGAGAACAGATCTACTTAAAATCAAAGGATCTGGAGCTGGAAGTGAGCTTAGAGATCATCTAACTCAACCTGTTTATTTTATCAATGAGGAAACTGAGGTTCACTTGTTGTAAGTCATTGTCTGAGTATAGAAAGAACAGCATTTTGACATGTCTAATGGGAAGCAACGATTTTAGGCATTGGATAATCTCCTCTTAAATTCTTCAGTAAAGTACTGTTTTCAATGAGACCCTTTTTAATGAGGTAAAGATTTTCTACACTGAGCCCTTCTTGGAGTGGATCTGCGGTAGTTATTATAGGGCTTAGGCACAAAGTGGGTCCTGAATAAAAGTTTATTGATTGACTGTTGACTTGGAGCATCCAGATCATAGTAAGTTTAGGGAAAGTAACAAAGAATTAATGATCAGTATAGCAAGTCCTAGCTACTTGTTTGATTGTGAACTCTTCCCTATCCATAGATCAGGTAGCAATTTTCTTCTTCACTCATCTAGCTTCTTTATGATAGGACCTTTGATAGCTAAGTCATTTGAAACTAAGATTGGTATATGGTGAGAGATGTTGGTCTAAACAGTTTCTGCCACATTTCTTTCCAGTTATCCCAGCAGCTCTTGTAGGGTAGAAAGCTTGGGTTGGGAGCTGCAGACTTTTATAGCCATTCTGGAAAGCAATTTGGAATGCCTAAAAGGCTACTAAATTACACATACCCGTTGACCAATTCATACCACTATTTTGCTTATATACCAAAGAGATCAAAGAACAAGGGAAAGGAAACTTATGCACAAAAAATATTTATAGCAGCCTTTTTGGACCAAAAAGAACTGGAAACTAAGGAGCTGCTCATAAATTTATAAATTGGGGATGGGCCAAACCAATTACGGCATATGAATGTAACAGACAAATTCTGTGCCGTAAGAAATGCCAAAACAGACTCAGAGAAACCTGAAATGACTCCTGTGAACTGATGCAAAGTGAGGTTAGCAGAGCCAGGAGAATTATGATATGAGAATTATGATATAAAATGACTAAATTTGAAAGACTTAAAACTCTGATCATTGAAAAATGACCAATCATTATTACAAAAGACATGATAATGATGAATGCTGCCCTGACAGAAGTGGAGGTCCAAAGATTCAGGAGGAGACCTACATTTTTGGACATGGACAAGGTGGAAATTTGCTTTGCATGACTGTGCATATTCGTTACTAGGGTTTTCTTTTCTTTTTTCTTTTGTTTAGTTGGGGAAGATGGGAGGAGAGAAAAATTGCTGCTTGTTATTTTAAAAAAAATGAAGTTCAATGTAAAAGCCTGGTTATTTTAAAAAAATCTTAAGAGTTAGATGGGACCTCCCACATTTTTTAACAAATGATGATACTTAGACTAAAAGGTCATGATGTTTAGTAAGCAGCAGGGCTGGGGCTGGAAGCCAGGACTCTCTCCCTGAAGTCCAGGGCTGTTTCCACCATCTCCTGTTTCTCCCTCATCTCGAGTCTCTGCTCCCTATTCCTTACAGACGTGCTAGGGCATCTCCTTTCTAGAGCATCCCTCCTCCGATGCCTTTTCAATGTCACCATCTGGCCCAAAGACGCCCACCACTGTGAAATTGTCTCTAGCGATGGGAGAGTTGGCTCAGTTGTGTAGGATGAGCTAGAAGGCTCTGTGGCTCAATCTGAAGATGTGGAATCCCTGCTCAGATCCTCTTGGGTGGACTCCGTGTCCTGGTTTGCAATGCTCTTTACATACAGGAGATACTGCTGCCTGTAGTGCTCCCTCACAAGGCTATTTATATGTCTATAAAGAATTTTAAAAGCCTTAAAATCTAACTTTTAGCTACTCCTGCCATCACTATCAGCAGCATTATAGTAAATGAAAGAATGAATGAATAAAGCATTTATTAGGCACTTACTATGCACAATGCACTGTATTAAGTATTGAGAGAAAAGTAAGATGGTCCCTGATCTTGAGGAGCTCCCATTCCAGTTAGGGGGAACAACACATGGGAGGAAGTTTTAGCTGGAAGTCAGATTGAAAGGTCCTATGGTCCTTGGGGTGCAGCAGCAAAGCAAACAGGCAGATTCTTCTTTATTGTCATTTCCATTGATTAAATCATTGGTTTCTGCTGCAGCATTTGGCTGTGCCAAAGATTTTGTTGCCAAGAATTTTCTTTTCTTGGTCTTCAGTAGGTGTGGCTGTAGTGCCTACAGGAATAGTTGCCAGACTGTATTTCCACTGCGGCTGCTTCCCAGGATGGTGACCATGGGCTAGAAGCTCAGTGGTCTTCCCATTCCTATTTCCTAGGCTCTTGGGTACAGTCATTCAGCCAATAAACATTTCTGAAGCATCTGCTATATTCCAGGCATTGTACTGAGTCCAAGGACCCAGGTTGTCTCCACCAGGGTCTGAGGGATGGCAGTTTGACTTGTTTGGCATGTATCTCTCTCGAGGTGCCCTGTTGCTTCATCTAGGCTAGTTTGCTTGCCTTGAGGGCATCAATTGATTGGTAACTAATGGAAGGGCTGACTGGCTCCTTCTCCCCAAGAGTTGCTTCCTCAGGTAATTTCTATGAGGGCTGGGCTAGAAGCAAGAATGGTAGTTTGCAGGATGTAGCTATTCCCAGATTTTTTGTGAAGTTGATTCAAACCACCATTATCACCATCCCTCGGTGCTAGCTGAGCTCCTTATAATCCAAGAAATTACCTTGATAAGTCAGGAACTCTCCAGAGAAGGAGAGCCACATTGACGAAAGGCCTTCATGTACCATGTGAGGACTGGTTGAAGGAAATAGGATAGAAGGGAACCTGGAGAAGAAAAGACACAGAGGGAAGAATATTGTTACTTTGAGAAGGCTCATCGTGTGGAAGAATGATTAGGCTTGTTCTGTTGGGCCTCACGGAGCAGAACTACTAAAAATGGGTAGAACTTGCAAAGATGGCTATTGGGGCTTGATGTCAAGAAAGACTTCCTAACAATGAGAACTGCCCCAAGGTGGAATAGGCCAACTCACAAGGTAATGAGCTCCCTATGAGTGGAGGTCTCTGAATGACTTCTACTAGGAGAGATTGTTTTTTGCTCTACTGGACGGCCATTCAGGTGCCTTCAGACTTCAAGATTCAATGATTCTGTGAGTCCTGCTTATGCCTAGCTTCAATGAACCTGTGATTTTGTCCATGTGGGTAGTCTCTCCAGTGATCAACATCTCGCCATAAGTTTCCATCCTATGTGACTCTTGTCTGTATCTTCCCATGAATTCAATACATGAGCTCCACTCAACACGCTGGGTGCCTTCCTCTCAATTTCTTCTGATATCACAAACATATCAGTAAAATAGCCTTGTACAAAGTAGGTACTAAATCAGCTTTTCAACTCAGTAAGCCTTTTATGTACCTAGCTCTGGGGACACAGGAGCAACAATAAAGGAGTTTGTATTCTACTGGGAAGACAGGAAAAGTTGATTATAGAACTTTCCATTAAAATGGAATATATTAAGTTCTTCTCTATGAGTCATTGTGCTTGGGCATTGGGGATACAGATATAAAACAATCATGGTTTCTGTCTTCAAGATACTTACATAGTTGAGTAGGGGTGGAGAGAGAAAGGATGGGGAGGAGTGGAGAGGGGAAAGACAGAGATAGAGATGGAGAGAGGAAGGGAGGGATGGAGGGAGGAGGAGAGAGAAAGAAAGAGAGAGAAAGGGAAGTTGGGAGAGAGAGAGAGAGAGAGAGAGAGAGAGAGAGAGAGAGAGAGAGAGAGAAAGAGAGACTGAGAGAACACTTCTTCTGGACCTCCTTTTTGGGGATACTTCTAAAATGGTGTCCTTCCTTTATAGGATTATTAGCAATCATAATGAATGAGGGTTCAACGAATCCAAGTTTTAAAATGGGAATGACGCCACATTGGAATTGGAAGCATTGGCCTTAGGGCACTAATGGGGATTTTCCTTTTGTGAATATTTTGATACTTTAAGGAAGGTTAATTATTTTTATTGGAAACTTTCCTCTTCTCCTTCCCTCTTTCTTGATTTCCCCCCTTCTCTTTTTTTTTCTTTGTAGTTACTACAGAAGAGACAGAAAGGAAAAGTGTTGATAATGGAGGTGTTTGTTACCCATTTTTGTGCCTGTTAAGACATGGCAAGAAGGACTTGAGCCAATTAAGTAAATCTCAGGAACAGCCATCACAGCTCCTGGTTTTCTCCGGCTAGGCCAGAAACTCATCAGAGGCAGATGGAGCTGTTTGCTTAACCTCTTTCAGTCTTAATCTTCCCACTTGTGTTACTGGGATAATCCAGCCTGGCTCAAGAGAATGGCAATAAATACAAATGGGGTTTGTAAGGAGCTCTGAAATCCAAAGGTTGACAATGTTGAAACAAGACTGGGAGTGAATGAATCTGGGAAATTTTCGTCGTTCAGAGATGCCATAAATGTAAGGATTCCTCTGAGATCAGGAGACAGAACGTGGAGCATTTAGTTTTTATAATGCTAAATTATCATTATTATTGCTCGGTTTCCCCCCAAAACATTTCGGGTGCTTCAATTTACTTGATGTGTTGCCTCCCCCTCCTTTGGTAAGAAGTGGTTACTGTGGGATGAACGACGATTTGGGAGCGGAAGCATCTAAGTTTGAATTCCAGCTTTGTTCTGTCCTATCTGTATGACCTCAAGGTCATCTTCCTTCGCTCTGGGCCTCAGAATTCTCATTGATCAAGTGGAGCAACAGGGAGGACTCAGGGTGTTAAACTACATGCCCATTGAGCTTTCTTACCTTCAACAAGCATTTATTAAGCACCTACTGGTTGCCAGGCATCATGCAAGGTGCTGGGAATACAATGACAAAAAAATCAGTCCCTGACCTCAAAGAGCTTATGATCTGCAGAGAAGAAACAATATTCACCCAGATAAGAAATATAAAATATATTGCTGCTGTTCAGTCCTTTCTGACTCTTTGTACCCTATTTTGGGGTTTTCTTTCCTTTGCATTTCCTTCTCCAGCTCATTTTACAGATGAGGAAACTGAGGCAAACAGGGTGAAACATGCCCAGGATCACACAGCTGGTAAGAATCTGAGGCCGGATTTGAACTCATGAAGATGAGTCTTCTTGATTCTAAGCCCAACCTTCTGTCCATCGTGCCACATGTCTGTCCAATAAAATGTATATAAAATAATTTCTTTTTTTGGGGGGTGATGGTAGTGGTAATCAGTGATCAAGAAAGACCTCTAGAAGAAAAACCCTTCATAGATCATAAATTTAGGGTGGTCTAACCTCTTTTTACAAATGGCAAACTGAGGCAGATAGAGTTAAGTGACTTGTCCAAGGTTACACAAGTAGTAAGTGTCTGAGGTAGGATTTGAACTCGGGTCCTCTGACTTCAAATCCAAGTTCTCTAGATACAGAGTCTTGATTAATATAATCTCAAATTCTGTCTAATTTCCCTTGCTTCATTAGTACTTGGCTTCCTCTCCTCTTTACTCAGTTACCAACATGGCCCCTGTTGCTCACTTGGCACTGTTGGCATCATAAAGATGAATTTTCTTGGTAGCTTCCCTGACTTTATCTTCTATGCTTCCCACTCAGTCGGTTTCCCATGCATTTTTGAGCTGTTGCCAGTTTTTCTTTAATAAGTGTTAGAGTTTTTCAATCAGTCCAGAACCACCATTTCTTTACTGCTTTCCTATAGAAAGATGTTTATCAACATTACATATCTTGGGATCTCTGACTGCCTCAAAAATAGCATCTATAGTGAAATTAACTAGGAGATAATGACCAGATTGCCCCCTACCACAGTACCCAACCTCACAATTAAATATATTTTGGGAGAATGTATATACCATTATATTTTGGACCAGCTGGTAGGAACCCCTGATCAAAAGATTCTTGGGAAGCAACGAATGTGTTCTTGTAAATTCTGAAGATGTCTTTGTCATCTTTGAAATAGCAGAAAAAAAACCCCATGTCTATTGTCTAAAATTGCATTTGTCTGTATTTTGTTTGTTTGTTGTTTATCTAAGGCAGGCATTCTTAACCTGGTATTGAAATAACTATTTCAATGGCTTCTTTTGTAATCCTACATATTTTCTTTATGCATTTGAAAATATTCTTTTGATAAGAGATCATTAGGTTTTGCTGGATTGCCAAAAAGACCAATGACCCAAATAGGATTAAGAACCTTTGTTCTAAGAAATCAGTTTCCTACTCTGACCCTTGCTGTAATTGGAATGTATTGGTAAAGCTCGTAAACAATGTGATAATTATGTCAATCAAAGTCAGATTTGTGTAAAACCCTGTGGTCTCTCACAGATTACAGGTCCTTAAATCCAGTGATACTGAGGGCTCTCCCAGGGCAGAGAAAACAGCATGAACCATAAGAAGCCAGACCAAGCGCTGGCAGGGATCATGGAGGCCATTTAGTTCAACTTCCTTATTTTACAGAGGAGAAAACTGAGGCCCAGACGAGGGAAATGACTTGTCCAAGTTCACGCAGGGAGTGTTAGAGCTGGGGTTTGAACCCAGGTCCTCAGATTCCAGATCCCAGTGGCTTTTTCCATTGTGTCCTAGATGTGAAGAAGACAGAGGACACAATGCTTATGTATGTTTGGAGGGTGGTGAGTGCTTTGCCAAACAGGGATCTCTAGGACTGAGGCTTATTCATGAAAGCGTATGATTTCTGGCATGCTTCCTAGTTTGGCCAAGACTTCCACATTCTGTGCCTCACTTTTATTATCTGGAAGATGGAAGGTTTGGATTAGATCTCTAGGGCACCTTCAAGCCAATTCTGTGACATTGTAAGGGAACAAAGCTTTTCTAGAACAACCGAGGAGCTGCTTTTTACCGGGCTTTTTCTCCTTTTTATTGAGGCATGGAGAATCCTGGAGCACGTTTTGGGAAGAGAGCGCAGCCAATTCAGTCTGGTGCTTTTAGTAACCTCATTCCCCAAAGAAAGAGGGGTCAGATATTACAATGATGCCTTGCATGTAAGAAATGGAATAACAATGTCATTTAGGACATTAGAAAAGGAGGCGGGCTGGTGGTTTAGTGATAGAAAGAAGGAAATGAGTATTCATTTAGACGCTTAACACTGTGCTGGGCAATAGGAAGACAAACACAAGCCAAGAGGAAGACAGTTCCAGCCTTCAAGAAGCTTACATTCTAAAGGGAGAAGACAGAGCAGAATAGGGAGGCTGGGGGAGGGGAACATGAAGCTACCCAATGGAGGGGCGTGATTCAGAAGTTTAGGGGAATGAAGGCAGGTAGGTCTCGGCCACTCGGGGAAGAACTCACTAATAGGAGAAGGGGTGGGTGGGCCTTGCAGAGATATACCGCATGGCGAGCAGGCCACAGGGGTGGTGGGGGTGTTTCAGAGAAAGAAGGCCCCAAGCACTCAGGGAAGGTCCAGGATGAGACAGCAGTGGAATCATGAACAAGCCTGGGAGGGGAATGGTAGGAAAAATAAGAGATGGACTAAGTGCCACCCTGGAACCTACAACATACCAAAAGTCCTAGAATGTGGTCTCCAAACTTTTCTTATTGTGCTCCTCTAACAGTTTCTGATCATGCACTCCCCATATGTGTATATTTACTAATTTACAAATTTTACACATGTACTAATAATTATGCATTTTATAAAACTTAAAAATATTAAAAGGAATTAAAGAGGAAATAATATTGATCTGAGATTTAATAGTAAGCCCCTAGAGTTTATCGAGCTGAGGAAACACATGGTTGGATATTTCCTTTAAGAAAGTCACTTTGACAGCTGTGTGGGGGATGGCTTGGAAAAGGGAGAGACCTGAGGCAGGGAGAGTAATTTTTTTTATTTATTTAATATATTTAGTTTTCAGCATTGATTTTCACAAGAGTTTGAATTACAAATTTTCTCCTCGTTTCTACCCTCCCCCCCTCCAAGATGGCATATATTCTGGTTGCCCTGTTCCCCTGTCAGCCTTCCCTTCTGTCAC
>CM053624.1:16575129-16600638 GCA_028646595.1 Phalanger gymnotis
AGGGCTTGTTCTGCCCGGCTCCTGGTCTGGTTGGTCCTGCCGCTGCTGGTGCTGGGCTCTGCTCGCCTCTGCTCGGTGCATGATAGACCTCATCCAGTGACCATCCAGGCTGTCTTGGGCTGGATCCCTGCTTCATTCTGCTATTTTGTGGGTTCTGCAGTTCTAGAATTTGTTCCAAGCCATTTTTTATAGGTTTTTGGAGGGACCTGGAAGGGACCTCACGCAAGTCAGCAGGGAGAGTAATTAACAATAGTCCAGATGAAGGGAGATGAGGGCCTGAGTTGACATTGGAAGTATTTTGGAGGTGAAAAATGGCATAATTTGGCCATTGATTAGACATTGGGAGAGGGAAAATTAAATGTTGAGGTTGAAAACCTGGGTGACTGAAAAGATGGTGTTGACCTCAGCAGAAATAGGGAAGTTTGGGAGACAGTTGGGTTTAAAGGGAAAGGTAAGGAATTCCATTTTCAATGTTCAGATTCCTGTGGAACATCCAATTGGAAATGCCCAATAAGAAGCTGGTGATGGGGCTTGGAGTTCAGAAGAGAAAATAGGGTTGGATATCTAGAACTGGGAGTCGCATGCATAGAGATGATAATTAAAAATATGGGATCTGATGAGGAAAGAGACAGATGCAAAGTGATGGAAAGAGAGGGACACACAGAGAGACAGAGAAGAGGGAGGAGAGAGAGAGAGAGAGAGATGCAGAGAGACAGAGAAGAGGAAAGAAAGGCAGAGAGAGGAGAGAGAGAAGGTGAGAGAAAGGAGAGAGAGGGAGGAAGAGAGAGAGAAAGAGAGGGAGAGAGAGAGACAGAGAGAGAGAGACACAGAGGGAAAGGAAGAGGGTGAAGGAGATCTACAGGTGTCCAGTTGGGGGTAGAATCTAGATGATGATCCAGCAAAGAAGACTGAGAAGGAGCAATTAGATAGGAGGGAAATTCAGGGAAAGAAGTATTAAAATGGCCCTGAAAAGAAAGAGTAAGTGTCCAAGAAGAAAGGGTGGTCATAGTGTCAAAAGCTGCAGAGAGACTGAGAAGGAGGAGGGTCTAGAAGAGGCTATTTGATTTGGCAGTTATGAGATTATTGATAACTTTGAACATCAGTTTCAGCTGAGTGAAGAATCAGGGATGTTGAGGAAAGATGTGGAGAACCTGGGAGATTGGAGGGAGGGTGGTCTGCCCAAAAAATTAGGCAGCTTTGAAGAACAGGTTTTGAGGAAAAGGTAATTTAATCATGACCCTTCTATGTCTGCTCATCCTGTGCTACTCTTTCCCATCAAAAGCTGGAAAATGTGTGTGTATGTGTACGTGCGACAGATTTGTGGATGGGGACCCAATCATCAGCTGTTGCCCCAGAGCACAGTCAACTGCTGTGGTGAATGGCCACAGGGGTCACCCTGGGACTTTATTTTCTCATCTGTAATATAAGGGGTTGGGATAGGTAACCACTGAAGACCTTTCTATCTCTAAATCTATGATTCTACATTTAGTCAGTTGCCTATAGAGGACTTATGAAAGGCCATGGACAAGAATTACCTAAGATGAGTAGGCAGGGGTGGGTTGTACTCTGCGTCAATGGAGCAGGTGCTTTCAGCCGTGAGATCCTGGAGCCATCAGAATACAAAAGCCTTCCAAGAGCATTGGAGGAGGAACCAGAAAGTCTGTGTTCTCCTTCAAGCTCCATTGGCCTGTGTAAGTCACTTAATGCCTCTACTAATTGGGGAGAATAGTAATTGTCTTTCGTATACCAGATGCTTTTCTGTAAGATCGATTGAGATAATGGACATGAAGCGGACATGTTTTGGAAAGCACACCAGTGCTCAAGAAATGTAGTGTTCAGAATTATACCAACCAGGTGGGAAATGTAAGTTTGATTTTGATCTGTATGAGAACAGAACTTTTACACGTGGATTTTATCTTATACCTTTAGACATGAATGTCAGTATACAGCCCTGGAAAGGACGAATGGCCAACACTTGGCTAAAATCCGTCCTAATCATTCTTTCTGTGTAGCTTCTATTTAATGTTTATTTGCTGGAGGTCATACTGTCTTTTGAATTTAACCAGATCCAGTGTCTAGGTAAGGTACTAGAACAGGGTTACTTAAAGCCTTCACATATGGGAGCTCCTAGAATTCTCTAGGAATGCATGATCAATCTCAGAGTCAGAGTCAGTAATTAGATGACTCCTTTGTATAATAGGATAGGCTTCTAAGAGGAGCTACATCTGGGCCTATGGTCTGACCAATGTAATGTGGCCAAGAGAGATATCTCAGATCCTGCCTTTGCCCATGCTGGCATGTCAGTGCAACAGATGGGGAGCACTTACCACGAGAAAGCCTGAGCCTTTGCAGAGATAGGCAGAGTCAAACATATGGTCAGATTCAGGCAATCCCCATATTTTGTCTCCTTTCCACAATGCCTTGCATTTATTCTTAAATATTTTGTAAATTCTTAAATATATCCTTGTCGTCTCCCCCAAAAGAATGTAATCTCCTTGGGGCCAAGGACTGTTTCTTTTTTTCTATCCCTAGCACCAAGCACAGTGCCTGTTATGTGGCAGACACTTGAGAAGCTTGCTGAATCCAACAGCTTGAATCCTTATTCCAGAAAGTGATTTTCCTGCTCATGTGGGCTCCTAGGATTTCAGTGCTGTACCAGCTGCCTGGCATCAGAGACAGTGTGTCATAGTGGAGAGAGCTCTCCACTTGGACCCTCTGGATGCTCAGGGCTCAAAGCATGCTGCTCACATTCACTAGCTCTGTGACTTTGAACAAAGCCCCTATCCTTTCTTCTTCTCCATTTCCTCATCTTTAAAATAGAGGTGGTAATAATACCTGTAGATGCCCATTTCCTGGGGGAGCCACAAGGCTCAAATGAGATAATGTACATAAATCACTTGGCAAACTTGGGATGAGCAAATCAATGTTAGCTATCGTCACCTGTCCAGCGTGGCTTTTCACTTTATTAACTGGATGGCCAGTCCCCAACTGTATGTACCAAGTGTCACATGGCAATGCTCCCTTGGATAAGGAAAGGTGAGATTTAAAATTCTAAAAGCTCTCAACATGCTGATTCCTTAAATTCACCACTGGCCAATCTAGTACCATACCTTGATGCTGGATCCAGTTAAATGGAATTGATTGAAATTCATACTTTGTTGGTCTAGGCCAGCCCTCTATATGCAGAGTTTTCTAATGCAGTAATAGGGTTAAACCAATAGAAAGTTTAAAGGACCATAGGTTTAGGGTTGAAAGGACCAACTGAGGCTCGCTGTGGGAAATACAAAGATGAAAGGTGTAGCCCTTGCCTTCACTGAGTTTATAATCCTATGGAGAAGGAGTTAGAGAGCTAGATTTGGAATGCTGTCATAAACACATGTATTAACTAGATGACCTTGGACGAGTGATTTGACCTCTCTGTGCCTCAGTTTCCTCACCTGTACAATGACGGGTTTAGACTGGTGATCTGTAACAGTCCTTCCATATGATCCTATGACCCTAAAGTCATCTCTTCCAATGCTTTTAATTCTATACATAAAGAAGGAGACTGGGAGAGTTTCAGTGACTCCACTACCCAAGGTCCTATAGGTAGGAAACAGCAGAACTAGGAGATGAGCCCTGATCCTTTGTCCAGCAACCTTCCGTGGCATCTATGGCTTCGTTTTCCTTGGCCACCTTACTCTTCATGTTTAATATTGATCCTTCATTCTATTCTTTAGGTGCTCATTTAATATGTAAATGTTGTATTTATTTAAGCCAAAAAAAAGAGCCAAACAAACTTCTCCCCAAAAAACTATAATAATACACAGATTAAAGCCATCTGTATTTCCCCCGAACTTAAGGTAGTTACTGTATGAAGGGCTATTGAAGCGTTTAGTGACTATACACTTGGTGCCACACAGATTTAGAGCTGGGAGGGACTGTAGAGGTCACTTAGTCTAATCCCTTCCTTTTAGAGATGAGGAAATGATGCTGTTTTTTTATCCTGCCTTGATAACTCAACAAAAATTGCAAGCTGATTTTAGCTCTATGTGGGCATCTTTGTAAAAGAGCCGGAGGAGGAGTATGACCTCGGGCAAATGCCTATGCGAACATTAATGTCGACTCAGCTTTGTTTAATGGGTTCTCTAGAAGCACCAATGATTCACATATTTAGTTTAGCATCATAGATTTAGAATTGGTAGAGACCTTTGAGGCCATCCAATCCAATGACCTTATTATATGTATGGAGAAGGTGAAGTCCAGAGAATGGAAGAGATTTATCCAGGGTTGTGTAGGTGGGAAGTAGCAAAAACTGAGATCGTAGATTTAGTGCTGGAAGGAACCTTGGAAATTATGGAGGCCAGCCCTTTCATTTTAGAGATAAGGATATTGAAATCTTGAGGGGTTAAGTGATTTGTCCACCACTGGTCGTCATACAATTACTAAGCATTTGAAGCAGAATTTGAACCCATGTCCTCCTGACTCTATTGCCTAGTGCTACCTTTCAGGCATTCTAACCATCATCCCCTGACCATGCATTTTCTCATTGTACCCACTGTGCCTCTCAAACTTGCTGAGGTTCTCTTCAGTCTGAGAAGCATTATTTCCTCCCTGTCTCCTCTCCCAAAATCAGTTTGTAAGATGGTGAAGGAGACAGGAACTGGGGAGGGGGGAGCGGAGAGTATATCTTGAAGCTGTCTGCTCAAAAGTCTGCATGTGCAGGATACCTTGACAGGGAGAAGAACTTTTCTGAAGCCTCTGCATGTAGCTGGAAGGCAGATATTTTTCCCCGACAAAACTTTCCTTTTTCTGCAGTTATCTTTTTTAAATAAAAAATAAAGACCATTGTCATTGCAAAAATTACCTCTTAGGAAGAGAATTTTGGAGCTGGCGTCTGCTCGGCCTGACTGCCATTCCCAGTTCAGATCTTGGGCTGCGTGGTTTAGAATATTAGACATGACACCATTTCCTGACTTGGCAAAGAGCTCACATAAGGAGGCCATTGGCCAAAAAAAATCCCATTGATAGAAATATTCTTGAAACATTGCCTTTTTGCTGTGTTACATTTTGAAGGTGCTCACTTAGCAATCTCTTCTAACGATTTGTCTTATTTTCAGGAATACAATTGCTGCATTAGGAGTCAGAGCACTTGGGTTTGAATCCTCACTCTAGTGCTTCCAAGTTGTGTGACCGTGGGCCTGTTCCTCCATCTTTTTAAAAAATTATTGATATGTTTTATTTTTATATTACATATATTTACTTGCATTTCTCGAGAGGGCTGCTGTAACGAAGTAAAAGAGTTAAGCAAATCCAGTGCTACAGAGACGTCGCCTCAAAGTGCATGCTTTTCATACATACCCTCATTTCTCTAATTTTTTAATTAATGGAAATATATTTTTTCTCCGTTCTACAACCCACTTCACTGGAAAAAAGAAAAACAAATTTGTTGGAACAAATATGCTTACTCAAGCAGACAGTGGTTGTACACAAATATTTTCCTCCAACTGTCACCTCTCTGTTGTGGATAGCAGCTTTCATCATGTATTGATCCTCAGGAATCTTCACTGATTATTGCATTGACTATAGCTCTACAGCTTTCAAAGTTGTTTTGTTTCTACAGTGTTGTCATCGTTGTATGATTTGTTTTCTGGGCTCTGTAGATTTCATCCTTCATCAGTTTATGAAAGTCCTCACAATTACTCACTATTGTAATACCAATGTTATAGTATAAATTGTTCTTTGTAGTTCTGCTCACTTCCCCCTATGTCAGTTCATATAACTCGTTCAGTGTCTTTTTGTAATCATTTATTTGCTCATTTCTTATAGCACAATAATACTCCGTGCATTTTTTATATGGCTCTTCTTATGGAGGACCTCCACTACCGATGCTACATCTGTGGACCAAAGTGATTTCAGACTTTCCTTCATTGATGGACATTCTCTTACTTTCAGTTCTTGCCACCATAAAAAAAAGAACTGCTTTAAATATTTTAGGGCACCTATATGGCACAGTGGATAGTGTGTTGGCTGTATTGTCAGGAGGACCAGAGTTCAAATTCGGCCTTGAACACTTACTAGCAGTGTGACCCTGGGCAAGTCACTTAGCCCTGTTTGTCTCAGTTCCCCATCTGTAAAAAGAGCTGAAGATGGAAGTGGCAAACCATTCCAGTATCTTTGCCAAGAAAACCCCAAATAAGGTCATGAAGAGTCTAACATAACTAAATTGAAAAAAAAATAAACAATGTGTAGTTACTTTTTAAGGGTGGGGGAGGCGTAGTTAGGTCGTGCAGTGGATGCAGTCCTTGTTCTGTAGTCAGGAGAACCTGAGTTCGAATGTGGCCTTGGACATTTACTAGCTGGGTGACCCCTGGCAAGTCACTTAACCCTGTTTGCCTCAGTTTTGTCAACTGTAAAATGAGCTGGAGAAGGAAATGGCAAACCACTTCGGTGTCTTTGCCAAGAAAACCCCAAAGGGGGGTCACAAAGTGTCGGATATGATTAAACAGCAACAATAAATATTTTTGTGCACAAAGCAACTTTTCTTCTTTCTCTGATCTCTTTTGGATATAGTCCTAGCAGTGTTACTGCTAGACCAAAAGGCATTTCCTGTTTTTTTGTGTATAAATGCAAATTACTTTCCAGAATAGTTGTTCCCATTCACAGGTCCACCAACAGTACATTGGTGTACCTGTTTCCCCACAGCCCCTCCAACACTTACCATCTTCCTTTTATGTAATCTTTGCCACTCTGATGGTGTGAGGTAGAATCTCAGAATTGCTTTCATTTGCATTTCCCTAATTAGTTGCGATCTAGAACATTTTTTTTATATGGCTATACATAGCCTGGGTGTTTCTCTGTCTTTACGTGGGGGATTGGCCTAGATGGTTTCTGAGATTCTCTATTTCAGAATCTCTGATCCCATCCATCACTGTATGAGTCAGGACAGACTTTCTCAGCCATTCTTATGGTACAAATGTGAAATGTAGGATTTTAGTAACTTGGTGCTTTCCAAGATTTGGGCAAGCTTATTACCTCCATACAGATGCTCCCAGGACTTAATGGTCTAGTCTGATTAACAGATTGGCTATTAATAGCACTCCTTAATGCTTCTTAATCTTCTTCCTAGTCTTTCTGTCTGGCTAATGTTTCCTTCCTGTTTACCATTGATAGAAGGCAGGGAGATTTTAGCCAGGTTTCCTCCCATAGAAAAATGCACCTTTACTTGTGCCCCATGCTTAGGAAAGTGATGTGAATGAAGGATAAGGCAGGTACTTTCTGTGATTTTCCTGGGTTTCTCCCCAGCTACTCAAGTTTAAGCTAATTTCATTAGAAATCATTTTTATTTCCTCTTAAGGCAAGCCCCATGTGTTATTGACCCACATTTTCAGGCTCCAGCAGCACACAGATGCTGACAGCATGATCTCGGAGCTGTCCTTCTCTTCCCCCCTTTTCTTCCTCTTCACCTGTGAAGGTCACAGGCTTGGAGCTGTACTTGCCACTTTTTTTGACTGACTGATAGTTGCTCCATTGGAATGAGCCCCTGAAGGGCATCACAGTGGGTAGGAAGGTTGAGATTAAATATGGAGCCCTGACTCAAGGGGCTGGATTAGTACTGGAGGGTCAGAAAATGGGAAAGGTGAAGAGCCCTTGAATGTAACAGAATGGGGTAATGGTCCCTTACTCCAGTTGTGGTGACTTTGTCCGTGTGTTGAGCTTAGGTTTGGCCTGCCTGCTTTGCCCCTTTTGTGTTTTTTTTTCTTTTTTGGTTTTAGACAACTACTCACCCTCATTTTACAAGTGAGGAAACAGGCACGGAGAGACATGACTTGCCCAGGGTCACACAGCAACTAAACAGAAGAGCTGGGATTTGAACCCAGAACCTCTGACTTTCTACTATAAACACTTCTTTGGGATATGGTATTGAGCAGGAGATAGCAGATAGGACTTAGGACCAGGAAATCCTGGGTTTGAATTATGCCTGATTATCAGTGGGTCACTTTAACATTTCTATGCCTTGGTTTTCCCATCTGTAAAGTGGGGGTAGTACCTGAAATTTTTTTCCAGACAGAGTAGTCCCCGAGATTTGATTGAGGTGAGTTATGTAAAGCTATTTCCTAAACTTGTAGAGCTACAGAAATGAACATCAGTCATTAAGAATAGTGCTTGAGAACTGCTGGTAAGAAAATAAAAATCCCCAACCCAGCCAAAGGCCAAGACTCATTCATTTTCTTTCTGAGATATCACAACATCTAGACATGAAGCATCCAATTGTCAGCCCCACACCTGCAGAGCGGAGAATGGGGCCTCCTCGTTCACATTTTCCACCTCTTGAATCATTGGAAAACAGACAGGCAGCTGCTTGTGAGATGGGCTAATATTGATTACCATCGCCTACAGGAAATCAGCTTCCAACAATGAATTTTTACAGCTCCAGTTCTGCCTTTTCAAGCCTTAAAATGATGCCTTGTTAATGGACGCTCCAGGGAATTAGAATGAAAGACCATTTTGATAAAAAGGAGAAAGAGAAACAGACATAGTTCTGCTGGCTTTTTAATCTAATAATCAAGTGGGGGAAAAAGTCCAGAGATGTGGAATTGGAAACCTGTCAACAATGTGAACTTCCTCAAATAACAATGGCTCACATTTATATAGTGCTTAGCAATATTATCCCATTGATCCTTACAATAGCCCTGGGAGGTAGGTGCTATTGCTATGCCCACTTTACAGATGAGGAAACTGAGGCAAACAGAGGTAAATGACTTGCCCAGCGTCATAATTGAGTGTCTGAGGCCAGATTTAAATTCAAATTTCCTGGCTCTAGTCCCAGTGCCCTACCTAGCTTTGTACACAGTAGGTGCTTAATAAACATCGATCTTTCTCATAGATGTGGCAAATGGTCACAGAAAACAAAACTCTTGGTCACCTAAATAAAAATGACAATAATACTAATAACATTTGGGATGTCTGTCTCCCTTTAATGTTTTCAAAGTGTTTTCTATATCATCTAATTTGAGCTGACCACAATCCTGTGAAGTCAACGAGTTGAGGAAATTGTGATCCCACAGAAGTCGTGACTTATGCCTAACTAGTCAGTAGGAGAAATGGGATTTGAACCCAGGGCCTCCTGACTCCAAGCTCAGTCCCGTAGCTATGAAACTTCACATTTAAAACAAACCCCATCCGCTTCTGCATTTGCTCCATGTGATGCCTGAGAACAATAGTTTTCCACCCGTGGGCATGTTCGTGCAAATGCTGAAGTACAGCCCTCTGATTTGTGAATTCTCTGTTCTCCCACATTCTCCTCTGGCAAGCCTCTGTTTGTCTCTGCAGAACCAAGAAGGACTTGGCCAAGCTCCGGGGAGCCTTGGGACAGAAGCAAGAGAGATATGTCAAGTTCAGACTGGGGTTTGTTGACAGAAGCTTGCTGCCCTCATCTCCAGGGCCCTCCCTAACATCCAGGAGGGGGCCCATTGGCAGGGGCTCTCAGGAAAACAAGTTGGCTAATTGGTTTCTCTCATTTCTTTCTTCATATTTCCTCTCCTAATTAGACTTTATAAGCATCAACCCTTCCCTCTCCAAGGTCACCGTTTACCCCACGCCCATCTACCAGGAGACAGGCAATCATCCCCAGTAAAGAAAGAGGCAGTGGGAGATGGGACATCAAGTGGACACTGAGACCGAGCTCCAAAAGTGGGGGATTTGAAATGATAAATTAGCAGAAGGTATTTTTCTTAGTGGTCCCCTTCTTGTTTTTGTGGACTGAAATTGTCCTTTTTCTTTATTATAAACAAAAATAAATTTAATGGTAAATGGTAAATCGTGCAATGTGTTATATAAAGATTGCCAAATTTTTGGATGCAAAATTTGTCCCTGAGCTCCCTCTGAGTGGTGTCAATATAGGCTCTTTAATTAGGATTTCTTTTTTTAAACAAATCCTAAACACCAACGACCCTTATTTTATTAGTTTCAATTTTATTTAATATTTTAAACAACTATGGGTTTATTTCTGTGTGTATACTTTCTCCATTGAAGCAGGTTACGCCCCCTTTATGACTTAGTAGAGAATTTTTGAGAGTTTCTGTGGCCAAAACCCTCCTCGCCTCTTCTTTCAGCCACTGCCTCCCACCTGGCATTCTAGCTCCTTCCCCAACTGGTAGGAGCCTCCCCCACAGAAGTCAGAGGAATTATAGAGGCCCACACTCCCCTATCCTATTCTCCAGCCATCTTCATCTCCGTTCCTTCTCTTCCCACCCCTATCCCATGTCTAACTATAGAAAAAAAAATAATCCAATCGGCATGACTATTCCTAGACTGGATATATACCAATCAGTGATTCCACTGATCGGCCATAAGGACAGTTTCCCAGATCAAAGCCCCCCTTCTCTGCCCCCACTTTTCTATATATATTGTCTTCCCTGTTCAAATGCACACTCAATGTGGGCAGAGACTATCTTGTTTTTTTGTATTTTTCTCCCCAAGGCTTAGCACAATTCTTGGCACACAGTAAATTCTTGATAATTTTTCATTCATTCATTTATTTATTCATTCATTCTCTGTGGTGTGGTAGTGAGCCTTCCTGCACTTTGCAAGGCTGATATTTGGACCACAGACTTATGGTTCTTCCCTAGCAGAATTAAAACTAGGAAATTTTGAGTCTGTGGTAAGGAGGGTCAGGGAGCAGGGAGGAGTTCACCTTGGGGCTGACAGGATGCTGGGAGATGTTCTGGGGAGGCAGTGGGCTTGGGAGCTGGGTGTTGTATCAATAAGGTAAGATTCATGATATCGATGGTGACCGTGAATATGTGCCTGTATAGGTCAGAATCACAAAGTATAAGAGACTCTCTGTATAGAAGGCAGAAGAAGCAAAACATTTATTCAGACACCAGAGGATCAAATCCCAGAACCAATAACTCCAATTTGACATAGCAGTAACTGTATTCCAAAACCAGTAAGTCCACCTCATTGTAACAGCAAGGAGATTAAAACACAGTGTCACAACAAAGAGCCAAGCCATCCTGTAACCTTCCCCTCTGCTAGGGCCTTCCCATAACACTCACTCACGAATCCTAACTTTCTGCTTGCCTGCATCCTCTCACACTTCTCTCTTCTTCTCACAGCTCCCTAGTCTGAGCTGAAAAGCTACCTACAGGGTATATAAACCCTGTGTTGGCCTGGGGGCTTAGCACCTAATAGCCAAAGGGTGTGGGCCTGCCTACAAGCAAGCCTCTCCTAATTCAAGCTTCCCTTAATTGGCTCCCCCAGAGGACCATTGAATGAGTGGGGGAAGATCTTTGATTACATTAGCACAACAGGTGTGCAGCTGTCTATGGAAGGAAGCTTACTCTAAGATGATGCCAACATGAATGTGTGTGGGTTCCAGCAGGGAGGTCCCTCCTCTGGGTTTAGTTATAGGGTTATTGTGGTGGGGAGTCAGGAAGAAACATTCTCTGGCACTGGGCAATCAGGGCTCTCTAAGCTTCAGCACCCTGGGGCAAAGTGCCTGTTGCCTCACCAGAGTCATGGTTCTATTCACCCGGCCCTTTTCCAAGCCTCTCCAGCCTAGGGGCACCTCTCAGAACCTGCCCCACCCAACCAAGCCTGCAATCGCCCATGCTCACGTCCATGCCTCGATGAGCCACTGCAGGAGGGTGTCTACACAGTAGAAGATGGGGATTAAAATTCTGCATGTGGTTGTTGCACCGGTCCATGGTTTGAATAGTTGGGTTTTGACTCGTCTAGCTTGAAATCCACAATTTGCTTGTCGACTTTTTCTTATTCCCTGGTCAACACCCATTGGGCCCCTACTCTAAAGAAGCCCCCCACCATGGCCTCCAGGAAGAAGCATCATCAGGCAAAGGAGAAGCTGACCTAGGTAGGGGCCTGGTAGGGGAGGAGGCTGTTCAGCCTAGTGAGTGATGGAAATCTTGACTTGGAAGCAGAGGAGTGGAGTTTGAATCCTCGCTCTGCTCCTCTCTACCACTACGATACTGGGCAGGTAATTTCCTTTCCGAGAGTCAATTTCCTCATCTCTAAAATCCATATAAATCCATGGGTTCAGAAGAGATTGTTCTTTGAATCTGTAACCCTGAACCCAATCTTCCCAACACCCCCACTTCCTCCAATGGCTGACACTCCCCCACCTTTTAAAAACCAGATCTGTGCTCTCATCTCCATAGGGAACCTCCAGGGAGGGACTTCCTACATCTTCTTCCTTCGAGGAAAGTATAATCTCAGAGTTGTCTAGAACCCTGGGAGAGGTCACACAGCCAGCATATGTTGGGAGCAGGACCTTGTTAGCTGTTAGCACAGTGGATAGAGCGCTGAGCCGGAAATTAGGAAGACCTGAGTTCAAATCCAGTTTCAGATACTAGCTGCATGACTTTGGACAAGTCACTTAACTGCTGCTTGTCTCAGTTTTCTTAATTGAAAATGGGGCTGATAGCAGCATTTACCTGGCAGGGTTGTTGTGAGGTCAAATGAGATAATATTCTAAAGTAAGTACAGGCATGCAGTGGGCATTCCCCTGAATGACTCAAAAACAAGTTCTTTTTACCCTCCCTTACAAGACCTCTCTTTCCCAGATTCCCAGATAACCAGATTCAAAACCCCTTTTTCTCTTTCCCTCTTCCCTTTCTTGCCCTCCCCTAGGGGATCTCTGAGTTGTAAAGGACCTGAGAGACCTTCCAGCTTAATTCGAATCTCTCTAGGAGTCCTTCAGTCAGTTCCAAAGTCCTGGGGATTCTGCTTTCTCCATTTCTCACCAATCCTTCCCCATTTTCCCCCATTTTTCCACTGCCACCGTCTTACTTAAGGTCCTCACAAGCTCTCTTGTCTATTTTTCCTATTTCTAATTGGTCTCTATTTCTATATTTCCTATTTTCTAATTGGTCTCTCTCCAATCCGTCTTGATCACTTCATTCCCATGATCAAAACCTATCAGCGGCTCCCCATTGTCTATTCAATAAGATACAGATTCCTTAGCCTGGCATTCAAGGCCCTCGGCCATTTTACCCGAGCCTAGTTATCTGGCCTCATTTTATAATATTCCCCTTCCCTCACCCTGTGATCTAATTGGACTTCATCCCTTGCCACATCTTGGGTTCATTTCATTCTGTCTTGTCCTGTCTCCATGCCTTCTTACAGGTCTTTCCTCACACCTGGAATAGATTTAATACTCCAATTCAACAAATGTTCCTTAAACACTTGTTATACATGGGAAATCTCATGTGGGGACTAGGAAAAACCCAACCCAAACCACCAGACTTCACATGGGGGAAGATGTGGTTAGATGGCAAACTGCAAAAGATCTGAGGTTTGTAGAGGACCGCAAATACAATGTAAGATGGTTACGTAGCTGGAGGCGAGGTGAAGTGCCTGCTTCGGTGGACAGAGCTCTGGACTTGGGAGTCAGGAAGATCTGCTGATTTTGAATCCTGCCTCAGATACTTACCAGCTGTGGGATCTCTGGGCAAGTTACTTAACCTCTGTCTGCCTCAGTTTCTTCAACTGTGAAAGGGGGATAATAATAGTACCCACCTCCCAGGGTAATTGTGAAGATCAATGGAGATAATATTTATATAGCACTGAGCACATGGTAGGTGCTTAATAAGTGCATATGCCTTTCCCTTCCTAACACAATCACAAGAATGGGAAGGGGTGAGGTGAATCATCCTGCTTTCTCTTCTCAAATCCTCCAGGATTTAGAGGCAATGGTAGAATGACAACACAAAGCCATTTTCAAAAAGTCTCCTCAAAACAAGCCAAATAAAAACTGTTTGTTTGGGGTATTTACTGTCATTCTTCCAGTGGATAATAAAATAAAAGTGTTTGGCAAAAACCCACTTCAGGATCCTGCCAAAAGGAAGCTTTGGAGTCATTGTGTCAGAGAGCAATTTTTCAATCAGCTGACACAGTGTGATTGTAGCTCATCTTATCTTCTCATTTCTCTGTGATTCGGAAGTGAGAGCTTTTTGAAAAGTGTAAAGTGTAATCTGTAATCTGTAAAGATATAAAGATGTAAAGATGAAAAAAAAACTATGATTATCTACTATTTTGATTAATTCCTCACAGCACTCCTGTTGGGAGGTAAGGAGAGACAGGTATTATGCCCATTTTACAGATGAAGAAACTGAGACATGCCTTCCTTATTCTGAATTCTGAATGTATATATATATATATATATATATATAATATGTACATTATATACATTCATATACATATGTAAATATATATACACACATATATACATACATATATACATAGATAGGTGTGTGGGGGTGGTATATGCCCAAAATAAGCATTGCTTCTGGTGAAGAGAGACTGGAAAAAGCAAACGAAAGTAAAGCCAGGATGAACCCATCCTTTACTATTTTTTAACATAACTCTAGAAATGCTAGCTAAAGCAAGAAGTCAAGAGAGACAAATAAAAGATAAAAGCTATTTGCATAGAGGAAATAAAATTATTCCTATTTTCATATGGCATGATGGTTTACTTACACCATTCCTTTCTAAGAGAATTAAAGAAAAAAGAAATAGCGATGACTAATAGCTTTAGTAAGTACTAGGATACAAAATAAATCTACAAACCATCAACTTTTCTATATAGTGCCAATGAAAAACAGATGGCACTGATAGAAGGAGAAATTCCATTCAAAATAAGTACAAAATGCACAAAATATCTGGGAATTCATGTACCAAGACACACTCAAGACATATTAGTACAAATAGTACATTAGTACAAATTAGTATATTACAAAAACAGAGGAAGACAAAATTGGATAAACATTCCTTGTGCATTGTTGAGCCACACCAAAATAATAAAAAAAATTGATAAGATAATTATAAAATAATTGATAAAATAAAACTCAATAGATCTTCCTGACTCCCAAGTTCATAGTTTATGTATAGATTTTGTGTGATACTGCCCAAACAAACAAGGATATATTTTATAAAATTAGACAAAATGAGAATAAAAGCCATTTGGAGGAACAAAAAAACTTGAGTGGCAAGAAAAATTATTAAAAATAAAGAATGTTTTCATAGAAAAAAGAAAAAGAGGAAGTAGAAAAAAATGAGCAAAACCAAGCAGCACATAAAAAAATCTGCAATGTTCCACACCTGTGGATACTCCACCCTGTAAAGTGTAGGAATGTCTTGGTCAAAGAAAGAAATATCTTCCCATATCTTTTCTTTAGGCAATGATTTTTCTTTGTAATTTTGCAATATTCACTCCTGATTATTTTGTGGTTGTTTTGTGGGATGCTAGGTGATGCAGTGGATCAAATGTTGAGCCTGGAGCCAGGAAGACTCATCTTCCTGAGTTCAAATCCAACTTCACACACTTAGTAGCTGTGTGACCTTGGGCAAGTCACTTCACCCCATTTACCTCAGTTTTCTCATCTGTACAATGAGCTGGAGAAGGAAATAGGAAACCACTCCAGGATCTTTGTCAAGAAAACCCTAAATGAAGTCATGAAGGGCTGGACATGACTGAAAAATGACTGAACCACCTTCTTTCCATTTAGATGACTGTATTCACTGTGCACATTTTTTTTTACTTCACTTTGTATCAGTTCATGTAAGTCTTTCCATATTCCTCTGTATTCATAATATTTGTTATTTCTTACAGCACAGGAATATTCCATTATATCCACACACCATGCCTTGTTTAACCATTCTCCACTCAATCGCCATCTACTTCGTTTCCAGTTCTTTGCTACCACAAAAAGTCCTGCTGCCAATATTTTGGGGTGTGTGGGGACTTCCTTCTTAATCAATGATTTCCTTAGGACCTGGTAGTGGACTCTCCAAATCAAAAGGTATAGAAATTTTAGTCACTGTATTTGCATAATTACAAATTACTTTTCAAATTGCTTGTATTATTCAAAGCTTAACAACAATGCATGTGTGTACCCATCTTCCCACGATAGCCCCAGTTTTGACTTTTGCCACCTGTTATCATTTTTTATGATTTCCGTGGCATGAGGTAGAACATCAGGGTTACTTTGATTTTCATTTCTCTTATTATTAGTGAATTGACATTCTTTCAAATGGCTTTTTACTGGTTTGCAATACTTTTGAAAAAAGTTTGTTCATATCTTTTAACCACCTATTTATTGGGAAATGGTTTTTGGTCTTATAATGATAATAAGTTGAATTTTTATAATACTTATCTGGAAGAACTTTCCTTATCTCAACCCCTGAACATTTGAAAGTATAAATATCTTCATCCCTATTTTATAGAGGAGGAAAGCAGGGCAAGAAACTTTATACTTTTCTAAGCTTTGTTTTAACAATATACTTAGCCTTGTCTAATACTCTGAAAAACTCAACAAATTAAGGTTTTATCAGTCTTAGAGAAAAGAAAAACGTGACTCATAGTGGAGAATTTTCCATGGAAAATACCCAAGCTTTGGTCTCTTTGACAATTATCTTTGGAATCATTAAGAAGTATGATCCTTCTTGACCTCTCTTACCATAACCAGAGGCCAGAATGGGAGAAAGTCTCTCTAGAATAATATGGGCCTCAAACAGAAGGGAAACACCTATGATTTCTACAATGTTTGTTTACCATATTAAACTTAAGCAGGAGAGGTGGTAGTGGTGAAACATTAAAAGCCCTGGCCTGAAAATAAGAAAACCAGCACTCAAATACTGCATCTCCTAATGAGTGAGCTCAAGTGGGACAAATGCTGAATGGAAAGTTAGGAGGAAGCTGAGATCATTCACTATCTCTCTGCTAACATTTACTAGATGCACTAGATTACTACACCTTGGATAAGTCACTTCATTGAGTCTCAGTTTCCTTATTTGTAAAAATTTGTGTTAGCTATAGAAGAGAGATCCTTAAGCTGGAGTCTATAAACTTGGTTTTTTCCCATATTTTTATTATTTAATGTTTTTAGTTTTCATCACTGATTTCCACAAGATTTTGAGTTACCAATTTTCTCCCCATTTATACCCTCCCCCCACTCCAAGATGGCATATATTCTAATTGCTCTGTTCCCCAGTCTGCCCTCTCTTCTTTCACTCCACTCCCCCTGCCATCCCTTTTCCTCTTGCGTTGTTGTAGGGCAAGATAAATTTCTGTACCCCATTGTCTGTATGTATTATTTGCCAGTTGTATGTAAAACCACCTTTTTTGAGCATTCATTTTTAGAACTTTGAGTTCCAAATTTCTCCCTTTCTCCCTTTCTCCCTCTCCCTTCTTTCCTCCCCACCTACCCTCCTTGAGAAGGCAAGCAATTCAATACAGGCCACACATGTATCATTATGCAAAACACTTACATAATAGTCATGTTATAAAAGACTAGCTACATTTCCCTCCATCCTATCCTGTCCCCCTTTATTTGATTTTCTCCCTTGACCCTGTCCTTTTTCAAAAGTGTTTGCTTTTGATTACCTCCTCCCCCTATCTGCCCTCCTTTCTATCATCCCCCCTCTCTTATCCCCTTCCCTCAACTTTCCTGTGGGGTTAGATACCCAGTTGAGTATGTATGTTATTCCCTCCTTAAGTCAAATCTGATGAGAGCAAGGTTCACTCATTCACTTTCACCTGTCCCCTCTTCCCTTCCAATAGAACTGCTTTTTCTTGCCACTTTTATGTGAGATAATTTACCCAGTTCTATCTCTCTTTCTCCTTCTCCCAATATATTCCTCTCTCACCCCTTAATTTTATTTTTTTTAGATATCATCCCTTCGTATTCAACTCACCCTGTACCCTCTGTCAATATATAGATATATGATACATATATATGTATATGTATGTATGTATGTAGGTATGTATGTATATTTCTTTCAACTACACTAATACTGAGAAAGGTCTCATGAATTACAAATATCATTTTTCCATGTAGGAATGTAAACAATACAGTTCAACTTTAATAAGTCCCTTATGATTTCTCTTTCCTATTTATCTTTTCATGCTTCTCTTGATTCTTGTATTCGCAAGTCAAATTTTCTATTCAGCTCTGGTCTTTTCATCAAGAAAGCTTGGAAGTCTTCTATTTTATTGAAAATCCATATTTTGCCTTGGAGTATTATACTCAGTTTTGCTGGGTAGGTGATTCTTGGTTTTAATCCTAGCTGCTTTGACCTCCAGAATATCATATTCCAAGCCATTTGATCCCTTAATGTAGAAGCTGCTAGATCTTGTGTTATCCTGATTGTGTTTCCACAATACTCAAATTGTTTCTTTCTGGCTGCTTGCAGTATTTTCTCTTTGACCTGGGAACTCTGAAATTTGGCAACAATATTCCTAGAATCTTTCTTTTTTGGGATCTTTTTCAAGAGGCAATTGGTGGGTTCTTTCAATTTCTATTTTACCCTCTGGCTCTAGAATATCAGAACAGTTTTCCTTGATAATTTCTTGAAAAATGATGTCTAGGCTCTTTTTTTGATCATGTCATTCAGGTAATCAATAATTTTAAAGTTATCTCTCCTGGATATATTCTCCAGTTCAGTGGTTTTTCCCATGAGATATTTCACATTGTGTTCCATTTTTTCATTCTTTTGGTTCTCTTTTATAATTTCTTGATGTCTCATAAAGTCACTAGTTCCATTCATTCCAATCTAATTTTTAAGGTAGTATTTTCTTCAGTGGTCTTTTGGACCTCCTTTTCCATTTGGCTAATTCTGCCTTTTAAGGCATTCTTCTCCTTATTGGCTTTTTGGAGCTCTTTTGGCATTTGGATTAGTCTATTTTTTAAGGTGTTATTTTCTTCAGTATTTTTTGGGTCTCCTGTAGCCAGTCATTGACTTGTTTTTCATGATTATCTTGCATCACTCTCATTTCTCTTCCCAAGTTTCCTCTACTTCTCTTACTTGATTTTCCAAATCATTTTTGAGCTCTTCCATGGCCTGAAATCAATTCATATTTTTCTTGGAGTATTTGATGTAGGCTCTTTGTCTTTTTTTGACTTCTTCTGGCTGTATGTTTTGATCTTCTTTGTCTCTAAAAAAATTCTATAGTTTGAGTCCTTTTATGCTACCTGTTCATGTTCCCAGTCAACTACTTGACCCTTGAGCTTTTTGTCAGGATATGACTACTTTTAGAGTAGAGACTACTTTGTCCCAAGCTTTAGGGGCCTTTGTGCTGCTGTTTTCAGAGCTACTTCTACTCCACAGTCACCACAAGCTCTGGCATACCAGTGGTGCTGTTACCCCAAGAACCGCCAACCAGGACCATGACCCAGATGCAAGCAAGGCAAAGCAGGACAACCCTGCCTCTGTGCCAGGAAAGCAATCCCTGCACTCCTGTTCCGCTCCACTGCTTGATTCCTCAGGGACTCTGGAAGCAGCTGACACTGCAGCTCTGGAATCAGCCACAGGAGCTTCCTGCTGCTGCAGAAGCACCACCTCTACTGCCCTCAGGGCTGGGGCCAGACCACCCACTTCTCTCACCCAGATCCAGCAGTTTTCCCACTAACCTGCTCCATTGTCTTTGCTGTTTGTGGGTTGAGAATTCTGAGGAGTCTGGTAACTACCATAGCTTAGCGATTCAGGGCCCTAAGGGCTGCTCCTCCTGATTCCCAGTCCGGTAGGTCCTGGCTCGGCACTCTGCTTCCAGCACAGGTCTATAGACTCTTCCCAGGGACCGTCCAGGCCATCTTGGCCTAGAGACTTGTTTCCCTCTGTTATTTTGTGGGTTCTCTAGTTCTAGAATTTGTTCAGAGCCATTTTTTACAGGTGTTTGGAGGGATTTGGGGGAGAGCTCAAGGGAGTCCCTGTTTTCCAGCTACCATCTTGGCTCTGACCCCCCTATAAACATGTTTTTAAAAATTATTTTTACAATTATTGCACTGTAATTGATTTCCTTTCTCATCCTATGTGTTTTATTTGATGCATTTAAAAACATGCTTCTGAGAAGAGGTCCAGAGGCTTCATCAGATTGCCAAAGGGTCCATGACTCACAAAAGGTTAAGAATCCCCTTTATATAATGTATTTCACAGGGCTGTTGAGAGAATCAAGTGAGAAGATGTATGTGAAGTTCTGCAGAAGTGTCCATTATTATTCTTAGTTGTGGGCCTATAGATTACCTTTCTGAGTTTTAGTTTCCTCATCTGAAAAATGGAAATAATATCCCTCACAGTTCTGACTTCATGGGGTATTGTTCAGAAAGCACTCATGGAAATATGAATTATTACTTTGGGTGACTTTTCAGAATCCTTGAATCTCAGAGTTGGGGGAACCACCTGAGCCACCTTGGCCAATCCATGACTGAAGAAGATTCTTCTCTCCAGTGTGCCCAATCAGTGAATGTCTAAACTCAGCCTGAAGACTTTCAGAGAAAGAGCAGGAACCTATGTCTTCCAGAGGTGGCCCATCATCCTTTTGGACAGAGCTTATCATTAGCAAACTTTTCTTGACATCTCAGTTGTCCTCTTTGTGGACTCTACTGGTTGCTTCTGGTTCTGCCCTCTGGGGCTCAGTAGGACAAATTTAACCCCTTTTCCCTGTGAGGACCCTTCCAAGACTTGAAGACTTGTCCTCCTGAATCTTTCCTTCTCAAGGCTAGGTATCCCCAGTTCTTTCAAGCAGTCAACATTTAGACTGATCTCAACATCTTTCACTTCTCCATCCAGGCCACCCTTTATTTCAGTAAGGAATTTTTACTAGACATGACTTCTACTAAAGCCTTAGCTTTCTTCCAATGTACAGCTTCCCTTCAAAGTTCACCATATGCATACTATGTTATTTCAACAAAATTCAATTTAAGCTATGGCTCTGCTTTTGAATGACCCTACTATTCTGAATCAACCCACATAGTGTTTTGTTTCTTCCTTTGGTCTTCTCTTGTCTCTATAATCCAATGAAAAACAATGACTGGACCTTAAACTTCAAGAAAATTGAAGGGAATGGGACAAGCACTGCCTTTCAAAACAAGGGCTGCCAACTTCCTTTCTGAGGAAAAATCTCCAGCACTGTTCTTAGGCTCAAACGCACTCAAGTGTCCAACTCTTTCTTGAGTCAATAAACCTAAATAGAATTCTTGATACTCAACCTAAGTTGCTGCAGAAAAATTTTAATTCCAGGCACAGATAATAGTCTCATCTACTTTTTTATGCCTTGGATGTGACAAAGGATCTAGATGAGAGGGAGGGAGGTTACTGGGGATTTCTAACCTGGCTTCCTCTCTCCTTGTCTCAGGTGAGGCCAGGTGGGATGTAGATAGTAAAATAAGAGTCTTGGACTAGGTAACCTCTAGGTCCCATGAAGCTCTTAACCTATGATCCTATAATCTTGGTGGGCAACTGGTCTATTCCGACTTCTTTCATTTTCCTGTTCTAGCTGGCACACAGTAGGTCACAGGTGAGCAAGGGCTAGATAGAGAAGTAACCTAACGTGTGAGATGGTTTTCCCTTACAAGCACTGAGCTTTGTTCTCCCCACTCTGAATCCTCTAGAGTAAACATCTTTATTTGAAAAAAAAACTTAAAGCCTTACTGAGAAAGAAAGTGAAAAAGAGTTCATTCCTGTAATCTGATACAAGATTTAATTCTAATGTGTGTGGTGAAATGGAAAGTAGGCTGACTCTGGAGGGTATGGAATAATAATTTATTAAGTACCTTCTATGTTCTAGGCACTGTGCTGAGTATATATATATATATATATGCATATATATACATATATTATATTTCATATACACACATATGTATGTATATATGTATATTTGTATATAATATACATTTGCATAAAATATATATTTGATATAATCTGATATTTTATTTTTTATTTTGATTTTTTATTTGATATAATTTTGATGATTTGACATAATATCTTAGTTGCATATTATATCTCATTGGATCATCAAGATAACCCTGAGAGGGAGATGCTATTATCTCCATTTTACAGATGGGCAAATTGAGGATTAAATACACCAAGTGACTTGCCTATACTCACACACTAATAATCGTTATTATTGTTAATAACAATATGATAGTTGACATTTGGACAATGTTGGAGTCAGCAAAATCCAGTGGAATGAACCCTAGCTAGGGAGTTAAGAGATCTCAGTTCAAATCCCACCATTGATGCTTATTGCCCATGTGACCCTGGGCAAGTCCCTTCCCTTCTGCCAACCTCCATTTCCATGTCTTTAAAATGGAGATAACACTCATACCGACCTCACAGGATCAAACGAGAAGAAATATGTAAACTGCTTTATAAACCTTAAAGCTTATTAGTTTTTTTGTTTTAAATGCATTTCCATTGGTCTTTGTTTTTATGTTGCACTAATATTAGCTATTTTTCTTCATACTGTTAACTCTTTGGAGACACTGAGGCCTGGATCATATCGGGAAGCCGAGGGCTCTAGGCTGGGGCCATCTGCCTATGAAGACAACAATCGACTGCCCTCCCTGACTCACCATCTGCCCTGAGTCACTGGTTTTTAGTTTTCAGGGGGTTGCAATGCTTCTGTGATTGCACCCTCCAGATTCTTATCTGACCATTTGCACGTCACCTGTGGTCATTTACCCCATGACTGCCCCTTGGATTCAGGGTTTCCTGATTCTTCAGGTTTCACATGATCTGTGCTGTCACCGGACCGGGCACTGGACTAAAAGTCACGAAGGCTGGATGCCATCTCAGACCTTCCCTTGGACTTCTGTGAGCCCATCTGTCAATGTCCTTACTCCAGAAGGATGTGGATAGGCTTCACTTTTCTAGAGCTCTCAGTCTGCCAAGATTTGAGTAGGGATGAGTGGGCAGGTCTAATGGCAAAGCGAGCCTAGGGGTGGGAGGCCAGGTACAGGAGGCAAAAGGAGTACCACGTCCAGGAGTAGAGCCAGGAGTGGGTATAAAGCCCAGGCATAGTGTAGGTATTGGATTTTAGGAGCTCAAAGGGATCCTCTAGACTGCCTAACTCCACCTCCTAAGGAGCTCATGAGCAGGGTTTCTGGACATTTACATTTTTCTCTCTAGACAGCATTTATACAGGATATAAAGTTTATAAAATGCTTTATAAGCAGTATCTTATTTGATTCCCACAGAAACCCTGGGAGGGAGGTGCTATTATCATCCCCATTTCACAGATGAGGGAACAGAGGTCTAGAGAGGTAAGGAGCCTCCTCAAGATTGCACAGCTAGTAGATGACTGAGGCAAAAATTGATCTCTGGTCTTCCCATTTCCAAGCCCACCAATCTGTCCACTGCGCCACCTAGCTGCCTGTCTATATTATGGGTTTGGTCCCACCAAGAGCATAGGAAATGCATGACATTGACCAGAAAAATAATACCGACGATAAGCAGAGAGAGCAGAGGCATCGATGTCCAGCCTGTCCTTGATCAAGGATCTTTCCTGTGACATCCTCAACAAATGGTTGTCCAGCCTTAGCTTCAAGATCTCCAGTGGAGGATGGGATGAAGAGCCTGCTACTTCCTAAGGCAGCCTGTTCCATTGACAGCTCTAATTTTTTGGAAGTTTTCTGTATGTAAAATTTCTGGACCATTAATCCTTATCCTCATACTTCACCCTGGGGCCAAATATTGAAATTGGCTATTATATTGCCCAAGAGTTAATCAATTAATCCATTAATTAATAATAAGCACTCATTAGGCACCTATTATATACACTATAAGCAGTCTATATGTTATAGGCTGTGGCTAGGTGCTGCCATTCAATCAAAAGAACTAATGTCAAGGACAGGTTGGGCCCAATGACCTCTGCCAGCCCTTGGAACTCTGAGATTCTGTGACTCATTCTATTAATCCTCAGTATCATTTTGCTAGTCAACATCATACATTTCAGGTAGGCCTGGTAGAACCAAGAGCTAATGCTATCCTAGGTTACAGTAAGAGTTTGGGGATTTTATCCTAGAGGCAATGGAGAGTCACTGAAGTTTCCTAAGTCCTGGGACAATGGCATCAGAGTTGAGCTTCAGTAAATTTCTTTATTTTTTAATAAATTAATCATCTGTTTGAGGCAGGTATTTAATTTGGCACAGTCAATAGAGCAGTAGACCAGGCTCCAGGAAATCCTAACTTCAAATCACGACTTGGACTCTAGCTGCATGACCCTGGTCCTGTCACAACCTCTGTCTCAATTTCCTCATCTGCAAAATGACGATGATAGCTCCTGCCTTCCAAGGTTGTTGTAAGGACCAAATGAAATCATATTTGTAAAGTGCTTGCTATCATTATTATTTCAGAATAATATGATATAAATGAAATAATATAAATAATAAAACGATATAATAATATATAATTAATAAATAATAAATAATTTAAAAGTAATTAGAGTGCCTGGTGGTGCTATATAAATGCTATTATTACCACAGTTATGATGTTGCATGGAAGACAGATTGGAGAAAGGAGAAGTTAGAGCTGGGGCAATGAACTAGGAATCAGTCTGTTATGGAGTCTGGTTGCGGGGTGTTGTTTCGGGATGTTGGTGGTGTGGCAGCCTAACGCTAAGGGGCACGCTCTCCTGAGTGAGGATTCTTACACTGTAGGCTTCAACTGCTATCCTGTGGAGAGGAAGGGAACCCAGGAGTCTTGCTCCATGGGGGGAAGCAATTAACTTCTGGTACAAGAATGAGTAAGCTTTCAAGCCAGCTACTGAGACCAGTCAGGGGGAGGGAAGCGAGGGAGAGAGCACATCCTAGTGTGATTGAGATGATGAAAAGAAGGGGCTGCTACATAAATGAATTTTCCCAGCCATCAGTCCATGCATGTGAAATGTCCTCATCATTTCTCAGCGTGACTTTTTGTGAAGTTTGTTCTCTTCCTGACCTCCTCATTTGCTTGAGGATATGATAATAACATAAATATTATGATAATAATATATAAAATGTAATAAGTGCTGGAGTGGGAGCCAAGATGGCGGCTGGGAAGCAGTGACCGGCGTGAGCTCCCCACCAAGTCCCTCCAAAAACCTATAAAAAAATGGCTCTGAACCAATTCTAGAGCTGCAGAACCCACAAAGTGGCAGAGGGAAGCAGGGCTCCAGCCCAGGACAGCCTGGATGGTCTCTGGGTAAGGTCTGTCCCACACGGAGCTCCCAGCCCCCAGCCGAGGGGAGCGGAGCTGAGCCCAGCGCGCGCGGCGCGAATAGACCAGACGTGGACCTACCAGACCAGGAGACGAGCAGAGAGTGCCCCGGGATTCTGAATTACTGAGCTGTGGCATCCACCAGACCTCTCAACCCACAAAGAGCAAAGACATCAGAGAAGGTTAGTGGGAAAAGCTGAGTGACTGAGTTTGCGGTTTGGCCACTGCCCCTGGGGCAGCGGAGGTGGGGCAGCTTTAGAACAAAGGCTGCAGTTGCTTCTGGCCCCAGGCCCACCTGGTGGGAGGAATTAAGTGGCTGATCAGAGCAGGAGTGAAGAGCCTGCTGAAGATTTAAGCCCAGTCAGGTTGGGGGTTCTTGAGGAAGGAGGAGTGCTGGTGAGGCAGCACATACGCCCAAGCCTGGAACATAGAACTCTTTAGTCTATAAACAGCCACACCTCGTTGAAAAATTCAAAGGTTAAGTTGGAGGGGAATATGGCCAGGGGTCGAAAACATACCCAGATTCAGTCTCAGACT
>CM053624.1:16601138-16623032 GCA_028646595.1 Phalanger gymnotis
GGGGGGGGGGAAATGGGGAGAAAATTTGTAATTCAAACGCCTGTGAAAATCAATGCTGACAACCAAACATGTCAAAAATAAATTAAAATTAAAAAAAAGGAAAAAAAATAAGTGCTGGAGTGTTATGTGAATTTATTTCCCTGTTCATTTACTTATTGTTTTAATCCTTATTATTTTTGTTGTGTACAATGACCCTATTATTATATTTATTATACTCTATAAGAAATGATGAAGAGTATGGTTTCAGGGAAGCCTGGAAGACTTGTATGAACTGATGAAAAGTGAAGTGATAAGTACCAAGAGAATAATTTGATACAACAATAGCAATATTGTAAAGACAAGTAACTTTGACAGATCAACACAATAACCCATCACAATTCCAGAGGCTTCATGATGAAATATCCTACCTACTTTCTGATAAAGAAGTAACTGACTCGAACCTGGAAAAACTTAAATGAACTGATTTCTGAGTGAGGGGAGCAGAACCAGGAGATCATTATATATGACTACAGACACACGGTATCTGTAAAGACCAACTTTGATAGATTCCCCTCTTCTCACCAATGTTCAAAGACAGCTCCAAAAGACTCATGGTAGAAAAAGCTGTGCACATCCAGAGAAAGAACTATAGAGTCTGAATGCAGATGGAGGCAAACGGCCTGCTCTCTTTTTTCCTTCTTTTTTGGTTTCGTTTCTTCCTTCTCATTTTTAGTTCTGTTGGTTTTAATCTTCTTTACAACTGGACTATTACGTAAACAAGTTCAACGTGAAGGTATATGTAAAACCTGTAATGGTTGTATGCCATCCTGGGGGGAAGTGGGGAGGAGAGGAAGGGAGAGAAAATCCGGAACTCAAAAACTTGTGGAACTGAGTGTTGTAAACTAAAAATAAAAAAAAATAAAAAAGAAGCAATGGACTCAGTATTGACATATACAAACACACATATGTATGTACAATGTACATATGTATATATAGTATATACACATGAACATATACATACTCATACACAGGTATGTTTAGGCATATAGATGTATATACTACATACACATATATACATGTGTATATGCATGCACACATAGACATATGCATACATGCATGCACACACATATAACATAGTGTGGGAATTTGTTTTGCTTGACTATATGTATTTGTAATTAGTGTTTTACTTCTTATTTTTTTGCTTTCCCATGGGAGCGGGTGGTGGGGGAGAGAGAGAATACAGATCTGAAAATAAAATTTAATTAAAATATGTATTCCTTGTTTTGGTGTGCTGATAAGTTTCTATGATGGAGTGTGGATGATCTGGGACACATCCATCATAATCTGGGATGGGGGTTCAAGTCAACAGTGATTCGTTTATCATTTAAATTACCCTTATGTTCAATTTAGTAGTCTGAGACATTTCCGAATGTATAGAAAATAGGTTATGCTCTTATGTGCTGTTGAGATAGGGCTGTATGATGAAAAGGGCCTCAGGTTCATATCATATAAAGACTGTTTGAAGGAGCTGATGATGATTATCCTAGAGAAGAGAGAATTAAGTGGGGACATGATAACTCTACCTAAACATATGAAAGGCTGTCATGTGGAAGAGGCATTGGACTTGGCAAGAAGTGATGGGCAGAAATTGCAAGGCCAGGTTGTTTTCCCTTTTTAGGGTCTCAATTTCATCATCTGTAAAATAACAATATTGGCCCAGATGACTCCCAAGGCCACCGATGCTCCCATGAGCCTTGAAGAAAACCTGGTTCTTCTGACTTGGAGATCAGAGCTCTATTTATGGAAACTGAAATGGATCTTACCTTTGACTCCTTCTGGTATTAGGTTTAAAACAAACCCTGTGGCTTTATTTCGTTATCCATGTGCCTGATCATACAAGCCTGGACTCAACCCTTCTCCCAACGGGAAAAAGATATTCCATCAATAGCTTTCTCAACAGCCACCACTTCCCCATCAATTCCAAGCTTCCTTCCCATTTTCTCTTAGCTCCTTTGTTGCCTGGATGCATGTGAGTACACAGCCATGACCCATCTTTGGAACTGGTGGTTTGTCGTTGGAACAGCTGAGCCTGGCTTCCTGGTCCCCAGGGGCTGAAATCTTAAACTCAGGGCACTTAGTGCTGCCTGAGTTGCTTGAGCCTTCTACTGTTAAATTATTTAGGCTGGCCACACAGGTAGGATTTGATCTCTTTCATTCTCTGGTCCTGGCTTGCTGGGGCATTACCAAAAAGGAAAAACCAAACAAACAAAACTAACCCCTCTGGGGTTTTAATCATTTATGTTGTAGTCACGTGGAGCAGCTGTTTAGTTGTGTTTGCTGGGGTGGTTGTGCCTGGGATACTTCAGGGATTGGTAATGATAGAGATCTTTTTCATCACCCATAGTGATGAGGGGAACCCTACCCCCCTCCGGGCCCGGAAGCCTCATCTTTCTGCTAGACAGTCTGGCTCCAACACCTGGGTATTTTTAGCTAATGACTAACTTGGTTTTGAAAACTTTTATCTTAGGTCTCTGAGGGTTGCTTTAGGACTGTTGCTAGTTTAGAATAATGTCTTTAGTGGGAAGGAGTGGAGTGGGGAGAAGAACTGGGGGAAAGGGTTGGCATGGGGCATGCCAACTTTTCTACTGGCTTCAATCAGAGGAGGCGCTGAGGTGAGAAGAGCACTGGATTGCTCATGGGGAGATTTGAGTTCTAGTCCAAACTCTGATCTGGGATCAGTCAAATAACCTCTCCATACCTCAGTTTCTTCATCTGTAAAATGGTGATGATGATTTTTTTCTGTACTTTTATGATCTTTGTTGGAAGGGCACCTCTCAAGGCATTAGTGCACACACATTCATCAAAGAAGGCAGTCTCACCAGTTTCACCTCATCTCACCAGTGTGCTTAGGGAGCTTAGGATATTGACCAGAGGGTCCTTTTGGCACTATTGAGATATAAGGAAATATAGATGTAGACAAAGAAATTGAGGAAGGAGGTGAAGAAATGCCAATGTTGCTGAGGCTCAGAGGGAAGTAGGGGTCCCAAGAGGCAGGGGTGAGGAAGCTATACATGCAAGGTATAAGAACACCTTAAATTGCAAAAGCCAGTCATGGGGGATTTGAGGAGTGGCCCATGGAAAAGCAATTATGTGGGAAATGGAATTTCATGTTCAGGAAACACTGCATAAGTTACGTAAAGGGTGTAAGAGGGAGTTATGTATAACCAGACTGGAGAGGCAGGTTGGAATTAGATTGTAAAGAGCTTTAAAGGTCAGACAAAAGAATTTGTTTTATCTCATAAGCAACAGGGAGCCATGGAAACTTCTTGAGCAAGGCAGTGACATGGTTAGAGCCTTGCTTTAAAAACTTTTGTCTTCTGATTCCAATTCCAATGCTCTCAGGATCACATGAGTATTCCAAAGATAGGGTGTTGGGAAAATGAGATGGGGTTATGGCTGGGAACCTCCACCGAAGTCCTATTTTGATGCTCCCTCATGACAACCCACTGACTGTGGGTTCTCAGAGGCCATGCCAGGGAAGCATGAGCTTCATTAGGTCCTACCAAGCTGGGAAGGCTTCAAACAAAGGCCTTCCAACAGCTTGTAGGTCAACTGTCCAAATACCAATCAAGCTATGTTCCAAGAGGCTAATTGTCACAAGGTGGGCCAACAGATGGTGACTTTTTTTTGGCTCCAGTATGATTTGTCCTGGGAGTTCTCCAGTAGTCCCTGACACAGAGCTTATGCACCTCCAGTGATGGAGAGCTCACCTCTATGCCCCGGCTTTATTCTGTGATAATTCCTGTCTCCCTCAGACTATAAGCTCTCCCAAGGTAGGACCTGAGGTATGAGTTTCAATCTGTGTTGGTGAATTTGCATTAAGGAAATTAGGGATCTTTGGGAATATTGAAGCAGGAGGCATGAAAGTGTTTTGAAAAGTCACAGTCATCACAGAAGAGTCTGTTGTTGTTCGGTTGCTTCAGTCATAGCTAATCTTTGTGACCCCATTTGAGGTTTTCTTGGCAGATACTGAAATGGTTTGTCATTTCTTTCTCCAGCTCATTTTACAGATGAGGAAACTGAGGCAAACAGGGTTAAGTGACTTGCCTGTGGTCATATGGCTAGGAAGTGTCCCAAGCTGGATTTAAACTCAGGAAGTTGAGTCTTCCTGACTCTAGGGCCATTGCTCTATCCACTGTACCACCTAGTATGCTATTATTATGACCAAGAGCAGTGTCAGTTATTTGAATCAAAGCCTAGAACAGTGGTCAGCAGTCTTTTATTTTTATTTTTGAAAAGCTTTATTGACGCATATTTTTCTTCAATAATCGACATTTAATAAAGGACATACAAGTTTGGGGTGAGAACATGTTGGTGTCGAAGCATGTCTAATTTCTGTTAAAATTTCAAGTCAGTCAGCCAAAATTTCTGGGGCTAGTGAAAGACATTGTATAATAATGGGATAGAGAAAGGATGGGCGTAAAGAATATGGTTGATGGAAAATAGCTAAGACATGGCAATGGACTGAATGTGGGAGATAAGGGAAGAGGGAAGATCCCAAAAGGTCTGGGGTTGTGAACCTGGGTGCCTGAGAGAACAGTAAAGGAGAACATTGCATCATGTTCCATAGACGCTCCCTTTAATATGGCAGACATGATCATAATGTTATCATCTCCTAAAAATAGCTCATAGTTCTTTAGTACTTTGGGGTTTACAAAGTGCCGTCCTCTCAACAGCCCTAAGAAGTGGGTAATTTTCATTTCTGTTTTTCCCATGAGGAAGCTTACTCCACTAATAAGGCCGTCACATTGGCTCAGACCATGCCACTTTCCACCTGGATTTTTGTAATAGCCTCTTTGTTGCTTCTCTGCTTCTAAATTCTCCCCTCTCCAATCCATCCTCCATAGCTGCCAACATTTTCTACCTAAAGTTTAGGTTTGTATGCATTATTTCTCCAGCTCAAGAATGTTAAATGGCTCCCTCTTATGAAATACAAATCCCTCAGCATGGCCTCTAAGGTCCTTCACAATCTGTCTCTAGACAACTTTTCCTGGTTTACTTCCATTCCCTGCATTAACTCCTTGTTCCAGTCAAACTATCTTGTTTGCTGTTCTCAGAACTCCAGGCGCTAGGTCTTTTTCCAAGCCTAGAACCCTCTTTCCTCAGCTCTGAGATTCTTCCTGATGTCATGGTCCTCCTCAAGAACAAAGGACAAAGACAATAACACAGGCCACCTCATACAGGAAGCCTTTCCTGATGCCCAGAGACGTTGGTGCTCTCTCTCTCCCGGATTACCTTGTATTTTCCTAATTGCTTGGGGCAGTTAGGTGGGCGCCATAGTGCATAGAGTGCCAGGAATGGAATCAGGAGGACCCATCTTCCTGAGTCTGAATCCAGCCTCTGACCCTTATTAGTTATGTGACCCTGGGCAAGTCACTTAACCCCATTTGCCTCAGTTTGCTCATCTGTAAAATGAGCTAAAGAAGGAAATGACAAACCATTCTAGTATCTTTGCCAAAAGAAGCCCAAATGGGGTCATAAAGAGTTGGATATGACTGAAAACAACTGAACAACAACAACATGGTTTAATGTAATATCCCACAAAAGGAAGGAAAGTTTGAGGAAGCTTCTTAGAGGTGGCTAGATAGTGCAGTGGATAGAGTGCTGGGCCTTAAGTGAGGAAGACCTGAGTTCAAATCTTTAGATACTAGCTGTGTGACCCTGGGCTAGTCATTTAAACTGTCTGCCTTGGTTTCCTCATTTGTAAAGTAGAGTTAATAACAGCACCTACCTCCCATGGTTATTATTAAGATAAAATGAGATAGTGTTGTGAGTATAGTGCTTGGCATATAATAGGTGCCATACGAATACTTATGCGCTTTCCTTTCCTCTTTGAGGAGGGGGACTGGCCTTCATTTTTATCTTTGAATCTTCAGTACCCTATGGGCATCCAAAATAGTTTTGTTTTTTAAGTCTTAGCATTTAACAACATGCTGCATAGTGCAAGCCTTTATCACCTCACTCCTGAACTATTGCAACAGCCTTCTGGTTGACCTCCATACCTCAAATTTCTCCCAACTCCATTCTGTCCTTCATTCGGTCATCAAATGATCTGTCACAAGCTCAGATGCGACCACGTCATCCCCCACCCCATTCAATAATTTACAGCAGCTCCCTAATATAATTCCTCTTTTTGACAATCAAAGCCCTTCAGAGCCCTGCTCTCCAGCTTCCTGTTTAGTCTTCTCATGCCTTACCCCCCTCCATATACAGTGAGACCCAGTGACATTGGCCTCTTGGCTATTCATCATACAGGTTGCTCCATTTCCCAACTCCACACATTTTCCCTGGCTGAAGAGGTAGGAGAGGTGAGGAGGTTATGAAGAGGGCTGCAGCCTCTGAGGTCCCATGGGGATCCCAATGGCAGACACAAAGTCCCTGAGCTCTCAGAGAGAGCCTGGTTTCACCAGACTCAGTTACTTAAAAGGAGATAACCTTGCCAATTCCACATGCCTGGAATTTTTTCTCTCCTCATCTCCACTTTCAAGCTTCTCTAATTTCTTCAAGTCTCAGCTAAAATCCCACCTTTGGCAAGAGACCTCTCCTGATTCCCCTTAATACTTGTGCTGTCCCCCGGAGATTATCTCCAATTCATCCTGCATGTACCTTGCTTGTTTATACTGATTTGTACCTTGTGAACTCATTAGAATATAAGCTTCTTGAGGGAAGCAATTATTTTTTGCCTTTCTTTTGTGGCTCTACCTTGTACTTAGCAGGTACTTAATAAATACTTAAATTTGACTTGAACAATAAGTATTTCAGTCATTTAGAAAAATCACTTAAATAGAAAATACCCCTTTAAGTGATGCTGGGACTGGTTTTCCCCTTACACATGAGCTTTTAAGTATGGGATAAGAAGCAGGGTACATAGTAGAGAGAGGTTGTTTTGGTAAACAAAGATCTGGCCTCCAGTCCTGCCTCTGATACTTGCTGGCTATGGGATTATGGGTGAATTACTTAACATTCCAGTGCACTAAGCAATGATCAAAGACTACTGGACAAGTGTTGGTGGAGGGCTGTTCTACTCCTGGAGTTCCCATTCTGGGTGAAATCACAGACCCAGACGGAGGGATAAAAAAGTTAGGGAGTACTTTCCCTAGGAAGAAGCAGCTACTCAGGAAGGAAACAGTCATTTCTAATATTTTCTAAATATCATTCTTTTGGCTAAATATGAATTTAGCAAGTTAACGAAAAAGGAAATGGGTGGATGCTTCTTTTGCCAGCTAGGCCATTAACTCTAGTCATAAGGATAAACATGGTTGTCATGATTTTTTTTTCCCTTGGAAAGCTCTGGCCCAGAAGTAGGAGCGGTGAGGAGGTTATGAAGAGGGCTGCAGCCTCTGAGGTCCCATGGGGATCCCAATGGCAGACACAAAGTCCCTGAGCTCTCAGGGAGAGCCTGGTTTCACCAGATTCAGTTACCTAAAAGGAGATAACCTTGCCAAGCCACATGCCAGGCTCCTTGTAGACAGCTCCTTGTGGCTCCCTTCTATTTTCTCCCCTGTCTGCTGGATTTCCTTCTTTCTTTCTTCTTTTTTTGTTAAGTTTGCTAAAAATGAAACCAACATTCTGTAAGAAGCCTGTAGTTAGCCAAAAGGAGTTCTAATTTGAGGCCTTTTGCAAATCTTTATTTGTGGTGACTAAGACCAGACACTCCTCATTTAGTTGTGTGGGTCCTAGGCTAAAGGGGAAAGTAGAGAATTCTGGATGGACAGCAGCAGGAGAAGGCCCAAGTCCCTCCAGACCACCCTACGATGCATGGTTAATTAGGATCTTAAGCTAGCTGTGCAGCATTCAAAATTCTCATTGGAAGGTGACCATAGAGTGATAGAAATTAATCACAGAATGTTCTCATCATTGTTCCCCTGTGACCAAAGAAGATGCTGAGATTGTTGAATTGGGGTGTGGGGGCAATATAATAGACATCCATCTTAAAAAATATTATAACTCAACATGGGCAGAAATGATCTGGTTAATGGTCCACCCAACATAAACCTGTAATTTAATGAGTTCTTCACTTCCCCCACTTTCTTCCCCTGGATGTTAATGTCAGGCTCTTGGCAAGATCAAAGGAGAAAATACAGGACTGTATTCACTGGCCTGGAAAGATTCTTCAGGGCCCTGGTTTTTTCCAAGTGAGACCTCCAACTTTATGGATGATTTATGAGAAAGCACCAATGGCACTCACCCAGAGTGAGATGACATGGAGAGTCTGAGATTCATTAGGGGGCAGTCCCCACACTGATGAGAGCAGAGATTCCCTGAAATGTTTCAATACAAGACTTGTCTTTGAGAGAGGAGGTGGGGCATGCTGGATTCACTTGCAAATGATTAATCCCTGGGCCTGGTCTCCAGGAAAGGATATTAGTTTCCAATGGATGACCTCACTACTCCCTACTAGGCAGCTAAGTGACACAGTGGGTAGAGCTCTGAGCCTGGTATCAGGAAGACTTGAGTTCACATCCAGTGGAGAGAGGTTGTTTTGGTTTGGACACTTAATTGCTGTGTGACTCTGGGCAAGTTACCTAATCTCTGACTCAGTTTCCTCATATATGAAATGGAGATAACAACATTTACCTCTGAGGGTTGTTATGCGGATCAAATGATACGATAATTGTGGAGCAAGAATTTAGTAGAGTGCCTGACACATCGTAAATGCTATATAAATGTTAATTATTATTTTTATTCCAAGAAATTGGTAGTTACTCTGTTTTGCCATGAAATTGAGCTTTAATGAGAAGTTGTTTGTTAATCAGTGTTAATGGTGAAGAACGTTAAATGAGTACATAGCCTAGAAAAGAGAATTAGGTAGGACATATTGGTTGTTTCCATGAATTGGAGGGATTTTCTTGTGGAAAATAATTAGACATGCTCTGCTTTTCCTCAAAGGAGAAAACTAGGAGCAATGAGTAGATATTACAAAGAGGTAGATTTCTACCAGATGTTCTAAGCCAGATGTTGTAGTGCACACCTATAATACCTGCTCCTAGAGAAGAAATCTGAGGTGCAATGAATGGGGTGTAAGCTAATCAAGTGTCCACATTAAATCTGGTACTGATATGGTACTGAGTAGTGGCATTGGTCATGTGAGAGGCTTCTGTACTTCTAGCCAAGGTGGAATGGGAGATCAGAAAAAAGAAAGAATGAAAGGAAGGAAAGAAAGGAGGAAGGAAGGGAGGGAGGGAGGAACAGAGAAAAGGAACAAGAGAAGAAAAGAAAACTTTCAACTATTAGAATTATCTACAAGTAGAATGGGCTATCTTGGGAGGTGGTGAGTCCCTCCTTACTATTAATAGAGTTCCTTCTTTCAATTGTGATTGGACAGTCACTTGTTGGGGACATTGTTGAAGGAGAATTTGGTTGGATACAAATTAGGATAGATGGCCTCTGAGGTCCAACCAACTATGAGACCATTAAAACAAAAGCACCCAAAAAAGCATGGTTGAAAGAATAGATTTATGACTTTCCCACTTTCACTCTGTCACCTAAGAACCACTGGGCCAGCCCATTTATCCTGAACCTTCCTAAATATGTTGTCTCTCTCAATTAGAACATGAGCTCCTTGAGAGCATGGACAACCTTGATTTTATGGCTGTGTTCTAAGCACTTAGCATAATTTTTAGCATACAGTAAGCACTTAATAGATACTTTTTATTGATTGATTCATTCCAGAAAATATACCTTCTTATGAAAAGCACCCATTGCTCTTAAAAGGGTCCTCTATACCAGAAGTGTCAAACTTGTAACCATCACTGCCCAAGGAACTCCCAAGAGCCAAGTGAACCAAAATAAAATGTATTTGGGAAATGTTTAACAAAATAATTTAAAATACACTAAAACATTGGTATTTTCAACTTCTGGTTTTCTAAGTCGGTCTGTGGTCCACAGGGGTCTATTTCTACTTAAGCTTGACACCACTGCTCTGGACATATTGCCTTCATTTTCTCCTTTCCCATGCATCTCTCATTCCCTTGCAATATGGCTTCCAGTTCTACCACTCGACTGGAATTGCTCTCCCCAAGGTTACCAAAGACCTCTTTTTTAACTGCTAAATTCAATGGTGTTGACTTGTTCTTCATTTAACACGATGTCTCTGCATTGTTGACACTGTCAACCCCCAACTCTCCCAGGTACTCATTCTTTCCTTGCCTTCTGGAACATTGTTCCCTCTCGTTTCTCTTTCTACCTGGTTGACCACTCCTTCTTAGTCTCTTCTATTGGATCATCATATTTTCTCTGCCTGCTATGCATGGGCAGCCTCCGAGACTCTGGCTTGAGTCTTCTTCCCTTCTCGATACACCTTCTCTCTTTGTGATCTCATCAGCTTTCATGGGTTCGATGATTATTTTTATGTCCAAATCTCCATCTCCCTTTCTAATCTCTACATGGCTCCAGTTCTGTATTACTAATTGCCTGATGGTCATTTCCACTTTGATATCCCATAGACATCTCAAACTTGACATAAGTAAACAGTGCTAAGGATATTTCCCTCAAAATTCTTTATTCTTCCAAACCTCTGTGTTTCTATTAAGGGTCACCAAGATTCACAATCTGGGAATCATTCTTGACTCTTCTTTTTCTCATGCAATCAGTTTCTAAGTCTTGGCAATTTGACCTCTGTAAATATCTCTCATATTGTTCTCATTCTCTTTGCTTACAAAGCCTTCATACTAGTTTAGGCCCATGCTACCTTCCACCTGGACTGCTACAGTAGCATCTTCATTTTTCTCCTTACTTCCAGTCCTTCCTCTCTCCAATCCATCCTTCGTTAGACTGACAAAAAAAAATCGAGATTTGACCATTCCGTTCCCATACTGAATAAACCCCCATGTCTTTCTATTTCCATTAGGATCACATGTAAAACCTCCAGTTTAATATTTAAAACCTTTTGCAATATAACTTCCTCCTACTTTTCCCAAATGTATGTTATCCTGCACCCTTTCTAATATCCTCAGTTTTAGTCAAATTATTCCATTGGCTGATCCTTTGTACAAAATGGCGCCCCTTACCTAGCCTGGGATGCTGTGTATCCTCTGCACCTGACAGAGTCCTTAATTTGCTTTAAAGCCCAGATCAGCAGCCATTCTCTGCAAGTGACCTTTTTTTGGTTAGTGCTCACTCCCTCTTGAAACTACTTTGCATTCACAAGATTGCAGATTTAGATCCAAAAGGGATCTCAGAGGTCATTTAGTCTAACTCACTCATTTTATGGACTAAAAAACCAAGAACAAAAGAAGTAAAATGACTTGCCTAAGGTCACATAGGTAGGAAGGAGTTGAACTGGGTTTCAAGCCCACGATCTTACTTACACTCACAATCCAGTTCTCTTTCTACTGTACCTAGTGCCATATATACATATATGTTCTGGATTTACTTGCCTGGACATGGGACATTTCCCCCAATAAAATGTAATCTCCTTTTAAGCAGGGATTGTCTAACATTGGTCTTCATGTCCTCAGTGCCTAGTACTATGCCTGGAATATGGTTATGACATAATACACATCTGTTGGATGAAATCGAATTCAAAAGAAGCTTGGTCCATGGTTCTGTGAGCTGGCAGAGACCTCCAATTTTCCAGACCTTGGAGTTGAAGACATCCTTTGCCAGCCTGGCTAGCTAGCTAACCACATTGCCTCTGATTTATTTTGAAGAAGATTAAATGGTAGCGAGAGCTCTGGTACCAGCATGTGCTCCAAGCTGATGTCTGGAGAAAGAGTCTTGGCCTCTCCTTAAATGAAAGGGGCCTGAAGGAACAGAAGGAGGATGTCATGCTAGATAGCTGATTTCCTTGAAGCTGGCTTCTAGAGAGGAAGGGAAATAACATCATACATCTGTAAACAAAGCAATTTAGTCATTAGAATTTAATCATTTGAATGCATGATACCATCCTCTAGCTCAGTCAAGTGCCCTGGGAGAGAAGCACCTAAGTAATGCCAGAGAGTTATTTTTCCCCATGACATACAGGAGGAAAAAGGTCTCCCAAACTGGAGTTTCTAATTTAGTAAAGGAAAGCTTTTTTAACCATGACAAAGTATTTAATTTCCAAGCCTTTCCTTCTTATCCAGCACCTTTGGTTGATGAAAAGTCTTGGCCCCCACAAGCTTCCTTTAACAGGAAAGCATTATCTCAAGTTGAAAAGAGGGGCTCAGAGAGACAGTCAGAAATGGAGACAACATTGTATGGCAGCTATCAGAGGGGACCTCATAGCAAAGCCAGAGGAAATGAGTAAAGTGGGAGATATCCCAAAAGACCAGGGAGAAATGTAGAAGAGGGCATGTGGAGGATCAAAAATCACAGAAACACAGAACCTTGGACAGGGAAGGAACTTCAGGGGCAACTAAAATCTGAGATTCCCAGCAAGTCTGAGAATTCCCTCTACAACATCCTCAGTTGGTCATGGTCATCCAGCCTCTGCTAAGGGACCTCTAGTGAGTCCTACCTTAAGGGGTAGTGGAACAGAGCTGGATTTTGGAGTCAGAAGATCCGGCTTCAAATCCTTTTTCTGCTGGCCACTGCCTATACAGCAGTTCAATCCAACCCAGCTCTATTCAACAACCTTCATTAAGTGCCCACTGGGCTTGAGTCAGAAGACCTGGGTTCAAATCCTTGTTCTGCTGACCACTGCTTATACAGCAATTCAATCCAACCCAGCTCTATTTAACAACTCTTCATTAAGTGCCCATTCTCTGCCAGGAACTATGCTGGTGTCAGAGACAAAAAGAGAAGACGGTAATCAGCCCTGTCCTCAAGGAGCTTACATCACTCAATAACAGAGTCAGGATTTAAATTCCTATTCTCTTACATCAGGAAGGAACATGGTGGAAGCATTTTTGGTTGATTTAGTTTTCCATTCTGGTTTCATCCCAGCCCAATGATGTGACTGCTATTCCCCCAACTGTATTGGGGCAGCTAGGCAGTGCAGTGGATGGAATGCTGGTCCTGGAGTTAGGAGGTCTTGAGGTTGAATCTAGCCTCAGACACATATTAGCTGTGTGACCTTGGGAGAATCGTGTCACTTCCGTTTGCCTCAGTTTTTTCATCTACAAAATGGGAATAAAAATAGCACCTACCTCCCAGGATTGTTCTGAGGATCAAATGAGATAATCATTGTAAAATGCTTCATAGAGTGCCTGGCATGCATCTGCACAGGCTGCCCTCTGAGTGTGGCATGCGCTTTCTCTTCACCGCCACCTGGGAGAATATTTCTCTTCTTTCAAGGTTCAGCTCAAACATCACCTTCTTTCTTCATGACATATTTACTAGGCTCCTAGTTGCCGATGTCTTCCTCTCCATAGGTTTTCTCTGTATGTGCTTTTCATATACCTAGATGTGTATGTGTTATTTCCCCATTAGAATGGAAGCTCCTTGAGGGCAGGAATTCTTTCATTGTTGTCGTTGTCCCTGGCATTTGGCCCAGTGTCTGGCACACTGTAGGCCCTTAATAAATGCTTGATCCTTTGATAAGTGGCAGAGAAATGATTCAAACCCAGACCTTTCAACTTCAATACAAAAACAGTGGACACACTACAGTGATTATAAGTTTATCGAGGGCAGAGACTATATAATTTTGATTTTGCAACACCACTGCCTTGCATGGTAACTTTGCATGCTATAGGTCAGAGCTCCCCAAACTTATTTGACCTACCTACATCCCCATTTTAAAAATATTACTCAGCATGCCCTGGAACTTTACTTTCTTTAACCCTTTAATGGTTTTTTTTAATTGCATCATTTCAAGAAATATAAAACATTTGTTTTAAAAAAGACATATCTTAAATTTAATAGTTTATTGTAAACTTGTGGGCTTTTCTCATTTAAATTTTTATAACACAGTATTGTATTATGTAACCATATAGCATTGTATTGTAAACAAATCATTATGCACACATATTCCTGCCACCACACACTGGACTTTGGAACAATATATGACGCATTCACTTGCCAGCACTTGCTTGTTAAGACCTGTCAGCAAACTTGACCGCTGATGGGTTACAACTTGCATTTTGTGTGTTTATTTGGAAAATAATATATTCCCTATGACTTTAACTCTGTTATACAACATATGAAACATGTACGAACAGTTTTTCAAATTTTTCTTATCTTCTCTTCTTTCCTTATGCTTCAACTACCCCCTCATTTCTATTTAACACTCCCTGATTGCACCTGAGGCTACTACCATGTCCTGGACCATTCCAGTGCCTCTCAGGGGGCCATGTTGCCCACTTTGGGAACCTCTACATAGGTGCTTAATCAGTGTCTGTCTAATCTACTTGAATGAGTAGATTTTAAGGTTAACCCAAAGCCAGAACGTCTTTGAAGATTTCCAACAATAAAGGTAACAGAGGTAGTGTTATGTAGTAAATAGAGAATGCACCTCAAAGCCAAGTAGAGATGGGTTCAAGTGCTGACTCTGACATATGCTGGATGTGTGAGTCTGTGCTAGTATTTCAATGCTCTAGGTAGGGGCAGGGGAAGGGATCAGGCAGGTATTAAATGCCTACCATGTACCTGAGACAGTGCTAAGTGCTTGACAGATGTTATCTCATTTGAGTTTCACAACTATTATTATCTCTATTATGATCCCCATTTTACAGATGAGGAAACTTCAGCAGAGAGAGGTTAAGTGACTTGTCAAGGGTTATACAGCTAGTAAGTGTCTGAGGCTGGATCCGAACTCAGATCTTCCTGATTCTAAGCCCGACACTGCTATTCACCATACCACCTTGCTTCCTCTGAGGCAACTAAGTCTAGAGGTTACAGAGAAGAGAGAGATCTGAATTAATAGAGGGACTTTCTTCACCTGGGAGTTCCCTGATCCAACAAAATCAGATACCCACTCCTCTCTAAGGGTTAAAACAAAAATGCCTGAGTCCAGTCATGTGACCCTAATTGACATTTTCTCTGATGTTCTGTGTTTAAACGTTTTGCAGGCCCTCGGGATTACCATTCTGAATCCGGGTCACCCTGGAGATGTAGAAGATACAAGTAACCCAGCTGGGTTTGTACTGCTGACACTAGAACGTCTCCTCAAAAATGGCTGAGTCTGAAGTTTCTGATCTGAGCTTTCTTTGTGTTTGATGTGTCTCTGTCCTGAAAACACAGGGCAGAAGGAAGAATAAGAGCCATCTTCCTGATGGATGGTTGTGGCTAGCTAGGTTCTAGTTAATGATGGTTTTATTGTAATTACTATCATATGTGATGATGGGCACATTTTCAAAAGGTTTAAGCATCAAAGTCCTCACCAAACTATATCTGATTCATCAGGTAAAATGAGATTTTCCCATTATCTCTCTCAACCAATCCTGACTCTTATTCATGGCGTCTTCTCATCTAACGATCAACAGTATCAAATAACTAGGAGGAGATGGCCTTGAAGTAGGTTTGCAACCACTGAAATATGAGCCACATATTGCTAAAATACTTAGGATACTATTAGGGCAGATCTGTCATCTTTTTTACGCCAGACTGTCTGGGAGAAGGGGGAGGAGGCTAAACAAAAGCTCTTTCTGATCTCTACCCCTGCATTTTTAAAGAAAGTGTTTTAGAGGTTCCAGGGTGCTAAGAAAGAAGTAGCTGATAATCATAGGTTAATCTATGTGGAGACTTTATACTACTGGACTTCCAAATATAGCCTAAAGAGGAAGGAAGTTACCATTTTTAGTTAAGAGAAATGGAGTTCTTGTAGGAGATGCTTACTATTTGCCTGTAGATAAGGAGAGTACAAACCGTGACACTCCCAATAGCCTCCAATGGCTTCCTATTGCCTCCAGGGTCAAATACAAAGTCCCCTGTTTGGCATTCAAAACCTTTCATACCCTAGCCCCTTTCTACCTTGCCAGTCTTCTCATGCCTTGTTCCCCAACAAATATTCTTCAATGCAGTGACACTGGCCTCCTGGCTGTTCTCCTAACAAGACGCTCTATCTTTTGGTCCCAGGCATTTTCTCTGGCTATGCGCCATGCCTGGACTGCTCTCTCTCCTCATCTCTGCCCACTTCTGCGTGGCTTCCTTTAAGTCCCAACTAAAATCTCATTGTTTACAAGAAGTCTTTAACTCAAAGTCTTCCCTCTCTTAATTATGCCTATTTATCCTGCACCAGCGTGTTTATACATATTTGTTGGCTTGTTATCTCCTCCATTAGATTTTGATTTTCTACGGGGTAAAGAACTTCTTTTTGTATCACCAGCGCTTAGAAGAGTGCCTAGCACATAGTAGGTGCTTAATAAATATTTATGGACTAACTAAATTCTAGAGGAGTCATGATGAAACATGCCCCTTACCTCCTGACAAAGAGCTGACAGACTCAGAACAAACTGACTTTTTAAAAATGTGGTCAAAGGGGGAATTTGTTTTGTTTGACTATAGGTGTTTGTAGCGGGTTTTGTTTTCCTTCCTTTCTCAATAGGGGAGGGGAAGAGGTGGTAGGAAGAGAAGGCAGATTTTCATTGATGGAAAAAATAAAATTTAATTTTAAAAAAAGGCCTACCCCAGAAGAGGTACCGTCCTCAGGGGATTCTGATTCTGATTATACTTTGGGGATACCACAAATGAGATATTTTGATGAAAAGGAAGAAACCCCTAATTAGAGAGGATGAGCGAAGGTTTCCCATAGGAAGTGGTCCATAAACTGAGCTGTAATTGTGAAAGTTTGAGGTGGGGGAGGTTAACATTCCAGATACAGGGGACAGCCAGTGAAAAAAAGGCGGAGAGCGCAGACTTCGAATGTGGGTTTGGGGAACAGCAAGTAGTCTGGTACAGCTGGAAGATGGCACTCTAACCACTGAGCCACCTAGCTGCCCTGCTTTGCTTTGGGTAACTACTTAATGTGCCTTGTTGGACAAGATTGGCTAAATATTTCAGGGATTGTCCCCACAGGTTGACTGAAAACTATAGTCTTTAGTTTTGATGTATATAGAGGTTAAGGAGCTCAGGCATTGGGTGGAGCTCTTTAGGACCCTAAAGCCTCTTCATCTGGCCTTTTCTCTCCCAACTACCCAGCAAACACTTCCTCCCTTCCCTCACCCCATTTTCTGAGAACAGCAATCAAATCAACCCTGTCCTTCTTTCTAGCAACCTCAATTTAGTGGATGCTATTGTTCCACTCTCCATTTTTGTGACTTCCCAGACTAAGAGTCCCTTCCTCGGTCACCTCTCTTCTGTTAGGAGTGAGGCTGATGGTTTTGCACATTTCTGCCTCACTTAAATCCAATTTACCAGAGATCAAGACATCACCTTTGTGACATCATTGGTCCTCTGCGAATGAAGGATGAACAGTAACAACCTCCCCAATTAGAATGTAGGCTCCTTGAGGGCAGGGCCTGTTTCCCTTTTGCATCTGTATTTTTAGTGCTTATGACAGTGCAAGCTCTTAGTAAATGCTTTTCATTCATTCATTTCTTCATTCATTCCCAGATACCTAGGAGGGGCTGGGTGGCGACTGAAGAGCTAAGTGTCCTTAGTAAAGTGAACTCTCCAATCCTGAAAAGTTGTTTAATTATTAAAGCATTTTTTCATTTGAAAGTAAGTGGGAACTCCCTGAAAGGCAGGGCACTGCTTCTTGCAGTGTAAAGCACCATTTACCCAAGACAGAGAAGTCGGGGGAGGTATCAGGGCAACCGCTAAAGGAGCAAACCCAGTTTTCTTTGGCTGTGTCATCTCTCCTGCTCTCATCTAAAATAGCCTTCTCCAAAGTTTTTGTAAAAAACCAAACACTGAAATAGCAGAGCATGTGCTCCCAATAGGTACATACTTACTTATTCATACATTATGTGAATGTGTAATTGTACTAATAATTTCGTACCTTATAAAGCTTACACAGAATTTGCAAAAGGAGGAAACAGAGATTTTGAAAAATGAGGTGCTTCTGGAGTTTGGGGAGCAGGAGAGTGTCATGGTCAGACCCACGTGTCAGGAAAATGACTTTGGCAGCTGAGTGGAAGGTGGGGAGGAGAGGAGAGAAACACGAGGCAGGGAGACCAATTGGGAAGCTATTGACAGGGGTGAGAAGTGATGAGGCTGTCATCCCTGACCAAATGACCAAAGAGCCACGGCAGCCCTGCAACAGCTGTTAAGTCAACAAACAAACAGAGAGCTCACACAGGTTATCAAAACCACAGTTAACTCTAAAAATAAAGTAAAACAAAATAAAATAAATGAGCTAACAGCGGTTATAAGCAAAAGGTTTTCTTTATTCTGTTTGAGGAGGGAATCTAGATGCACAAATGCCAGGGCCCCCTCCATTAGGAGACCCCCTTCAGTGTGGACAAATCTCAATACATATACCAATGGCTACAAAGCGAGCTTTAGCCTTGACCATGATGGGTAACAGCAATGAGACAAGCTGATTCATAGCAGGGCTTCATGACCAGAACATGGGTGCTACAGGTGCTTGTCCAAGCTCGGAGACCACCTGACACTGGTGTGAAAAATTTTGGGATTTTGCTGTAGCTGAGATCATCCAAAAGGTGAGAACAAAGGGTGCCAAGCTCAAGGCACAGCTTGCTTGCTGGGTCTCAGGCATGGAAAACATGGTGTCTCTTAATAGTAAGAAGAGGAATAAAAAGAGAGGAGTGGTCATGGCCCAGGGATCTGACAGGGCCTATAGCAGGATGGTGGCCACATGAGGGTAAGGAAAGAAACAGATGAGAGATATGGTAGAGTAGAAATGGCAAGATTTAGTGGTTGATTAAAAACATGGAAATGGATGAAGAAAACTGAGGAATAAGAGATGGCACAGATTTTGAACCTAATTGCCTGGAATGCTGTAGGTTCCTTCAACAGTAAGAAGGGAAGATGGAAGAGGAGTGGGTGTGAGGGGAACTATATTATGAGGATATCTGAGATCCCAACCAAAATGAAAAGGACTGAGACAGGGTTCTTAGTCACTGGTCAATACAATCCTCTCAGCGAAAAACAAAGCCCATCCTCTGGGGAGTGCCTGATGAAGCTATGAGTCTATCTAGGGAAGAGGAGAAAAGGGAATGAGTGGAATTTTCCCATTGGCCCCTCTGCTGTTGGTATGGATAGTGATTCATTTGTACTGTAACTGCTCTAAGGGGCTAACTCCTTGCTTAGCAGGGAAGAGGTTGGATACTAAGGCCCCAGAGGCAGGGAGCAGAAAAGAAGAGTTTGGGAGATACGAGTCCCTTGCCCAGCCCTCATGGTGCAGCCGGTCTTCCCAATTCCTATTGGTTGGTCACACAGCTCTTGATGTTAAGCCTATAGTCCCCTTGGATGATACTATAGTTCCTGTGGAGGCTCGGGTCTCACTTTGGAGACTTGTGCTCTGGAAGAGCTTTTAGGATCCTAGAAGATGGCGTCCACATCCTTAAGAGACCTCTTACTTTATGAAGCTCCAAGCAGAGGAGGAACTATCATGATTGGTTTTCTTTCATGATTGATGCTCCAAAGGTCTCTTTTGGAAGTCTCTCATTGGGCCAGGTGACTTCAACACTAATTGCCTCCACTTCCAGTGCAGTTCAAACAAGGCAGACCAGGTGCTAGAAAGGCTCCGGAAAAATCTTTTCTCCAAGTAGTAAATTGTCAGCACTCTTAAATCTGCCTGTCAGCATCAAAGTCAAAAGACTTACAACTACGAGGCTTTGTAGGTGGAAGGAAGTTACTCAGCAGCTACTCAGGTGAAAAGAGGGGACTCCTCATTTTAAGGTTGGAGCTGGCAGCCCCGCCAGGCTCCAGTGGAAGCAGCCTCCATTTCCCTCCAACCGAACAGCTTATTCCACTTCTCCAGGCATAGGATGATGGGTTTGGAGTTGGGAGTGACTTCAGAAAGTATCTTCATTTTATTCATGAGGGAATTGAGGCCCCGAGGGGTTAAGGGACCCACCAAACATCACCAAGAAGTAAATGTAGGTAATATGGTTTGCAGACCAAAAGGTGTGGCAGAGATATTTGTGTTGCTGTTGCTGTTTTTGTGGCTGTTCTGTCAGTCAGTCAGTCAATAAACATTTGTTAAGCATCTACTATGTGCCAGGTGCTATGTTAAGAGCTGAGAATACAAAGAAAGGTGAGAGGCAGTCCTTCCCCTCAAAGAGCTCACAATCTAAAGAAGAGAAATCCTGCGCAACTCTGCCCAGAGGGAAGGCACTGGCATTAAGGGCATGGGAAAGGCCTCTTGCAGAAGCTGGGCTGTTAGCTGGGACTTCAGAAAGGCCAGAGAAACCAGGCTGAAGCTGGGAGATCATGAAGGAGAGCATCCCTGGCATGCATGAGAGATAGCTGGTGAAAACATTCAGTCAAGAGAGAGAGTGTCAACAAACATGCCAGTGGTGTTGTACCCCAGAGTAACAAGGAGCCGAGTATAAGGTGTAAGAAGACCAGAAAGGTGGGGACCTCATAGAAACGGCTTTGAAAACCCAAGGGATCATTTGGTATTTGGACCTTTAGTACTGAAGAGCCAAGAGGGTTTATTAAAGAGGGGCACAATATGATCAGACCTGCATTTTAGGAAGATTACTTTAGCAGCTGAATGAAGAATGAACCAGTGTGGGGAGAGACTTGAGGCAGGGACACACCCCGCAGCTATTGCAATAGTCCAGGTACGAGGTGATAAGGCCCTTCACCAGAGTGGTGACAACAACAGAGGAAAGAAGAGGAATAAGAGAAAGATGTTACAAGAGTAAAATCAACAGGTCTTGGCAACAGATTGAATATGGGGTGAGAGAGTAAAAGAGTCATGAATGACCCCCAGGTTCTAAGCCTGGGGGCCTGAGAGTATGGGGGCATCAAGAGGAACTGGGAAGTTGTTTGGCTTGGGCAGTTCATCTATCATTTATCAAATTTATCCAATTTACCATTTATCCAATTTTTCTTTCATCTATCATTTATCATTTATCCAATTTTTCTTTCTGAGACTGGATTGTTTAAAAACCTCTGTCTTCTTTTGTTAATTTGATTGTATTGCATTTTTTGTAGGCAACCATTCATTTCTTTTAAATTCTCTATTTTGACTGTGCAATACCAGCAAGACCAATTCTTGGTCTGTATCTCAAAGAGATCATAAAAATGGGAGAAGGACCCACATACACAAAAATATTTATAGCAGCTCTTTTTGTCGTAGCAAAGAATTGGAAATTGAGGGGATGCCCATCAATTGAGGAATGGCTGAACAACTTGTGGTATATGAATGTGATGAAATATTATTGTTGCATAATAAATAATGAGCAGGTGGACCTCAGAAAAGCCTGGAAAGAATTACGTGAACTGTTGTCGAGTGAAGCGAGCAGAACCAAGAGAACATTGTACACAGTACCAGCAACATTGTGCGATGACCAAGTTTGAGAAACTTAAATCTTCTCAGCAATACCAGGATCGAAGACAATTCCAAAAGACTCATGATGGAAAATGTTATCCGCATCTAGAGAAAGAACTATAAAGTCTGAAAGCAGATCAAAACAGACTATTTTCTTTTTTTTTGTTTGTTTCTTCTTTCTTGTGGTTTTCCCCTTTGGTTCTAATTCTTCTTTACAATACGACTCATGTGGAAATATATTTAATATGATTGTGCATGTATAGCCAATATCAGACTGCACACTGTCTTGAGGAAGTAGAAGTGGGGGGATTTAGAACTCAAAATCTGTGAATGTTCAAAACTAAAAACAAATAAAAGAATTTAGAGGTTATGAAAAATAAAAAAAACAAAATTCTCTATTTTTTAGTAGAGAGGGATATTTTCTTAGCATTTTTATTTTACCTCTTCACTGTAAATTTACTTTGTTAATTTTTTTTATTTTGATAATTTGGTTGTCCTCTCTCTCTGTCTGTCTCTGTGTCTATATTTCTCTCTCTCTCTCTCTCTCTCTCTCTCTCTCTCTCTCTCTCTCTCTCTCTCTCTCTCTC
>CM053624.1:16623532-16647818 GCA_028646595.1 Phalanger gymnotis
TTCCTCCCTTTCTGTCCTTAACCAAGGTGAGTGTAGTTTGAAATCCTCCATTGTTCCCCCACCTCAATCTTATCCAAATTCTTAACTGGAGTAGTGGTTATTGTTCCCTCCTTACTTCTATCCCTGTGTTGCCAGTTCTGCATTCTGGTCTCCAGTTCATGAATTGGATGCTTACATGTTCTTCCTTTATTGTCTATGTCCCTCATGAAAGGCAGAAGTTGAGCTCTTTCCACCACTTTGATCCCTATATTAATGCATTTTTTGGATCTCACTATCCATCCTTCCCCTTACTTTTCTTTATTTCTTGGCTTTGTTGTGGGGCCTTCTTTTGCTCTGTTCCACTCCTAGAAACAGCAATTCATGAAGCAGGTCATCTGGTGTGGTGGAATTCACTCTGTCTTTTGTGTTATGAGATGCAGTTCTACTCTGGCTTTTCCCATCACCACTTATCTCTCCTAAGTCCAGTACATTCTGTCTTTGGCTCTGGTCACCTTTCCATCCTGGATGGTGTTTACCCTATGTGCCCATATAACATCTCTCCTGGAATGGGACACAATTCTTGGAAGAATTACCCTTGCTCCAAGAAGATGATCACCCAAAGTGCTCATTCTCTTCAATGAAGCCTGTTATGGCCCTTGTTGTTCACCTGTCAGTGGCATCTTGTTTGCTTCCCCTTGGGTGAGATACATTTTCTCCTCCCCTGCAATGTTCTCTCCTCTCCTCTGCTCTTATCCTACAATCTTCCCCAGCCCCATGCTGGTAGAGAGACCCAAGAGGCTGAGTGGAAGAATATCTCTGGCTCTCTTCTCTCTCATGCCTCCTCTCCCTGCACCTGATGGACTTCTCTCTGCTTCATCTATCATGCCCAAATTATTATTACTACTTTGTAGAGGAATATGAGCTTTAATCCATGAAAGAGTCATTTAATTCTTCTTCCTTCCCTTCTCATTAAGGTCTTCTTAAATCTTAAGCTCCTTAGATTTTTTTTGCCCTTCATGGTCCCTCTTTGAGTTTCAATCAATTTCAGTTCAATCAGTTTCAATCAATTAATGAAATCAATTAAAATTATTTTTACATGCATTTATAAGCTAGACTTCCTCTTTTCCCTATATCCACTCATTGAATACCAACAATGATGAAAACAAAACCTTCATTAAATGCATGCATAGTACAGCAAAGCAAAAGCTCGCCTTGGTCATGCTCAAACATGTATGTTACTCTCATTATTCACCACCTTTCCAGCTGGAGGCAAATGGCCTCTTTCATCTTCCTGGACTCATGATTCATTATGTCATTGACCAGAGTTCTAAGGCTTTTTTCTCAACAATGTTTTTATCATTTATTACTCGTTATTCTAGTTCTACTTTCTTCTGCATGTTTCTCTTTTTTTGGGGATGTTTGCAAGTCAAAAGCCCTAACCAATTAAGATTTTTTTTCGAAAAACATACCAAATGTTTTTCCTTTTGGAGGGTCCGTTTTTCTTTAATAATCATTAAGTTTAGGTTGGTAGGATGCAATTTTGGGGTGCAGCCTAATCTTTGTTTTTTTTGGACTGTCATTTGACAATCTCTCCTCTGATTCTTCGTAAATGTCGAGTAGTCCTGGGACATTCAAATTGACTTTCCTTCAAAATGCTTTTGTCCTGTCTCTTAAAAAAATGCTGTCATCCAAATTCTGAAATTTAATCACTACCTGTCTAGGAATTTTAAGCTTTTTTCAATTGGCAATCCATGGATTTGCTCTATTAGCATTTTGTCATCTATTTTCACAACTTCAGAGCAATTCAGTTGTGTTGTTGCTGCAGGACAGCATTCAAAGTTTTAAATTTATCATTTTATATTTATGTATTTTGGGGAGGCCTCTGATCCTAGAATTCTATGTGTTCTATCTTCAGGGCCCCTTGATTTATTTATTTTCAATTCATCTTACCTTTCTCAGGCCTACCATATCACTTCCTGGCCATCTCCATGCCACCATACCGATACTATATCCTCCACCTCCACCTCCACTCAGACTTAAAGGTACCACCTCGTGACCTTGCCTCCAATTGGTAAGGGCTCTCCTGCCTGGTCTCAGACCCACCTTGACACTCCAGACATTTACATTCTATGCTGCCTGCTCTCTGGCCTCTGCTTCCATCCAGAATTGAAGGTCTCATTCCCATGAGCCTAATTCTGATTGATGAGCTTGACTTTCTTTTACCTTGTCTCAGGCTCTCCATGCCACTTCCCAGACATCTCTTTTAAGTATTGACCCCCCCCTTCCTGAGAGACCCCGCCATGTGCCCTCCCACCTACCTCCTAACAGATTACTTGGAAAACAATAATCAAATAAATATTGCCATTCCTGCTAAGGAAACGATGACTCATTGCCATATGACTCCAGTCACCCTTCACATTGACTGCCCTGTCCATAAAACTCCTCTTTGGCCATTGAAGCTATTGTCTACTCCATCTTATTGGAGTACTCATTTGTCCTGACCTATATCTTGCCACTGGACTCAGATGACCTTGGAAGAGAGAATGAGGCTCATGACTTTGCACGAGTCTGCTTCACTTAAATCCAATTCAGTTGCAAGTCAAGACATCGCCCTCTGGATGTCATTGGTCTTCTTTGAGAAGGACCAAAATCAACCCCAACACCAGCACCAGCACCACCGCCAAAAACAACAACTCATTCACTTATTTCCATTCAGAATTATTGTCTTCTGTTTCTCTTTTTAAAAATTTCTTCTTCTGTATCTTTAAGTTCTAAATCCCTTCTTCTTTTTCTCATAGTCTTTACTATTTGGGGTAATTTCTGTCTTCTGTTATAAGTTGCCTATTATATTTTTGGTCTTACGTGTTTCTTCTTTGAAAAATTTAATTTCTAACCCAGCATCTACCCTAATTTCTCACTTTAAGAGTTGGATTTCCTTTGTTAGATTATTCTGTAGTTCTGTGTTTTTACTTTAAGTGTTGGTCCATGATCTCTGGGGAATCTTCAGAATTTCCTCTACTTTTTATTGTGACGTTTGCTCATTCTGTTCTTTCTTTAAGCATCTCACCGTCTATTAATCTGTTTGGGAGTTGGGCTTATTGGGATTTATCTGCTTGAGACTCTTTTCTTCTTGGCCTTTTTTTGCTTTTCAGTCTTTTTTTTTCTGTTCCTGGCAGTTCTTTGCAGACTTCTTATTTCACCATTAGTCTGTTGCCTTTACCACTTTTTAAATGACTAGACTTTTGGAGCCTGAAATACTTAAATTGGGGTATATGATGGCTTGGCTTCATCTCTTCCTCATATAAACCCTACAGGGAGAGGTTAGGTTCCACTGCCTTGTCTACAGAGGTCTCTTCCCCATTATAATGCTATTCAATAGCGAGATTTTCTCCTCACCTCATAGTTGGGACCCCATTCTATTACATGACTGGGCAAGACCTTCGGTTTTTGCCAGCTTGGGGGAAGGGTTCCACCCAAGTCATTGCTGGAGAGGGCAGAGAGAGGCCACTGTATCCTAGGCATGTAACACAAGACTGGCAGGTTGCTCGTACTAGGTATTGCTTGCTTGGATGGGTCAGGGTGATGGAGGGTAGTTAAGGGGTGTGGCACCATCAGGTAGTTTGGCTCTCCACTGTTGTTTCAGACTTTATAGCAGTTATTTCTGTCGTTTCCTCTTCTTGCCGCAGTTTGGATTCTGATTCCATTAGGACATTTCTTGTTTTCAGGCTGTTGCCTGAGTGAAGGGAGGCTGTTCAAAGTATTTAGAGTGACATATGGCCTCTCACATGACTCAGACTGAAGGTCTTGGGCATTCAAGGTGTTGTGGTCACAAGGTCAGTGACAGCTGCACGATTCACAGCCTCCTTTGTGACGGTCCAATTTTTCCAGCCTGTGCTAAAGGTTATAGCTTGGACAATGTTACCTCGTATCTGAGTATTTTTCTAATTTTGATATGCAAGCAGTGACTATTTTTAAACTTCCAAATGTTATTTATAATTCCATTTGAACTTTGAATACCCTGAAGAAATTTTTTAGGGCAGTCAGCTGTGGATCCAGAAACTGTGAAGCGGTCATGCAATGGGGCCACGGGGTATAATCACATCTTCAGTCCATCTCCTTCCTCCTTGTCTTTGTCCCATTGGTTTTCCCATGTCTGGAATGCGTGCCCTCTCATATCTGCCTTGTAGAAACTCTAGCTTCCTTCAAAGCTGAATTCAGATCTTCTTACATTCTCTTTCTTACCACACATTTTACAGTCTAGCTATACTTGCCTATGAGCTGCTGCTCATATGTGACACTCCATCTTCAGCCTTTGCACTAACTTTCCCTGTGCTTGGAATGCTATGCCCCACTCCCTCCATCCAGGGCTGTGCTGAAGCCAGCTCTGATTGGCTATTGACAGCCAATTGCTAAACTTTCAGTGTGAGTCTTTACACTTTGGAAATCAGCAACGCCTCCATTGGGGCTTGACTTTTTCTCTCGTTGACTGTCCTTAAGAAAGTGATGGACAAAATGTCGATAGTAGAGATTAAATTTAAATGTGGTTGTATTTTATCAGGCAGCCAGTTCTTAAACATCTACCACATAGCCCTGGCTCTGGACTCTTAGTTTTCCTTCAAGACCCAGCTCAAATGCCATCTTTGGGAGAGCTTTCCTGGCCCCTACAGATGATAGCACCTTCCTTCGGAGATTGTCTTCCACCTGCTTTCTATATTTCTTGCATGTACCTAGTACTTAGTTATTTACATGTTATTTCCCCCAACAGAATGAAAGTTCCTCAAGGGCAGAGGCTCTTTTTGCCTTTATATTCCTACCTCTTAGCAAGTGCCTAGCATAAGTTGGTGCTTAATAAAGGCTTATTGACTGGCCAGCTGACTAATTGTCATTGAACATGGGGTCTTTGCTGATACCCCCTCCCTCTCTCAGTTATTAGCATCATCTTCCTTTTGAAATCACTTTGAATATGTTTTGTGCTTCTCTACTTATATGCAAGGAGCAGCCAGCAGTGCCTAGAGCGCTGAGCCTGGATTCAGAAAGTCTCATCTTCCTGAGCTTGAATCTGGCCCCAGACACTTGCTAGCTGTGTGACCCTAGGCAAATCACTTTACCTTGTTTGGCTCAGTTTTCTCATCTGCAAAATGAGCTGGAGAAGGAAATGGCAAACCTCTCCCAAAATGGGGTTATGAGGAGCTGACACAACTGAAAAATGACTGAATGACAACAAAAACTTACATGCAGGTGATATCTCTCCAGTGCTTAGAGCTGCTAGAGGGGCAGAGTGGAGAAATGAATGAATAAATAACCAAGCACTTATTAAACGCTTGCTGTGTGTCTGGAACTGTGCTAAGTAATGGGGATAAAAACATAAAAGGAAAAATAGTCCTTTTTCTCAAGAAGACCACATTCCAATAGGGCAAGACAACATAGGGAAAATGTGAGGCTGGGAGGGATACTTTGGCCTGGAATAAACAGGGGTGGTGAGTGGAGCCATTGGGAGCTTAGTTCTTTTTAGTGTTTATTTTATTGCTGTGCCCAGAGCTGGAGATAGGAAGTTGAGGAGAGAGATATGGAAATGAGGCAGAGACATAGAATGAAGATGGGTGAGAAGAAGCATGGAGGATCTCAACTGGCCTGCATATGGAGAACTCTCATGAATTAGGACCACCAAGTTTCAGGGCAGAGCTGGAGGGATGGCTCAGCTCAGGAGGCTGGGGCAAAATGCTACAGAATGAAGATGATACTGGAGAAAAATTGATAGAAAGCTGGCCTCAGAGCCAGAAAGACTTAGGCTCAAGTTCTGTTTCAAGATACCTCCTGGTTATTTGTCCCTGGGCAAATCACTTAACATCTATCTGCCTCAGTTTCCTCAACTGTAAAATGGGCAGGAAGGTGGCACATTGGAGAGAGCACTAGGCCTGGAGATAGGAAGACCTGAGTTCAAATCCAGCCCGAGACACTTTTTAGCTGTGTGACCCTGGACAAGTCATTCAACCCGGTTTGCCTCCATTTCCTCTTCTGTAGAAATGAGCTGAAGAAAGAAATGGAAAACCACTCCAGTGTCTTTGCCCCACCCAAAAAAAAACACAAATGGGGTCACCAAGAGTCTGACTTGATTGAAATGTCTGAACAACAACAAAATGGAGATGATACCAACACTTAGATACCTCACAAGGCTGTTTTGAGGAGCAAATAAGAAAATATTTGTAAAGTGCTTCGCACAGTGGCTGGCACATAGTAGGTGCTTAATGAATTTTTGATTCCATACTCACCCTTACCCACTCCCATGTTCCAGGAAGGTCTCCCTTCATCAATGAAATCACAATTGCAATCTAAAAGAAATCTTCAGAGCCTTGTACCAAGCAGGCACTTCGTGAATGTTTAAATTGAATATAACTGTTCCTACCCCCCCCCCCCAATAGAATGTAAACTCTTAGAGGGCAAGGACTGTTTTTCATTTTGTATTTATATACCCAGATCCTAGCTTAGTGCCTTGTATATGGTAGGTGTTTAATAAAAGCTGGTTAGCTTAGATTGCTGGCTTTTGTGAGTTCCACATTTTAGGAAAGACATTAAAAGCTGGGACCCAGCCAGTATGGACTAGAGGATGAAGATGATGGTGAAGAGCCAGAAATCCTCCTACCTGATGGTTAATTTAGCTGAGAGAAGATTGAGAAGGTGATGATGAATGACGTTGTCACTGTGTTCATTGGTTTCAGTCACGTATGACCCTCAGTTTGGGGTATTCTTGGTAAGGATATGGGAGTGGTTGGCCATTTCCTTCTGCAGCTCATTTTACAGATGAGGAAACTTAGGCAAACAGGGATAGGTAACATGCCCTGAGTCACACAGCTGGTAAGTGTCTGAGGTCAGATTTGAACTCAGGTCCTTAGGACTCCAGACCTAGTACTCTATCCACTGTGCCACCTGGCTCTCCCCTTTTAGTCACCCAGGCAGCAAGTGTCAGGTGACATTTGAACCTAGGACAGTTGGCTCCAGAGCTGGGCCTCTTTCTGCTGTGCCTTATAATTATCCTCCTGAAGTGCTGAATAAGTCTATAGGTAGCTTGTTAGAAGGCCCTGTGACCAGCCAGTGTTATATTTTCAGTAATTACTGGAAAAAATGCACAGCGTTTGTACAGGAGACTGACAATTTAAGGGAAAAATACCATTTTGAATCCTGCCTCTGGGGCATCGTGATTGGATTCCAGGAACCTGGAGCTATTGTTCTTGGCTGATGGATTGACCTCACTGTTGAAATCTGCTGCTTTGTCACTTCCATTCCAAATTAGAATGTCACAGAAATCCCCCCGGGGGAAATTAGCATCTGTCCCCTACTCTCCATCACCTTCAAAAACTTATTTGTGAGGACCCTTGGAAAAAAGCACCGGCAAGCGCTGAGCCTCTCAGATTAGCCCATCCATCCACATTTTCCTTCATTTCTAAAGCCTCCTTTTGGTAAAGAGTATTTTAAAAGAAATTTGAAACACACCTCAGAGGAACCGGGATGAAATTACTGCAATTTGGCAGCCGGAGCAACAAGAGGAGACGTGGACCAGCCGAGTCCCATCTATGCCTTTGGAACTCCCCATGAAACGCAAATATCCGATAGCAGTTCTCTTTGTGGTGGCAAAGAACTAGAAATTGCAGGGAGGCCCATCCATTGGGGAATGGCTGAACAAGTTGTGGTATATAATTACGGTAGAATTCCACTGTGATATGAGAAATGATGAGCTCAATGTTCTTAGAAAAACCTGGAAAGACTTGCACGAAATAACGAAGAGTGAAACGAGCAGAACCACAAGAACATTGTATACAACAGCAATATTGTTTCAAAGGTGACTTTGATCGATTGAGTTATTTTGCCTATTACAAATACCCAAATTAAGGTAAAGAACATATGAAGAAAGACCCTATCTGTATCTAGAATAAGAACTCACAACTAAAAGTCTGTATAGAACAATTTTAAATGCATATACCTATTTGTGTCAAATGGTAGCCATATCTGGGGTGGGAGAGAGGGAAGAAAAAATTTTCACGATAATTTTGTTGTATATTTGAAAGCAGTAGCAAGTCGTGCATAGTAGATTCACAGTTTCATGGGCAATAGTCTATTTTTATTGCACTATGTTATGGAAATGCTTGTTTTATTCCATGAATTAAAAATAGAATAAGAAAGAATACTTTGAGAAGAAGTTCTTGGGTACTTGAGTGAATGTGATACAAATACAACCCCATGCACACAGAGTTCATTGGCTGTCACCATTGAGTTGTTACCTAGGATGTCAGCTCTGAACTGTTACTCACTTATGTCTTCATGTAACTGTGTGCTTCCAGGCACACATCTGACTGTGTCATTCTCTGCTCAAGAAGCTCCCATGGCTCCCTCTTGCCTCTAGGATGAAATAGAACCTCCTCTTTGGCATTTGATCCTCTTTTATGTCTGGCTCAGGTCGACCTTTCTGAGCTTCCTGAATGTTGCTCTCCTCTAAAGTCCTGCTGTTCTGGCCAAGCTGGCCCATTTGCTGCTTTCTGTTCATGGCATTCACTGCCCATCCCTAGGCCTGGAATGAACTCCCTCCTCACCTCCCCAGTAGAATCTGCAGCGTTCTAGAGACTTGAGCTCAAGTGCTATTTGCTTACCACAGAAAGCCTTTGCTGACCCTCTCCACTGCTCTCCTCACAAATTACCCCACATATATTTTGTACTTAATTCTCTACATACATATGGTTTTCTATCAAATGAATGTAAACTCCATGAGGATGGAAAGTACTCCTTTTGGAGCATTGCATTTCCAATGTCTAGTGGTAGTGCCTTGCACGCAATAGGTATTATATGCTTGCTCAATGAAAGAATGAATAAATTCTTCTCTGGTAGAGAGCATAACTTCCTATCATTTCCATGGATGGTATGGAAAACACAGCTTTGCATCAATGTTTGGTTTTGCATAATTGTTATTTATTCACAGATTTCTCCTTGGATTGGAATGCCTCCCTTGATGCATTGGAGCACAAATCTGTGGCTAGTGCCATATGAACATAACCACCAACTAGTAATTGTCTGCTATTTGGCAGGCACCGATTCCTCACCTAACTCTGCACTGAAGTATAATTGGGCAGAAATAGGACCCCAGAAGAGTGGTGGAGAGACACTGGAGAAAGGATTGGTTTTGGAGTTGGGAATACCTGGCTTTGAATTCTAACACTTGCTGGCTATGTGACCCACGAGCAAGTCATTTAATCTCCCAATGACTTTGGCAACACCAAGACTTTTGGTTGCACAAGAATTGATTTAATTTGGAGAATTCCCCATATGAGTGAATTAAAAAAATAACCCTCAACAAGAACAAAGATTTACATGAAATATTTGGAATAGTGAAATTGGGCTGACTTCTGTCATCACCCCAACTATTTTCAAGTGAGGCCATTTGGCAGTTGATCTGTCAGTCAAAGGGTACAAAAATCTTGTCTTCTTATTTTCCTTTTCTGCTCCAGTGGTTTTACAATGGGGAGCCACGAAATATCAGTCTCCAAGGAATTAAAGTTAAAGGTCAAAGGAGGTAACTCTAGAGGAACCTGGTCAGTGTGAGCAGGCTGTGACTCCTTACATACAAAGAAATGTAGAGAGTAAGTTGCCAACAGAAGGCTTTGTGACTGGAAAGCAAGATGGCTCCTACATGTCATGGAAGTTAAGAGTAACTATACCTGGTACCCAGTAGGCACTTAATAAATGTTCATTTACTGGTTGATTGATGAATAGTCTGTGGTTATTGTTGTCCACATAATATCAATGTCAATTCAATAAACATGAGGTGCCTACTCTTGGTTGGGCACCGTGCTTACCATTAGGGGCACACACACAAAAGCAAAGCAGATCCTGGCTTCCAGGAGCTTACATTCCCCTGGGGGGATACAGTGCATAAATATTATACATATATGTGTATATATACATGTATGTGTATATGTATATGCATATATACATATACAAATGTAATTCAAGAAAGACACGGCATTAATGTGGGAGGGGTGCGAATTGGAACAGGCCTGATGTATGAGGTGGCTCCTGAGTTATTCTGTGAAGAAAGGCAGAGATTTTAAGAGGGGAAGGTGACAAGAAATCTAAAGAAAAAGTCCCCAGGTATTGGTTGGACCCCTTGTGGTGGACATATGGAAAATGCATGGGGAAGAGTAGCAAATGATGAGGTGTAGATGAGTTGAAATCTGCATTACTGGAAGAAGTGCCTCCAATCTGTGGACATATCAAAATAAGTCTATAAGACAAAATCAATTCAATATTTTTTTTGCCAGTTAGTTCCCTGGTTGCCAGCCAAGTGTTTACTTTTCCTCCCTCCGTGGACACCATGAATTTCCAACATTTATTATTCATAGGGATAAATGCTGATCATTATGAAAATATTTAATATTCATGAGGGCAGCGCTGCTATTTTATCAGGTGCCATGATAGTTTTTCAACATAATTTAGCATCATTCATGGACAGCTGGCATGCTAAAGTAACCTCCTACCCATTTTTGGACAAAGTATATCAAAGGAAGGGAGCCAGGGCATTGGTATAAATTTTAAGGCTCTGCGTTCCCTAAGAGCATCCATTATATACCCTAGATTAATAAAACAAGCTATTCCTTGTTTCAGTAAAGGAAAAAAAAAACAAATATACCCCAGCAAGTAAATTACTGAAGAGTGCAGGTCCCCAGTTAAAGGGGACAGAGAAAATAAAAATCTCAATGTGGCCATTTTCTTGAGGAGAAAGCTCTTGGAACATTAGTGTCAGCTTTGGCCTTTTAGGTCTCTAAATTTGCGTCCTGTTAGAAGATGCACTTCATAGGTTTTTTCCCCTCACCACTATGCCATCTGTTTCTTTGCAATTGGGGATGGTCGAATAATTTTCTGAAGAATTGCTGACAAGATGCAATGAGGGGGGAGGGGACCCAAATCCACCAAGACCAGATTTCTCATTACAACCACAGAACTCAGCTATGTTGTAGCAAGATCTGATTGAAGGGGGACGCTTTGGGTAGAATAAGGTCAATGGCCAGCACCTACCCATTCTGTTTTTACTGGTGAATGCTTTGCACACAAATTGGATGTGATGCTCGATGAATCTGTTTGGGTGGGGAAAGCCTTTGGGCCAACTGTATGGTTCAAGAGCAGGCCAAGACAACGTGAGCCTCTCTGTTTCTCAGTGAGGCGACATGCACTTGTCACACCACATGGTTTCCTTTGCTACTGACAAAGGAATTAGAAGAGGTGGACGGCTCCAGGCTAGAGACAGCTGTGGCCTAGCTGAGGTGGACGGGGTAGTTGAAAGAACCTGTAGGATAAAATACAAACTCTTAGTCTGGGAGTTGAAAGGCCCTGACAGCCTCACTCCAGCTTACCTTTGCAGACTTATTACACACCAGCAGTCTTCACATACTCTATCTCCCAGCCAAACCAGCTCAGGTGCTGTTCCCATACCCGGCATCTTCTCTTCCGTCTCTGCATTTGCCCAGTATATACTTGGACTCAAATGAACCTCACCTTCCTGCCCCCTTCTACAGGAGCCCTACCCTGACCCTCCCTAGTGCCCTCCCCACCCCTGCCCCCCAGGAATGGACTTTGTTTTTATTTACTTAACTGTGTCCTTGTTTCCCCTCAGCAGAATAGAAACTCCCTGAGGGCAGGCTGTGTTTCATTTTATCTTTGTCACTAAGGGGTCTCTCATAGTCATCAGCACATAGTAGGCGTTTAACAGATACTTTTTGAATGAATGAATAAATACATCAGAGAACTTGACTTCCAAACTCCCGCGGCCTTAGACAAGTCATTTTCCCTTTCCTAGGACTCCGTCATCTCCTCTGTAAAATGTGGGGGTTGGACAGAGTACTGTTTTTGACATGAGGATATTTTTTTTTTCCTGGAGTCAATAGGGATTAAGTGACTTGGCTGGGGTCACACAGCTAGTAAGTCTCAAGTGTCTGAAGCAGGATTTGAACTCAGGTCCCCCTGGCTCCAGGGTGAATGCTCTATCCACTGGACCACCTAGCTGCCCCAAGAAGGACACTTTATACGGGTATGACTTTGGGAAAGTTACAGCCTCTTTGGGCCTCAGTCTTCCAACTGTAAAGTGACACAGGTTGCCATGGTGTTCTGATACTCTGATCCTACAAGTCATCTTAAAGTCTCTTTTTCCTCTTCTCCCCACCTGCCAGAGTGGCCAGTGGCCTCTCATTTGCCATAGCTTTAGCAGATGACCCAGATCCCCTCTTCCTCTGACCCTGAGCCCTTGATTATGGATGGAGCTGGAGGTATCTGGCAGCCCACCTGACCTCTGGGCAGGCTAAGATAGCGAGGAGAAATTCAGAATCGACCTAGTAACAACAGCCATCCTTTTTGTTGCTTCTTTGTTTTCGGTTGCGTCTGACTCTTCGTGACCTCATTTGGGGTTTTCTCGGCAAAGAAAGGGAATGGTTCGCTATTTCCTTTTCCAGCTCATTTCACAGATGAGGAAACTGAGGCAAACAGGGTAAAGCGACTTGGTCAGGGTCACTCGACTAGTGAGTATCTGATGTTGAATTTGAACTCGTGGAGATGTGTCTTCCTTATTCTAAGCATTACCCACTGCGCCACCTGGCCGCCCATTTTTATAGGGCTTTAAAATTTGCAAAATGTTCCCCGTATTTTGCTTCGTTAGTCTCACAGCAAGCCTGTGAGGTAAATGTTGCTTATGTTACTTCTCCATTTTGCAGATGAGCAAACTGAGGTTCAGAGAGGTTACGTGACTTGCCTGTGGCAACTCAGTTAATAACAGTGGCAGGATTTGAACACAGGTCTTTCTCATTCTAAATCCATCGCTCTTTGTCCTAAGACAACAAAGGAGAGGAAGTGAAAAAGCAAGGAAGAGGAAATGACAAGCAGACCTTAATTATGGGCTCCCCACTATTGTTTTCTGTCGATGCTACACAGCCTTTGTCCCCTTCTCAGCATCTTCAGGATAAAGACGCTCGATCCATTCAATGACTCCTCCAAGGTCATGGCTGTCCCGAGTCCTCGCTACCCTTCTTTGGATGGGGTCCAGTGGGTCAATTTTCTTCCTCAGCTGTCGCAGATGGAACCAGACCCAGCAGCCCGGCTGTGATTTGACCAGAACAGATATGCCGGGAACATCCTCTCCCTTGTTGTGTATGCTATGTCTTTATTAAAAAGGCTTAAGGTTGATTTGACTTGTTTGACTGCTCTATAATGCTGTTGAAACATGTTGAATCATGTTCTGCTAAACCCAAATCCTCCAATGGAACTGTGACATCCCTGATTCTGGAGGACTCTCCAACTGTACACATAGCCTTCCCTCCACGCCTGCACATGCTGTGTGACTTTCATTTGTGTCCTCCCATCCTTGCTACGAAGGGCATACTCAGCATTCTGGTGGCCCTTCCAGCTTCATTCTGCCATTTTGAGGGGACTAGTGGATGAGTCTGAACATCCCATTTGTCACAACACATGACCAACCCATCTTTTTTATCTTCTAGAGGCAGCTCGGTAGTACAGTGGAGAGGCTATGTGGCATAATGGGTAGAGTACTGGGCCTGGAGTCAGGAAGACTCATTTCCCTGAGTTTAAATGTGGCCTCAGACACTTACTAGCTATGTGACCCTGGGCAAGTCACTTAACCCACTTTGCCTTAGTTTCCTCATCTGTAAAATGAGTTGGAGAAGGAAATGACAAACCATTCCAGCATCTCTGCCAAGAAAACCCCCAAATCGGGTCGCAAAAGTCAGACATGACTGAAAATTAACCGAGCAACAACAAAGGTAGCTTGGTTTGGAGTCAGGAAGACCTGAGTTCAATTCCAGCCTCAGAAACTTACTTGCTGCATGACCCCAGGCAAGTCACAAACTTCAGTTTCTTCAACTGTAAAGTGGGGATAGCAATAGCATCTAGCTCCTAGGTGGTTGAGGATCAAGTGAGATAATATTCATAAAGGGCTTTGTAAACCCTAATGTGCTAGATGAATGCTACCTGCTATTGGACCCCTTCCTTGGGGGATATGGACTTAAGGGGGAACATTCCTTGGTGATGTCTTTCACTTGTATTCTTCTTTTGGAGTTTCTGCTCATGCCTACCTCGTGCTTCTTCGTTGCCCTCTGAACAATACTCGTTTTTAGATCTTTGGAGGCAGTTGGCATCTATGTCTCCTAACAGATACCACATGGGCCTGATGTAAAGTGTGACTTCCAGTCATGATGTGGTATCTCTGAGGAAATGAAAAATGCGTATCATATAGAAAATAACTGAAGGGGCACAGTAGATTGAGTAAGTTGCAATCCACTCTAAGTGAGGGATTATGCAGGAGAACTAATGCACAGATTGTCATCAAAAAGAAATGAGTAAAGAGGAACACAGGCTGGCCACACGGCAATATGAAGGGATAACCAATCGATCACTCCTCCACTCCACTGGTATCCTTTCAATGTCAGGAGAAATCAAGAAAGGTCCCAAGTGGGTTACCATGGCAAACTTGTAGATGGACAAATTCAAAAGTCACCCAGTGTGGACAAGTTGTGATCTGAATCATTTGAGGGAACACCCACCTCAAGGAGACCAGGAACCCACTGAAGTATTTAAGACTAAAGAACCGTTTTCCACCAAGAGCTATCCCAAGGTGGAATGTGCTGCCTTGGGAGGTGGTGGACTCTCCATCACTGGAGTACTTCAAATAAGGGCTTAGGGACCACATGCTGGGAATGTTTGTGAAAGCGACTCTTGGTAAGATACAGGTTGAACTAGGTGGCTGGTGTTGCCCTTTCTATCTCACAGAATATGTGAAGTAAACATAGCCTTGCAGAAAAACTCTAAGAAGAAATGAGCCAGCCAACATTTAGCGGTAGCCTTTAGTACAGTGGCAGGGGTGGGGGGACAGGGACCCGCAGCCTTGAGGTCACATGTGGCCTTCTAGGTCCTTGGGTGCAGCCTTTTGACTGAATCCAAGTTTTACAGAACAAATCCTTTTATTAAGGGGATTTACTTTTTGGATTCAGTCAAAGGGCTGTACTTGAGGACCTAGAGGGCCACATGTGGCCTCGAGGCCACAGGTTCCCCACTCTTGCTCTAGTAAAATCACTCCAAATCAGTATTGTCCCATTTTGATCCACGATTCCCAAATGTGGGTTTTCAAGGAAGCAGGCAAAAGGCCTAGCTGTGAGATGCATGGATGTGTTCTGTGGCTGAATCCTTATGATCCAGTAGGATATGCATGATTGTTCTACAAAACTAGAGGGGACATCCTAAAACAATGCTGCTCACCATAAAGACTGAGAGAAGAGGGAAATTTCCAGTTTGACATTGAATATGGCCTTGGAAATCCATGCCTGTTTCCCCCTGCAATGACATCTGGTCTGTTGTTCTTTATGGAGGGTTGGCGCCACTGAGAAGGCATCTTGTCTGAAGACATGTTTCTCAGGGTCATTGACATCAATCTTTATTACTGATTCTCTTTTACATAATAAGGGCTAAAATGATAAATAGTTCTAAGAACCCAGCTATTGGCTTCATACCATCAGTCCTGATGTTCCTCTAAATCAGATGGAAAACAATTCTGGGATGTCTTTGAATCGGTCATTAAATTGCAATTTGTTGTATGCTCATCGTCTGCCTCGCTGGCTGATGTCCATCTCTGAGGCCTCAATTTTGCTGTGGAGATGACCATGGGGGCCCAAAGACTATATCATCAGAGAGAATGCTCTGGCAGGTGTCATTAATCTGGAAAGAAATCAAGTACAGGTCCCATGATGGCCCATATTTTGGTTTCCAAGGAAGAGCCTGGCCAAAGTTGGACGGGCTCAGCACCAGGTTGGCCGCAGGTGGATGAGCTGTTTTTGCAGCTTCCGTTCCCAAAGACCATATACTAAGCTGTGGAAGGGTCATGATGGGAGATTAGTAGACAGAGTGCCCACCGTGAGCAAAGTCAAATCTCCTTGTTGTATTGAAGAACTACAACATGAACCTGAGGCTTTCAGAAAGAGAATACTATTGGACAGGCAGAATTTGGGCCAAGTAGAGGCAGGCTGTTTCACAGGCTCTAACATCTCCGCTTTCAAGAGTCCGGTCAATTCTCAATTTCTCCATTTAGTCCAAACCTCTTACGTTGTTGTTTCAACTCTTCATGACCCCATTTGGGGTTTTCTTGGCAAAGATACTGGAGTGATTGCCATTTCTTTCTCCAGCTCATTTTACAGATGAGGAAACTGAGGCCAACAGGGATTGAGACTTTCTTAGGGTCATATAGCTAGGAAGTGAGGCCAGATTTGAACTCAGGAAGTTTAGTTTTCCTGACTCTAGGTGTGCACTTTATTTACTGTGCTACCTAGCTGCCCCTCTCATTTTAGAGAGAAGGAAAGTAAGGTCCCTGAAAATTCAATGACTTGCTTAAGGTCTCAACATTAGCAAAGATCAGACACAGAATTTGAACGCAGGTCTTCTGACCTCTGTGTTGGTAAGCGAAGTAGGCTCTTAGCACTTAGTTCAACCAAGTCCCCTTGAAGAGTTTGGCCTTTGTTTCCTTGATTAGATTTGGGTGTCCTTGGTGTCTCCTTGCCTCAGGGGAGGGCCTAGTTTACACATGAGTTTGAGTGACATGTTCGGGACATCAGAAGCTTTTAGACCACCTGGGTTCAAGTCGCCTCTTTGTGACGATTCTAGGTCATGTGCGTGAGTCGCACGTGTGACTCACCCTTGACCCTGAAAAAGATACAAAACCAGGGATTGGCTTTCTCTTCTTTGGAGCTCTTACCCACAGCAGTGGTGGTGCGAGTGACTCTGGGCCAGCCCTCGTTATGAGCTCCCAGGCTGAACCTAGATGTTGGTAACTATGAACTGTATTGGGTCTGTCTGTCGATATTTGTAATTGTTTAGGGCTCTCACTCGTGCTGGTGCACTGGTGTGGAGACTCTGGGCAGCTGTAGCTAAGAGCCTTCCAGCTCGTAAACCCAGATGTTGGGACTTTGTTAAACTCTGGTAACTATGTATTGGGATTTGAATCAGACAAGGTCTGTCTGTCGATGTTTGTACTTTGTATTTTGTTCCAAAGTTCAGGGTGCTGGCTTTTTCCCCTGAACTAAGTGACTGATATTTGTATGCTGAATTGAAATAAGCTTGTCAACCCCTTAACGTTGCTTTCCTTACTAAAGCAGATCAAAAGAACATGTGCTTTTGCAGCGTGCTGGTAGTGTTCTTGTTGCCCGACTTGTGTTGGTCTTTTACCCCCACAACAGCTGCTAGCCAGATTGTTGAAACAACCTCCGAGTCAGTTACCTTTTCCCAGTATCTTGCGCCTCTCTACTCAATGAATTTTTGATTGACTTTCTGAATGGTAATCAATAGCCAACTTCCCTTCCCAGATTGCTTTGAATACAAAAGTTAAATTAATACATTTCATAGTACTTAAAAGATTCGTGATTTCGTACTCCTGCTATGAACACCTCCAAATCTTGCCAGTTTCATGAATTGTTCTGGCCTGAAGTATTCATCATTTGGTGGTCAGTCTTCTATTTCTTCTTCTTCTCCTTCTTCTCCTTCTCCTCCTTCTCCTCCTCCTCCTCCTCCTCCTGCTGCTGCTGCTGCTACTACTACTACAATGGGGTATTTATTTCAAAGTCATGGCAAGGACCTGGAAAAGTAAGTTCAAAATTTAGCTCTGTTCCTCATAGTATTGACCCCACCAAGTTCATGTCCAGTTGTTGTATGACTTCAAATGTGTCCTCTCCTCAGCTTCTGCTAGCTGGGGCTCCCAAAGATCATTCCCAATGCTTCATTGTCTCAGTAACTCAGATTCTAGAATGCTGGAATGCCAAGGTACCCTACAGACCTTTTATAATTCACAAGGCTTCAATCACCTTAGCCTTAAATGTGGAGGCCAAGGACTGAGGTCCCTTCATAGGGCCATATGACCTGTGAGCTTAGAGCATTGCCTTTAACTGGATGCTCTGATCAAAGGAATCTCCAAGTGAGGCAAAGTGCCCAATCTTTTTCAAAATAATTTTATTGATATATTTTGTTTTTACTTCACCTACATTTCCTAATATATCCTCACATTTTCCTTGCAACAAAGAATTAAAAATGGAAATAAAAACAGTTTAGTAAAACTAACCAACATATAGAAATAATGATGATGATGATAATGATGACAGCTAGCAATTATGTAGTACCTGCTGTGTACTAATATTTTACAAATATTATCTTATTTGATCCTCCTAACAGCCCTGAGAGGCAGGGGGTTATTATTATTCCCAATTTACAGTTGAGGAAATTGAGGCAAATGAGGTTAAGTGACTTGCTTAGGGTCACAAAGCTAAGAAATGTCTGAGGCCAGATTTAAACTCTGGTCTTCCTGACTCTAGGTACAGTGTTCTACCCACCATGCCACCTGGCTCCTGTTGCCAGGTGGCTTGTTTTTTCTTAACAAGAAGGTGAAAATGTCTACCTGGCCTCCACAGAAGAAAAGACAAAATACCTCAGAGGCCTTTAATAGGGCAAAGATTTGGTATGCATGTTCCCCTTTCATGTTACTGCTAGGCCAGGAAATAAGAAGTGGAAGGTGGTATAGGACAATTCTACCTGCCCTGTTATGAGAATCAGTGAAGTGTCATCATCTTCAATTCAGCCTGGATATTCTGGTGCTGCTTCTGCTCAGGGTCATCCCTGAGAGAACCACTACGAGCTGCAAAGATCTGACATTACCTGCCACATAGACCAGATAGTTTAGATCCAGGACTTGGTCTTGCCAAAGGAAAAAGGTGAAAGCTGGCATTTCTGGTTTCATTCCTTCATATTCATTTGCTCCATCAGGGGAGAAGTTCCATTGTTTGTGAAGTCTTTCCAATTTATATTTTCTTGTCTTCTTTCACTGGTGCTTATGTCAGGTTTTTTACATTACTGAACCAGCATCAGTCCTAAAGTTATTCAAGTGGCAGAAGGTCGTCTGGAGGATCTTAAGGACCTTACCAGCAGGGGTGGGATATAGTGAGAGCACTATTCATACACATAATATAGTCCCTCCCCTCCTGCAAATTCAGTTGATTTTTCTTGAAATACGTCACAACTTTCCTTGTGATTTGATCGGCATAGTGCACTAATACCTGGGACATTGATTTAGTTTCTTGGTCACTTGGATACCAGATAAACGGGATCAGAGGGACTGAAACCTGAGGTTTGGACCTATAGACGAGTAGCGTGAACAAGACTGAAAAATAGTGCTCAGTTGAATCAATGCTTTATCCTGGATGAGCATTCCTTCCCTGCTCTAAGCATCCTTCCTTTGCTATGGCTAGGTAAACTTCCTTTTCTTATCTGTTAGATGGATTATAAGTGTCTTGTTTTGTTCCATTTTCAGACATAAATTGTCAGGTAACTGACCCAAGTCAGGCACAACCTGTGGCAGCCCCACATTTGGAAAATGTGACACTGAAATGAGTCCATAACCATGGTTTAACAGCACAGACCTGTCAGGCATAAAAATAGCTTCTGAAATGCCAAGAAAGGGTGAAATGACTCTGCCCCTCGCTGCCGAAGGGTGGCCAGAATCAGAAACTCCTTGAGTAGACAGGTAAGTGACAAAAATTCCTCTGCTCTGGGTGGAAAGGTTGTGCTAAACTGGGGCTTCTCTCTATCAGATGCCCATTAATTCTAGGATTGCCTCCAGTGGTCTGCTCCAGCCCTGCTTCCCAGAGCCCAGATCATTGTCTCACTGCAGCCTCCGATCACCTTGGCTGGCCTGCTGCTTTATTTACCTCCCTTTTGCCCTGGATATATCTCGTCTGCACATAATTGTTGGCATTCAGTCTCCCTCTTTAGATTATGAGTTCTTTGACTTTGTTGTTGTTGTGCTTTCTTTTGTATTCCTAGTGCTTACCATAGTGGCTGACACACAGTAATTGCTTAATTATACGATTGTTGACTGACTCACTTTCCCTTGGTGGGGGGATCCAATACAGCCCTTTCACCCAGTCCCATTTGTCAGGTGAAACCACACTTGAGCACTGTTTCTCCCCTCCTCAACTCTCCACACGGTTGCTTTGCCTTTCTGTACACAGTCTCTCTCCAAAGCTCAAAGGCCATGGGGAGGAGGAGGAGGAACTGCGTTACACCCAAGCTACCAAAGACCAGCAGAAGCTGGGGTCAAAAGCACTCAGACGTTTTCTTTCAGACCTGCACTCCCTGGTCTCCAGCAGGGGTGCTATGCCCGAATTTCCAAAGCTTCATTGTTTTCTTTGAGTATCTTATGTACTAATGTGGTCACAATAAGGGTCTGTCAAGGTGCCTTAGGGACCTCAGTGGCCAGCTGTTCCAACTCACACCTGGAGAAGTGAATCATATTGATTCACTTCAAGTAAATCACATGATTCTACTGAATCATATGAGACAAGGGGTCATCCAGTCTCTGCTTGAAGATTTGCAGAGAAAGGGGAGGGTTGCTGCCCTCTAGGAGCTTACTTTGTAAGTGGGTAAGTGGGGAGATAACAAGTTTACTTAGAGATGGATAGATTAGAGCAGAAAAAGATATATGGATGGATGGATGGATCAATAGACGGATACTTGGGATCTACAGAGAAGAACAAGGTAGCTCATTCTGCTCCAGGACAGCTGTGATTGTAAAAGTCTTCAAGCTAAATGTTGCCAGTTCCCTCAGTCTATCCTCATATAACATGGCCTCTAAGCCCTTCATCACCCTGGTTCTCTCTGGACCCCTTAGCAATGTTCTCTTGACTCAACTGTCTATGTTCAGTTGTAGACACAAAGTGAGGATCTCTTATAAAGCTTGGATCTCTGTATCCCAACCTTTGGGTTCTTTAACTACCCTCATCTTCCCCCATTTTTCCTGTTGGAACTAAAATTAATGATGGTTTAAACAACCTTTTTGTTTTTCAGCATCTTCTGGTGCCTAAATCACTTGGGACTCTTAACCACTGTTACTTACAAGCTTGATAACTGGGTTCTTTTGCAATATAATTAAATATTTGCTTAATTGTTTCAACTAAATTCCACAGTCTGTATTTTACTTGTATCTAAGCTTTTGCCTCCATGCTGTGTCAAAGCTATGATGATTTAAGGCTCATCCAAGCATCACCCCAGTGCTAATGTTCCTGCCTCGACTCTCGAGACTGTTGTTAGGGAGAATTAAACAAACATTTAAACGGAGCTGCTGTGTTGCTACCAAAAGAGAATAATCATTTTATAAACCCTGACACATGGAACAATAACACCCTCCTGCTTCTTTTCATAATTCTCTTTTGACTCCCCATCCATGGTCTTTCCTATTAATAGGGGCAAGCCTGGGGATTCCTCTTTAAGGGTCCAGGTGCAGGTCAAGGGAGGCCACAGTGTTCGAGGACCTCAGAAATGGAGAAAGTTTAAAGACAAGAATAAGAATAATCAGATGATTGGCAAGTAAGTTCTTTGAAGAAAATATGAAGGAATAAAATAAAGAAGAAAAGTCAGCAATAGCTAGTCCATTCAAACAATCATTCTTAATTCTGGAGAATGATGCTAACCTTAGAAATGAGCACCAGGCCACATTCCTCAGGCACCAAAGAAGTCTGGGTTGAAGATCAGGCAGCAGACTCAATAAAAACTTTAAATAACTTCCTGCCTTCCTTCCTTCCTTCTTCCCTCCCTTCTTCTCTCTCTCCTTCCTTCCTTCCTTCCCTCCTTCTTTCTTTCCTTCCTTCTTCCTTCCCTCCTCCCTTCCTTCCTTCCTTCTTTCTTTCCTTCCTTCCTTCTTCCCTCCCTCCTCCCTCCCTTCCTTCCTTGCTTCTTTCTTTCCTTCCTTCTTTCCTTCCTTCCTTCTTTCCTTCCTTCCTTCCTTCCTTCTTTCCTTCCTTCCTTCTTTCCTTCCTTCCTTCTTTCCTTCCTTCCTTCCTTCTTTCCTTCCTTCCTTCTTTCCTTCCTTCCTTCCTTCCTTCCTTCCTTCCTTCTTTCCTTCCTTCCTTCCTTCCTTCCTTCCTTCCTTCCTTCCTTCCTTCCTTCCTTCCTTCCTCCCTTCTTTCCTTCCTTTCTTTCTTCCTCCCTTCTTCTCTTCCTTCCTTCACCTATTTCTTTCTCCTCTCTGTCTGTCTGTCTCACATCTGTCTGTCTTACTCATCTAATCTATCCATCTCTGAACATGCTGTCTCTTTGAGGGCAAGAACTGCTTCAATTTCCTCTTGGCATCCTCAACCATGATGCCTGATTAGGTGCTTAATAAATGCTTGTTGAGAGAGCAATAGATTGCTTGTTCAACTTGTCCATTAATTAAATTACAATATAATAAAAGGATTTGGACATGAGCTTAAATCCATTATACTGGAATTTGTTGTGCTTTCCTTCTGTGTTCCCCCCGTAACCCACTTTTTTTTGGAGTGGGGAATGGAGTACTACCAACAGATGCTATTAATTTGTAGAACAGGAGAGAGGGTGGTAATGGTGGGCTAACCCTAAAAAGCTTCTGGTTTCTGGGCTTTATCTTTCTTGGGACAGGCTGTCTCTCCTGCTTATTTCTCTTCCTGCTCATTTCCTCTAACCTGACCTTTTTCTGGAATTCTCAGTATTTGGAATCTTCTTTGCTGGGCACCACTAACTTAATTAATTGGCATCTATCTGCCTTAAGCAGAAACCCAATATGGTGCAGCTAAGAAAGTCCCTATCTTTCCTCCCTGAGAGTGACCATCTTCGGAATCACTGAGCAATTCAGGTGAGTGTGATAGCTTAGGTATGTCCACACCAATAATTCCTTTCCGAGTTTCACTGGGGTGGAACCAAGATGGCGGCTGGAAAGCAGGGACTTGCTTAAGCTCCCCGCCAGGTCCCTCTGAACATCTATAAAAAATGGCTCTGAACAAATTCTAGAACTGCAGAACCCACCAAATAGCAGAGGAAAGCAGGGATCCAGCCCAGGACAGCCTGGATGGTTGTGGGGTAAGGTCTATCACATGGAATTGGGAGCAGAGAGGAGCAGAGCCCAGCGTGAGCTGCACCTAGACCAACCAGACTAGGAGCTGGGTGGAACAGGCCCTAGCACCCTGAATCAGTGAGTTGTGGCAGTTACCAGACTTCTCAACCCATAAACATCAAAGACAACAGAGAAGGTTAGTGGGAAAAACTGCAGGGGACAGAGTGAAAGGAGTTTCATGATTTGGCCACTACCCTGGGGGCAGTGGAGGTGGTGCAGCTCTGAGGCTGCATACAGAAGTACAGCTGCAGTTACTTCCAGCCACAGGCCCACCGGGTGGGAGGAATTAAGGGGCAGATCTGAGTGGGAAAGCAGAGCCAGCTTAGATCTGAGTCTGGTCCAGGTTGGTGGTTCTCAGGGGAGGAGGAGCACTGGTATGGCAGAAATGCTTGCTGTGTAGAAATAACTCTGAAAACAACAGCACAGCCGCACAAGCTTGGGACAAAGTACACTATAGTCCACAAGCAGTCAAATACTGATGAAAAACTCAAGGGTCAAGTAAGGTGGCTGGGAACATGGCCAAGCAGTGAAAATGGACTCAGATTCAGACTCAGACTGTGGAATCTTTCTTTGGTGATAAAGAAGATCAATACATACAGCCAGAAGAAGTCAACAAAGTCAAAGAACCTACATCAAAAGCATCCAAGAAAAACATGAACTGGTCTTAGGCCATGGAAGAGCTCAAAAAGAATATGGAAAAAGCAAGTTAGAGAAGTAGAGGAAAAATTGAGAAGAGAAAATGAGAGTGATGCGAGAAAACCATTAAAAACAAGTCAATGACTGGCTAAAGGAGACACTGAAGAAAATAATACCTTAAAAATAGACTAACTCAAATGGCAAAAGAGCTCCAAAAAGCCAATGAGGAGAAGAATGCCTGGAAAGGCAGAATTAGCCAAATGGAAAAGGAAGTCCAAAAGACCACTGAAGAAAATACTACCTTCAAAATTAGATTGGAGCAGGTAGAAGCTAGTTACTTTATAAGAAATCAAGATATTATAAAACAGAACCAAAGGAATGACAAAATGGAAGACAATGTGAAATATCTCATTGGAAAAACCATTGACCTAGAAAATAGATCCAGGAGAGATCATTCAAAAATTATAGGACTACCTGAAAGCCTTGATCAAAAAAAGAACCTAGATATCATCTGTCAAGAAATTATCGGGGGCGGAGCCAAGATGGCGACTGGAAAGCAGTAACCGGCGTGAGCTCCCCTCCAAGTCCCTCCAAAAACCTATGAAAAAATGGCTCTGAACCAATTCTAGAACTACAGAACCCACAAAGGGGCAGAGGGAAGCAGGACTCCAGCCCAGGTCTGCCTGGATGGTCTCG
>CM053624.1:16648318-16668850 GCA_028646595.1 Phalanger gymnotis
AAGGGGATGGGGGGGGGTGGTGACAGAAGGGAGGGCTGACTGGGGAATGGGTCAACCAGAATATATGCCACCTTGGAGTGGGGGGGAGGGTTGAAATGGGGAGAAAATATGTAATTCAAACTCTTGCAAAATCAATGCTTAAAGCTAAAAATGTTAAATAAATTAAAGAAAAAGAGGAAAAAATTCCCTTCTTAATTCATTTCCTCAGTTTGATTCAACAAGCATTTTTAAATAAGCATTTAGGTTCCTACCATATGCCAGGCATTGTGCTAGGTTCTAGGGATCTGGGGATACAAGAACAAAGAATGAAAAAATCCCTACTTGCAATGGGCTGACTTGACATTATAATGGGGAAGACAAATATATACATACATATGTATTTCATAAGTATAAGAAAATAAATACAGACATATATAAAGTAGTTAAATACACAGTAGTTAGGGAGGGTGGGCACCAGCAGTTGGTGGGGATCAGGAAAAGTTTCAGGTAGAAGATGATGCTAGAGGTGCATTTCAAAAGAAGTGACAGATAGTAAGGCAGAAGTCAGGAGTGACTGCATTCCAGTCATGGGAGACAAGCAGTGCAAAGTCATAGGGAAAGGAAATTGAGTGTCCTTTATGAAACTCAGAGAGTAAAGCTAGTCTGGATGGACAGCGGGGGTAGGGGAAAGGTGGGGGCTTCATGAAGGGCAATGTCCAAAGAGGCTGATGAGATATGAATACTAGAACATAAAAGTCCTTGCCCTTAAGGAGCTTCTACATTCTCTTGGGGAAGATGGGTAGCAGTCACACAGATAACAAGCTACAAAATAGATTTAGACTAAATCCAAAGGAAAAATATAAAAACCACATACAAGGTACAAGGTGATTCACTAGGCTTTTGGGGATCGATAGAAGTAAATTGTGTTCTTGCTCGCTGAGAGTTTATAGTCTAACGAGGAAGATAAGATTAATATTTAATCAACTTAAATATTTTTGTTTCATTTAGTGAGTCAGGAAGTCCTGGGTTCACGTCCTGTCTCTGACACATATCAGCTATGTGACCATGGGCAAATCACTATATTTCTTTCACACTTGTCTACCTCACCTGTCAAATGGGGATATAATACTGTCATGCTGATACAAAAACAAGAAACACTTGAGTAATATTTTCAGGTTTTCAAAACACTTGCAAGTATCTTGATTGAGTTTCAAAAACTGTGGGAGGCAGTGGCTATACTTATACCTAATTGACAGATGAGGAAACTGGATGAGAGAGGTTGTTATTTTCCTAGGGTTACATAGCTAGTAATTGTCTGAGGGAGGATTAGAACTCAGATCTTCTTGACTCTAAGTCCAACCCTCTATCCTGGGCACCAACTAGCTTCCTAGGTCACTAGATTGTTGTGAGGACCAAATGAGGTAATAAGTGGAAAGAACAAAACCTTTGTGGTGCTATCCATATAAAAATCATTTATTATTTTATATAATTTTATGTGAAACATTCCTATGCACCTCAATCCTATACTCACTGCAGCCTTGGCTGATATCCAGTCATTGACATCAGTCCTACGTCACTAGATAGTAGTCTTGACCAAGCTAAAGAAGCCTCAGACTTTGGAACTCAAAGGTCCCTTACAGGCTACCTGGCCCAACTCCCTCATTCATAGATAAGGAAAGTGATGCCCATGGAGGGGAAATGGCTTGTTTAAGGTCTCGCAATAGGTAGCAAGAGAAGAAAGCCTGTTCCAGCAGAGTGCTGGAGTCAGGAAGACTTACCAGCTCGGTCACCTTGGGACCTCTCAGCCTCAGTTTTCTCTTCTTAAAAGTGGGGATAATAAAATCTGTTATACTTCCATTGGGTGTTATTATGAGTCTAAAATGAGATGCTCTAGATACATGCAGCTGTTATTATTCACATGAAGCCTCTCTTGTTGAATCTTTTCAGTCAGGTCTGACTCTTTGTGATCTCATATGGGGTTTTCTTGGCAAAGATATTGGAATGATTTGCCATTTTCTTCTGCAGCTCATTTTATAGATGAGGAACTGAGGCAAGCAGGGTTAAGTGGCCTACCCAGGCTCACACAGCTAGTAAGTGTCTGAGGTCCTCCTGACTCCGGGGCGGGCACTCTATCCACTGTACCACCTAGTTGCCTCTATTTGTTGGGGTTTAAACCTGGGATGTTGCATTTTGGATCTACTGTGAGAGTCTGTTGCATGACACTACCCTCCCACAGAGCCACTGACCTAGGAGTGAGGCCCAGAGGTCTACCAGGCACCCAGGAAATGGGCATCTTTTTCTCTAGTAAGAATGGTATTTGTACAAATTCACACCTGAACAAAACATCATGCCCAGTTGAGGTATCCTGATAGCAAAGATTCCAGGAGTTAGAGTTTGAGTTCAACTGCTGTTAACAAAGACACTAACTATAAACTGATTTGAAAATTCCCCTGAAGTCCTTCAGTGCCCTGCTGCTGCTGAGGCAGAGGGTGGGGCGTGGGGAGTGTGGAGTGGGCATAGGGAGGATTTTCCTTTGACTTTTGGCTGCCAGCCTGTCTGAGACACTTCAAAAGACAACCCAGAATCCAAGTCTGCACCCAGCTGGGATGGACATCAGATGGGCCCCAACTCCTACCAAGTCTCACTTTCATTTCTGCATTAGGCAGCTCCTGCCCATTGAATTGTGTACATAATTATATATCTAAAAGGAGACCTAGCTAGCACACAATAGAAAGAGCTGACAGACCCTTTCCCCTAAGGCCAGTGTAATAGCCAAAGACCCACAAATGATTTAGGAGTAGCAGCACAGATAGTTAGGAGTAACTCATTCATCCCAAAGAGAGAAACTCAAGAGATAGAAGAGAATAGAAGAGCACCACAGCTCAGGAAGACTAACGCTTGCCCAGTGACATCTCCTCTCTCTCTCCACACTCAGCAATCATACCTGTTCCCATGGGTTCAATTATCATTTCTATGCTGATGACCCTGATCAAAATATCATCACTAGTCCCTTTCCTCAGCCCATTCTTATGTCACTTACTGCTTATTGGACATTTTGAACTGGATGAGTCATTGTCATTTTGAACTCAACATGACCAAAATAGAACTCATTATCTTTTCCCCAATCCTCTCCAGTTCCCCAATTCCCTATTATTGGCCAGGGCATCACCTTCCTCCAAGGCACTCAAGTTTATGACTTCAATGTCATCCCCAACTTCTCACACTCACTCCAGAGAGGCAATTAGATGCCAACTTCAGGCGATTCTACCTCTCTAATAGCATCTTCCCTCTTCTCCATACTCACACCGACTTCATCCCCTCTTGCCTGAAATATTGCAATGACCTACTGGTTGATGTCTCTGTCTCAAGTGTCTCAAAATCCTCTCTAGTCTAGGGACATTTAGGTGCACAGTAGATAGGGCACTGGTCCTGGAGTCCAGAAGTTAATTCCAGCCTCAGGCACTTAATACCTCTATGACCCTGGACAAATCACTTAATCTCCAGGTGCCTCAGCTTCCTCATCGATAAAATGGGGATAATAATAGTACCTATCTCACAGAATTGTTGTAAGCATCGAAAAAGTGTTTTAAAGTGCTTAGCAGCAGTATCTGGCACATAGTAGCCAATCTATCAATGGTAGCTATTATTATTACTATTATTAACCTATCTTCCATACATAGATTTGCCAGAGTGATGTTCCTGAAGCCTGACTATTTAATTCCTCAGCTGAATAAACTCCAGTACTTCCCTATCAGCTCTAAGATCAAATTCGAACTTCTGTGTTAAGCTTTGGAAGCTCCTTAACAATTTTACTCCAACCTACCTTTCCAGTCTTATTATGAATTTCTCCTCTTTGGTCCAGCCAAAGTGGTGTTGCAGCTGTTGTACACACATGCCATTTCATCTCTGGTCTCTGTACTTTGGCATAGGCTAGAATGTGCTTTCTTGTTCTGGTTCTTGTTCTTGTTCTTCTTGTTCTACTTCTTCTTTTTCTTGTTCTTGTTCTTCTCCCTTTTCTTCTTCTTCTTGTTCTTCTTGTTCTTCTTGTTGTTCTTGTTCTCCTTCTTCTTCTCCTCCTCTTCCTCCTTTTAGAATCCCTAGTCACAGTCAATGCTCAGCTCAACCATCCCCTCTCATTTGAGGCTTTCTGCAAGTCCCCAGCTAAAGGGCCCTTCTTCAATTATCATATATTTATTCTGAATATATGTATATATATATATATGTACACATATACACATATATACACACAGTACACATACACACGTCTCTCTCACACATCAAGAATCAGTCAAACAAAATCTAAAGAATGAAAAAATAGGAGAAAACATGAAATATCTGATTGGAAAAAGAACCGACCTGGAAAATAGATCTAGGAGAGACAATCTAAGAATTATTGGTCTACCTGAAAGCTATGATGAAAAAAAGAGGCCGGACAGTATCTTCAATGAAATCTTTAAGGAAAATTGCCCAGAGGTCCTAGAACCAGAGGGTAAAATTGTCATCGAAAGAATCCATCGATCACCCCCTGAAAAAGATCCCAAATTGAAAACTCCAAGAAATATTATAGCCAAATTCCAGAACTACTAGGTCAAAGAGAAAATCCTGCAAGCAGCTAGAAAGAAACAATCCAAATATCATGGAACTACAGTCGGTATCATGCAGGATCTTTCAGCTTCTACATTAAATGACAGGAGAAATTGGAATACGATATTCTGAAAGGCAAAGGAGCTTGGACTACAACCAATGATCAACTAACTACCCAGAAAAACTGACCATAATTTTCCAGGCAAAGAGATGGACATTCAATGAAATAAGGGAATTCCAGACATTCCTGATGAAAAGGCCAGAGCTAACGGAAAATTTGATCTCCAAATACAAAACTCAAGAGAGACGTAAAAAGGTAAATGGGGGAAAAACCTCTAGTTAATAAATAAGGCTAATTAATTAATTACATGCCTATAGAAGATTGTTTTGTTTTATATATGTTATATATATATATATGTCAATCTTGAGAATAGTATACTCATTATGACAATTGAAAGGGATATTCATAGACTGTGGATATCAGTATAAAATAACTGATATAATGATAAAAAATATAATTAAAAATATGAAGGGATGGTTCTGAGAGAAGAGGTAAGGAGGTAGTAGAAAAGGATAAATTACATCACATGAAGAGGCACAAAAACATATTATGGTAGAGGGAAAGAAGGGAGGGAGAAGAGCAGTATTGAGCTTTACTCTCAAACAGATTTGGTTCAAGAAGGGAATAAAATACCCTGATAAGTATAGAAATTTAACTTGTCCTACAGGTAGTAGGAGGGAAAAGGGAAAAAAGGGAGGGGTGTGGTCAGAAGGGAGAGAACAAGTAGCAAGTGGAAAATAGTAAGATAAGGGAAGGGAGTCAAGAGGGAGGGTAAACTGAGGAAGGTGGCAGGAAAAACAAAGCTTTGTTGAGGAGTGGAAGGGAAAAGGGAGAAATAAAAGCATAAATGATGGGAAATAGGATGGACAAAAAACAAGTAATCATAACTGTGAATGTAAATGAGATGAACTCTGCCATAAAATGGAAGTGGACAGGAGAATGGATTAAAAACCATAATCCTACAATATGCTATTTACAAGAAACACATTTGAAACAAGGGGATACACACAGGGTAAAGGTAAAAGGCTGGAGTAAAATATATTGCCCCTCAGCTAAAGTAAAAAAAGCAGGAAAAGAAATCCTAATCTCAGACAAAGCAGAAGCAAAGATAGATCTAATTAAAAGAGATAAGGAAGGACACTACATCCTGTTAAAAAGCACCATAAACAATGAAGCAATATCACTGTTTAACATACATGCACCAAGTGGTATGGCATGCAAATTCTTGGAGGAGAGGTTAAGGGAGTTACAGGAAGAAATAGACAGCGAAACTATAATAATGGGAGACCTCAACCTCCCCCTGTCTGAACTTGATAAATTTAACCTCAAAATAAACAAGAAAGAAGTTCAGTAGGTGAACAGAATTTTAGAAATGGCAGATATGATAGACCTCTGGAGAAAACTGAATGGGGATAAAAAGGAATATACTTTCTTCTCAGTAGTACATGCCACATACTCAAAAATTGACCATGTACTAGGGCATAAAAACCTCACAATCCAGTGCAGAAAGGCAGAAGCAGTCAAAGCATACTTTTCAGATCATGGTGGAATAAAAATTATTTGTAATAAAGAACCATGGAATAAGTAAGCTAAAAATTAGTTGGAAACTAAATAATCTAATTCCAAAGAATCAGTGGGCCAAAGAACAAATCAGAGAAACAATTAATAACTTCATTCAAGAGAATGGCAATAATGAGACAACATACCAAAACTTATGGGATGCAGCAAAAGCAGTTGGGAAGTTTTATATCTTTAAATGCTTACATGAATAAAATAGAGAAAAAGGAGATCAATGAATTGGGCATACATCTGAAAAAGCTAGAAAAAGAACAAATTGAAAAGCCCCAATTCAATACCAAATTAGAAATACTGAAAATCAAAGGAGAGATTAATAAAATTGAAATCAAGAAAACTATTGAATTAATAAATAAAACCAAGAACTGGTTTTATGAAAAAAAAACAATAAAATTGATAAACCTTTGGTCGATTTGATTAAAAAAAAGAAAGAAAATCAAATTACCAGTATCAAAAATGAAAATGAAGAGGAAATTAAAACAATAATTAGCAATTATTTTGCCCAATTGTATGCCCATAAATTTGACAATATCTGCAAAAATATAAATCGCCCAGGTTAACAGAAGAGGAAGTAAAATTTCTAAATAATCTCATCTCAGAAAAAGAAATTGAGCAAGCCATCAATGAACTCCCTAGGAAAAAATCTCCAGGGCCAGATGGTTTTACATGTGAATTTTGTCAAACATGTAAAGAGCAATTAATTCCTATACTTTATAGACTATTTGGGAAAAAAGGTAAGGAAAGAGTCCTACCAAATTCTTTTCATGGTACATATATGGTACATATATGGTACTAATACCCAAACCAGGAAGAGACAAAACAGAGAAAGAATATTATAGACCAATTTCCCTAATGAATATTGATGCAAAAATTTTAACTAAAATATTACCAAAAAGTTGCAGCAACTCATCACAAGAAAAATACACAACGACCAGGGAGGATTTATTCCAGGAATGTAAGGGGGATTCAATATTAGGAAAACTATCAGCATAATTAATCATATCAACAAAAAAACTAGCAGAAATCATATGATCATTTCAACAGATGCAGAAAAAAGCCTTTGACAAAATACAACACCCATTCCTATTAAAAACACTAGAAAGCATAGGAATAAATGGAGGCTTCCTTAAAATTATAAAGACCATCTACCTAAAACCAGCAACAAGCATTTTTTGTAATGGGGACAAGCTAGATGCCTTCCCAATAAATCAGGGGTGAAACAAGGGTGTCCATTATCACCCCATAATTCAGTTTGGTACTAGAAATGTTAGCAGTAGAATAAGAGAAGAAAAAGAAATTGAAGGAATTAGAATGGGCAAAGAAGAAACTAAATTATCATGTTTTGCTGATGATATGATTATTTACTTAGAGAATCCTAGAGAATGAAGATAAAAAGTACTTGAAATAATAAACAACTTTAGCAAAGTGGGAGGATATAAAGTAAACCCACATAAATCCTCGGCCTTCCTATACATTACTAAAAAGCCCAACAGCAAGAGATAGAAAGAGAAATCCCATTCAAAGTTATTGTAGACACTATGAAATATTTGGGAGTCTATCTGTCAAGACAACCCCAGGGCCTCTATGAACATAGTTATGAAACAATTTTCACGCAAATAAAGTCAGATGTAAATAAATAGAAAAATATCAGTTGCTCATGATTGGGCCGAGCTAATATAATAAAAACGTTAATTTTACCTAAATTAATTTATCTATTCAGTGCCATTCCAATCGAATTACCAAACAATTATTTTACAAAGCTGGATAAAATAATAACAAAATTCATCTGGAAGAACAAGAGGTCTAGAATATCTAGGGAATTAATGAAAGGAAGTGCTAAGGAAGGTGGCCTAGCCATACCAGATATAAAACTGTACTATAAAGCAGCAGTCATCAAAACTACCTGATACTGGCTAAGAAACAGAGTTGTGGATCAGGGGAATAGGATAGGTACACAAGATGCAGTAGTCAACGACTATAGCAATCTACTCTTTGATAAACCCAAAGAATCCAGCTTCTGGGCTAACAATTCACTATCTCACAAAAACTGCTGGGAAAATTGGAAAATTGTAGGGCAGATACTGGGCATAGACCAATATCTTACACCATATACCAAAATAAAGTCAAAACGGGTTCATGATTTAGGAATAAAGGCTGATACTATAAGCACTTTGGTTAAGCAAGCAATAGTTTACCTATCAGATTTATGGAAAAGCAAAGAATTCATGACACAACAAAAGATAGAAAGCATTACAAAATGCAAAATGGATAATTTTGAATATATGAAATTGAAATGTTTTTGTATGAGAAAAGCCAATGCCACAAAAATTATGAGGGAAGCAGAAAATTGGGAGAAAATCTTTACAACCAGTGTCTCTGATAAAGGTGTCATCTCTAAAATATACAGGGAACTGAGCCAAATTTATAGGAATACAAGTCATTCCCAAATTGAGAAACAGTCAAAGGATATGAACAGGCAGTTTTCAGAGGAAGAAATTAAAGATATCTACAGGTATGCGAAAAATGCTTGAAATCACTTCTGATTAGTGATTACAAATGCAAATCAAAACAACTCTTAAGTATCACATCTCTCCTGTCAGATTAGCTAAAATGACAAAAGAGGAAAATGATAAATGCTGGAGAGGATGTGGGAAAATTGGAACGTTATTACATTGCTGGTGGAGTTGTGAACTGATCCAGCCATTCTGCAGAGCAATTTGGAACTATGCCCAAAGGGCTATAAAAATGTTCATACCCTTTGATCCAGCAATACCGCTTCTAGAATTGTATCCCAAATAGATCACACAAGTGGGAAAGGGACCCATATGTACAAAAATATTTATAGCGGCTCTTTCTGTAGTAGCAAAGAATTGGAAATCAAAGGGATGCCCATCAATTGGGGAATGGTTGAACAAGTTGTGGATATGAATGCAATGGAATACTATTGTGCTATAAGAAATGGGGAAGATATGGACTTCATAACAAACTGGAAAAACCTACACAATATAATGCTGAGTGAGCAGAGCAGAGCCAGGAGAACATTAAACAGGACCACAGATATACTGATTCTGTGATGACTAACCCTGATAGACTTTGCTCTTCTTAGCAATAGAAGGTGCAAAGACAACTCCAAAGGACTCATGATGGAGAGAGCCATCTACATCCAGAGAAAGAACTATGGAGTCTGAATGAAGATTGAGGTACATTGTACGCTCTCCTTTTTTTCCCTTTTTTTCTCTTTTATTTTTGGGGAGTTTTTTTGGTTCTGTTTCTTCTTTCTCAAGATTCATTCCATTGGTAATAATTCTTCTTTACAACTTGACTAGTGTGTAAATAAGTTCAACGTGAAGGTATATGTAGAAGATACATCCGAGTCCGTGCCGTCTTGGGGAGGGAAGGGGGGGCGAAGAAAATCTGGAACTCAAAATCATGTGGAATTGAGTGTTGTAAATTAAAAATAAAAAATCTTAATTATAAAAAAAAGATGTCATGAGGGCACTCACAGTATTTTTCCAATCTTTCCTTCCTTGTTTTATGAAACTACCTTTGCCCTAACACAAATTGAGTCAGTAGGCATGTAGAAGGAGCTCCTTACTGTCACTTATGCCATCTCCCAGTTGGTTATATGTGGGGCTCACCGTACCCTTCGTAATGAGGAGTCTGGGGTCGGGAGTGTCGCCTGGTTGTTTGTGTTGCCGATTCAAGCACTATTTACGTGTTTCCATTGGTGCAAGAAGCTGTTGAATGATACCAGCTCCTGTGTATCCTTTCACACATCCCCCTCAAATGTAAACCTTTCACATAGCTAATTCCTTCACTTCTTCACTGCCCATTCTGACTCAAATACCTCCCCTTTCCCTTATATCTTTACAGAGAAAAATATTGGCAAGTAGGAGGGAACATTGAAGTTGTTATCATCCTTCTCAAGCACTTACATATCGGTGTGCATATAAGTAGATTAATGGATAGATAGCTAAGAAAGTCACTTGATGACATCTGACTAAGTTTCTCTATCTGTAAAATCCTAAAAGAGCATGGGAGCAGGCACACAGCATTGTTCCACTCCATTGGTGACTGGAAAAGCATGAGTGTATTGTCCATCATCTAAAACCTGGACAAGCATGCCATCATGAAATTGATGTACAATGCTGAGAAACCTGTCTGGGCAACCAAATTTTGACATAATTTTCCATAAGCCCTCATGACTGACAGTATGAAAGACCTTGGTCAGATGTACAAATGTTGTGTACAGACCTCTCTTCTGCTCCTGGCATTTCTCCTGGGATCATCGGGCAGCAACCACCATACCACCGACCGTTCCTCGGCCCTTTCTGAAGCCACACTGTCTCTCAGGTAGTTGACCATCTTCCAGGTGAAGAATCAGCCTATTAAGAAGGACTCTGGCAAGAATCTTGCCAGCACTGACTAAAAGAGAGATGCCCTGTGATTGTCATAGGCAATCTATTTCCTTTATTTTATAGACATGGACAATGGAGGCATCCTTGAACTCCTGAGGGATAACCTCCTCTTGCCATATAACGTGGAAAATTTCAGTCAGCTTTTGTGTGAGCAATGGACCCCCTACCTTTTATATCTCAGCTGGAATAGAATCAGTACCAGTTGCTTTGCCACATGAAAGGAGCCATGTTTTCAGTCATGTTGTCAAATGCTTTCAATGAGGGTGAACATGGCGTCAAGGTCAGCTACCACACTGATGGTAAATTCTTCAACCTGAAAAGGCTACAAGCCAAGGCCAAAGTGGAGGGAGTGTTGGTGCATGATTTTCTGTTTGCAGATGATTGTGCACTCAGTGCAGCCTCTGAAGCTGAGATGCAGCAAAGTATGGATCAATTCTTTTCTGCTTGAGCTGATTTTGGCCTAGCAACACCAAGAAAACAGGTGCTCCATCGGCCACCACCACATCATCCATATGTGGAACCATCAGGTATAGCAAATGGAGACATTCTGAATGCTAAGGATTGCCCGTTGATTTGTTGTGTTTGTCCTTCATTTTTGAAGAGGACTATGACATCAGGGAAATGATGACATGACTTGCAGCTGGCTTTGATTTGAGTGAGGGAGGGCTGTTCAAGGTCACCAGCCTCACTTTCTCCTGCAGAGCCATCTGGATCCAGTGACCTGATATTCACCAGGATAACTAGAGATGAGCCAAGATGCAATGGGAGACCCTGGCCCTTTTAGGCAAAGGCCATTTCATGTACTCACTTAGAGAGAGTTAAGGCCCATTCAGTGAAAAGGCCTTTTTAAGAAGAGTCAAGGGATGGCCCCTTTAAGTAGAAAAAAGGGTTAAAATCAAGCTGGGAGGGGAAGACTCTCAGGGTTGCTGTTCCAAAGAGAAACAATTACTATTGACATTCACTCTAAGCCAGGATGGCCCAAGATGCAGTCATTAAATAGAGCTTGGGCAGGGACCTATTCATGGAATTCAGAAGTGAAGTGAAGTGGGTTTAAGGTTTGAAGGAGAAGGAAGGAGGAAAGAGGGAAGGAAGGAAGGAAGAAGGGAGGGAGGGAGGGAGGGAGGGAGGGAGGGAGGGAGGAAGGAAGGAAGGAAGGAAGGAAGGAAGGAAGGAAGGAAGGAAGGAAGGAAGGAAGGAAAGAAGATAGGAATCTAGCTAGTAAACCTCGGGTTAAGTGGGCAGCTTCTGGCCATCAAAATTTAAAAAATCGAAAGGGAGAGGACCCAACTAGAAGGGTTTCCTTTTCGGCAGCTCAGTCTACTCACAGTTTGTGTCTGTCCTTTGTTTTCTAAGAGGACCTGACACACCCATTGCCAGAGCTAGCTCAGTGTTTGAGAGGCTCCGAGGAGAAAGTGTGGGGGAGAAGAGGCATCAGACTGCCTACCAAACTGAAGGTCTACAGAGCCTTGGTGCTGACCTCATGGTTGTACCCATCACTTCCATTTGAACTGTCTTAGGAAGATTCTGAATATCAGCTGGCAGGATGAGGTACCAGACACTGAGGTCCTTACTCAACCTAAACTGCCAAGCATTCAAACTCTGCCTCAGACAGTGCAACTCTGATGGGCTGGACATATTGTTGAAACGCAAAATGTACACTTGCCAAAAAGACTGTTTTATGGAGAACTCATACAGGGCTAACATTAACATGGTGGTCAGAAGCAGCAATACAAGGATACTCTTAAAGTCTCTTAAGAACTTTGGAATTGATTGTGTGACATGAGAGAACTGGCACAGGACCGCTCAGCATGGAGTGCCCACATCAGAGAAGGTGCTGTGCTCTATGCGCAAAGCAGAATTGAAACAGCTCAAAGGAAATGCAGGGTGAGCAAGTTTAGAGAATCTACCCCAAGTGTCCACACGGACTATTTGTGCCAGACCTGTGACTGAGCACTCCGAGCTCATATTGGTCTGAGCAGCCACAGTCAGAAACACTAAAACTTGACTCTAGCATAGTGATGTCATTTTGGTCCTCTTCGAGAAGGGACAACAATCCAACCAAATCTGTAAAATGGGGATAATAGCACTTACCCTGCCCCAGGGCTGTGAGAATCAGATGGGATAAAGCATGTAAAGTGTTACATGTATATGAGCCATAATTATTGCTCTGACAAAATTGAGGCAGACGAACTAAGTGACCTATCCAGGGTGATGCAGCTAAGTAAACGTCTAAGGCTCGATTCAAACTCCTGTGTTCCTGATGTGAAGTTCAGCCCTCCAGCTTTTGTGTCACCCATCTGCTTCATATAACCAGAGCAGAATTTTTTTTTACAAATTTATTTTTAGTATAATTACCAGAACTTTAGAGGGATGGAATTTCTTGGCAGAGTATGTAATGCTCATTTAAAAAAATAAATAACTGTGAAATTTGTGTTGCTTTCTTAATATTTGTTACTAGTATTTGCCAGTGGCACGGAGCCGTAGAGTTGTGTACAAAGTGTGAACTAGATCATCCTGACTCTTACCATTTCATTAAAATTTTTTTTTTGCTTCGGTTAAATGAGCCAGAAGGAATTTTTTTTCCAAGAGGACTAAGTTCAGATACATTGTAAGGTTAGTTTTCTGAAGCATTTAGTCCATGAGAAAGAATGTATTGGGTCACGTTCTGAAAGTAACTTTTCGCCATATGCTATATATGAGACTGGCTGTAAATAATCGTAAAATGAAATGCCAAAATTTCCTCCAACATGTGGTTTCTCATTAAGTTTTGATGCAGCTTCTCTAAACCGAAAATGGTTGAGGGGCTGATTTCTTGTATTGTCAAGCTGTTTTCTGAGCACTTTTGTTGGCCCACCCACCTGGATATATAATTAACTTCAGCACCCGGAGGGCTTCTCAGAGAGTAGGGCTGTATTACTGGGAAAGGAAAAGCTTCTTTTCTGTAATAATACTGCCAAGTCTAAAGTAACTTCAGTGACCATTCTTTAATGATCCCACTTAAAGTCACATGGGATGAGAAGGGCAGGCAGTGGAGCCAAGGGTTATTTTAGGATGAACCTCAGGTAGTGACCTAACAGACACTCTAGTGTCCATCATTTCAGTCCCATGAACTAGGCTCTTGGTTTCTTCTTTTGCATGTATACTGATGCATACTTAGAATTAGGAGGGAGCATGATGGAGTGGAAAAGTATGCTGGATTTGAAGTCTAAGGACCTGAGTCAAATCACTGCCACCTGTGTGACCTTGAGAAATCACTTAACCTTTCTGTGCCTCCGTTTCTTTTTCTGGAAAACAAGTGGGTTGGATTAAATGACCTCTGAGGTCCTTCCAGCTCCAAATCTATGATCCCTTGAATTACAGGTGATTTCAAAGAGGAAATTTCCATACAAAAAGTAATAAGGACCAGTAGTAGCCAATCCATGTAGGGAGAAGATTATATGGATCAAAATTAAGATTTTGTTTTAGTTGTCACTAGACACAACTAATGGAGTTCACTTTTTTGGGGGGGAGGGGGGAAGGCAGGGTAATTGGGGTTAAGTGATTTGCCCAAGGTCACATAGCTAGTAAGGGTGTCAAGTGTCTGAGGTCACATTCAAACTCAGGTCCTCCTGACTCCAGGGCCAGTGCTCTACTCACTGCGCCACCTAGCTGCCCCTGGACTTCACTTCTACCCAAAGCTTTATTGGTATAAGTTTCTCTCAAGTAATTTGTATTTCATCCTCAAAAAATGAATGAACAAAAAAAGCGTTTATTAAATATTGAGCATGTTCTAAGCCCTGGGAACACATATACAAATTCAGAAAGATAGTAGCTTACACTTTCATAGGTAGGGAAAACATATAGGCCAGGGAGGGGAGTTTTGGTGGGAGGAGTCACAGGGATGGGGAATGGAACCATAGGGCCAGAGATCAACATGCCCTTTCTAGAAGCAATTCTAGGATTCATTTGATTAATGTTCCCCGAGCAGGAGGTAGAATGGAATTTGGGAGGAACTAGACATCAATGAAACAGATTGGGTGGATGACTAATGGGGTATAAAACATGTCTGATAGGGGTCCAGCTAGACATAGCAGGTTAAATGAGTTTTTACTCACTTTCCAATGAAGACAGCTCAATGAGACAGTGGAAATAGTTTCTTAGAAATCAGAGATTGTTGAATGGCACCCTTGGTAAAGGGCCAAGAAACCATGAGAAGACATGTAGGAATATGGTTCAGATGATGTCTGGGGACATTTTCTTGGTGGTTTTCCAAGGATGATGGGGAGAAGGTACTGATAGAGTTACATAGAACCTTGGTGCTAGAAGGGACCTCAAAGGCCATTTAGTTCCACACGTACATTAAAAAGCATCCCCTCTATATCATTCCTAGCAAGTGGCCATCCTAAATGGAGTGTGCAGTACCTTTAGAGGTAGCACATTCCACTTTTTTGGGAAGTTCTTCCTTAAATCAAGCCTAAATATAGTTATTGTTGCATGAGAGAATTGTTCCTTTGTATCTTACAAGAGTATCTTGATAACCCAGGTAAGATTAGGCAGTTATTGGGCATTTATTAAGGACTTGATGTATGCCAGGCCCTTTGCTAAGGTGGGGTATCTTTGTGGGGGATATTAGATCTATCAGTAGTTTACATGTTAGTGTGAATTAGATCAATCATATTCCTTCTTAATGACAAGTTTAGAGAAAGTGAATTTTGATGATTGGGAAATGAATAATTTTGGAGCCTTAGTGTGCCACCTTAGGAAATACCTGTTTCTGAGTATTGAGTGAATGTTATCCTTTTCATTTTACAGATGGGAAAGCTGAGGAAGTGATTTGTGACAGTTTATATAGCTTTTCAATGACAGCTCACAACAAAACCTGGGTTAGGCACTCGTTCCAACACGTCATGGTTCAGAGTGGTTTTTGGTTTCGTTTTCATCTTTATTTTTTATGCTCTTCACCCTTCTGCTTATTGTGCTATAGCTGAGAGAGTCCTGGCCTTGAGATAGTGAGGACTGGGGCTTATATCCCAACTGGGGCCCTTGCGAGAGAGCTGACCCTGGGAAAGTCACCCTCTCTCATCCTCAGTTTCTGCATCTGTCAAATGTCGATGATGATAGTACTCACTTTACAATTTTGTCATGAAGTTCGAGTGAAATGATAGATGTGAAGCACTTCGTAAACTTAAATCCTGTGCAGATATGAGTTACTGTTTTGGTTTTAGTTGTTGGTATTGGCAGTTAGGAGGTCCAGTGGATAGGACACCGGACTCTGAGTCAGGAAGATCTGAGTGTAAGTCTAGCCTCAGATTTACCAGCTGTGTGACCCTTGGCAAGGCGCTTAACCGCTGGCTGACTCAGCTTCCTCAACTGTAAAATAGGGATACCTTGTCCCTATTTTAAGACCCTATCTCTCAAGGCTATTGTAAGGATCACCAAAGACAATATCACAAAAATTCTGTATAAATACTATAGGTTATTATTGTTGTAGTTAGGACCAACACTTCTGCTGCCTACCTCTAAGGGTTAATGAAGGAAAGGTGCTACAGACATGTTAGGAATTTTAAAAATTTTCTTCTCTTTCTTGGCTACAACTTCCTTATCTGTGGATTGGATCAGATGATCTTTAAGGTCCTCTCCACCTCAGAATTGCTGTGAATCCTTTTTCACATTTTTTAAATAACCCTCCAGAGTAACTCATATTTTCATTTTGCAAGTACCTGGATACTAGTTTTTAAAAAAAATACTCTGTATTGACCAATAAAGCTTTTATGACTCCATCCAGTTACAATTCAGGCTGGAAACTGCTGACCCCTGGTGCACAAACCTATGTTTTACTCAAAATTCATGATAGTTTCTTTATGGAGGCGGAGCAGAGCTGAATAAAATGGAAAAAATCTCTCAGCAACAATGAACCACCAATTTAGGACACAGATCTTATTGTTAGGACATTAGTGCCTTTATCTTGTTAGAGAAAACCCATCCCCAGATTGAAATTTGTCACGTGATTACGTACAGGAAGCTTTCTCTTTGTGGTTCAGGCTCACGCTGGGGTGCTAGGCTTTTCTTGTCACATCAGATTAAACATCTTCTATTTCTCTCAGGCTCAGATTCTGAGCTCTTTTACTGTAAATCCAAACTGCCTCCACAGCATGCTAGGTCTTGGCTCCATTTTGGGGAAATTTTGTGTGCTTCTGTAAACATGGGCTCAGTTTCAGATGGGTCATGAAAGGTGATGTCTAGAGAGTTTTGCCCAGTTCTCAGTTTGGCTGCCAGAGTTTCCCATCGCTCCCATGTGCAAATCTTCCTGGGTTCAAATGGACTGGAATGGTCATGGCACTCAGCCACTGGCCTTTTGGAGTAGCAAGCTGACGCTGCGGCTTGGATTTCAGGTGAGGAGCCGCAGAAAAACGCAAGGCAGAGAGGCTTGGCTCATGACACTAAAAGGCTTTTATTTTCTATTTGAGCCACACCTCAGACTTTTTTTTCACTTCAAATGCCTTGTCCCATTTTTTTCCTGCCCAGGGCATTTCAAATCCTCTGCTTCTGGATCCCGAGGAAGAATGATGACTAGGACATGGTAACTGGGACTTTTTCATAGGGTCAAAACATGACAGGGGGGCCTTTAGCAGACTGGAGACTCCCTCCATGTGCCCTGTGCTTCACAGTCCTCTTCTGGACCATTCTTATGTGGCACCGTGGGATTATGAGGTGTTCAGGGAGGACTAACACCTCTGGTGTGAGGGGTTACCAAGCCTGCTCATCCAGCTTTGGTGTCTACCTGACATTCAGGTCTCACCTAAGGCTCCAAGAAGCTGGAGCATGTGCAGTGGCCACACCTCATAATCTGTTTCAGCAGATCAAGTATAGCAGGAGAAGGGTAGCCATGGGGCCTCTAACCCATTGGTGAGTTGGGGGGGGTTGTCTACCTCAAATATGTGAAGACTTCCCCCAGTGGAACAGGTGGATGTGAACAATGTGTTCCAACAGGCCATGAAAGTGGTAGAAGCAGGCACTGTGGGGTGCGTAGAGCTTGGCCAGACATCAGAGATGCCTAAGTCACCCACTCCAGGTTGGGCCATTGCCAGTCGTGTGACTTTTATCTTGCCACTGCTTTGATGACTCTGGGAGAGTGAAGCTGACTACTTTGTGCAGCTCTACCTCACTTAAATCCAACTCACCTGTGAGTCAAGACATCACCTCACGGTGTCATTGATCCTCTTGGAAAACAATGGACAAACAGCAACAATCTGGCACAGTCCACTCTCTCACCCACAGTGCTCCTATGTACACTTACTTTACCCAAAGACCATCTTTTGTCCCACCACTGCTACCGTCGACCTTCCCTGGAACTGTCTTACCTCAGGCGAGAGTTCCACGTTATAGCTCTAGCCATGAATGGAAATCGTTCTTCTCTCTCACAAGTCACAAATTCTGAAAAGCAGATGGAGAGGTCAAGGCACTTGTTCCTTCTCAAGTAGCCACCATTGGATGCATAGTCCTGATTCCCTCCTTCCTCCCCAACTCCCCCATCAGTTAGGGAAATAAGCATCAGCCCTACTTTACAGCTGCTCATGTCTGGTGAGGTCACAGGCTACAGCTACAGAATGAAGGATTTAGGTCATCTATACAGATACTTTTTTAAAGCCTGGAATATTGTTAAACAGTGTCATGCATAGCAGAGACTGTGAAGACTTTTTTGCTTCGGTCTTTCAAAAATAGATTTTCATCAATTTGACAATGTTCTAGGTGTAATGAGACCTGAAAAGACAGGAATGGCCATGGGCCAGCTCAAAATGCCTTCTGGGCTTACAACTGAGTTTATTAACCATTTAGTAAATAATTACCTTTTGCCTACTTATTTATTTTAATAACAACATATCTTGCAACATTGTGTGATAGGAAAAAACCCCAAGATATGGAGTTAGAAGACCACAGTTTTGGTTTTTCCTCTGCAACTTAATAGCTGTGTGACTGGGCAAATTGCTTCTTCTCTCTGGGTCTCATTTTCCTTACTGAAAAAATAAAGAGTTGGACTAGAAAGATAATTGCTAATATCCCTTCTAGCTCTATACCCATGATCCTAAGTGATGTTACATTGCTTATTTGGATACTTAATATTTCCAAACATTGCTGATTTCCTGTTGAACTGAAGTGATAAGCACAAATAAAAAAATATTCAGCCTCAGTAGGTCAGTGATTGATAACTCTTAAAACATTAGCTAAGAGAAGAATGCTTTATTATAAAAAAAAACTGCTGGGAACCCTGGAGAGTAGATTGGCAGAAAATGCAATCAGATTAGTGTTTTATATCATATACAGCAGTAAATCTACTTATATTATATAGCACATACAACAAAAATTCTGTGCAACATTTTTAAAAATTCAAGTAAAATGGAAGAAGTTACTTGGCACAGCTTCGGCTAGGACAGAATTATTAAACAAACACGGGATAGAGGAGATCATAGAGGAGGGAAAAAGACAACTTCAATTCATAAAATTAGAAGAAAAAATTTGTATGAATAATGCATAGGAAGAGGAACTATCAATTGAGGGGAAATGCTCTGTATTAAATAAGGTAGGGGCTAGGCTGGTAATGTCAATGGTATAGGGAATTCCCACATGAGGGGACTCTACCCATGGAGGTTAGCATCTTCTCTGGAATTTATAACCTGAGTCCAGAGCGCTGAGTGGTAAAACAACTTGTACAGGGTCAAATGTCTGTGGCAATTAAAAAGGCTTGAGAGACATAATTTCTGGGTAATTTAATCCTTTTATTAATAAGGCCAGCATGCCACTAATGGACGGTCATTTGGCCCTGTCTCTTAGACCAAAGACAATAATGGTGGGCAGCTCAGGTTTTATATGTTCTTCTGGAAGAGGAGTGGAAATAAATTCTGATTTGCTAAGAACAAATATTACCACGAGGGGCTGAGAGTAACATCACGTCACTCTTGGACAGAGAAACTATCTCTATACCCAGACCACCCCCAGCCTTGGGTAATTTAATTCAAAGAATTTATCCCCCACCCAAGCCTGAGCAGAACACAGTGGCTACTCCACCAGGCTTGGGTCTTAAACAAGAAAGTTAGTCCAGTTTCATTATCAGCAATGTCCTTTAAGAGACTGAACTTTTTAAAATCAGCACTTTAGAAGAAGGAGAGAGCTCTGCATCTCCCTAAGTCACTGGTTATTAATAAAATGGTTACCACGTGTCAGAGACAGGACTTGAACTAGGCTCTTCCAGGCTCTGAGATCAGCTGTCTGTTTCAACAATCCGGCTAGCAGTTTCTGTGGGGTGGAAGATTCACCCACAGCCAGCACCCAGAATGCTGCCAATGGCACAGATTCTTTTGATCTGCTTAACTAAAGAAAGCAAGGTGAAGGGGTTGACCAGCTTATTTTAATTCAGCATACGAATATCATTCACTTAGTTCGGAGGAAAAAGCCAGCACCCTGAACTTCAGAACAAAATACAAACAAATTACAAACACCAACTGACAGACATTGTTTGATTCAAATCCCAATACATAGTTACCAGAGTTCAACAAAGTCTCAGCATCTGGGTTTACAAGCTGGAGGGCTCCTTAGCAACAGCTGCCTGGAGTCTCCTTATCAACACCATCTCGAGAGCCCTGCACAAATGGCTCTGTCCTCCCTTCTTACAGGGCTTCAGATGTCATCAAACGTCATCTGAATGACCAGAATTTAGGCTCTGGTGATTGGTTCTTGAGTTGGCCCCTCCCCTTAGGACCCTGGGAGGTTCACATCCACATAGATTAGGTTAACACCTAATAGGGCATGGCTCTGGAGTTAACACCTCACCTTAGCCAGCCCCACCTTGGGCCCCACCCCAGTCATCCTACATAGGTTCCACACCTAATAGGGGTTTGGGCCTGGGGCTTAGCACCTAGTAAGGCTCAATGAAATACACTG
>CM053624.1:16668950-16680889 GCA_028646595.1 Phalanger gymnotis
CCGACACACTGTCTCCTCATCGTACTACCCTGCCTCTCATCAAAGATATACTGGATATCTATAGTAAAAGTCTTATATTCAAGATAGATCAATATTTAACTGTATGAGACCAAGAGCCATTCCCAATACCGAAGTAGTCAAAGGACATGACGTTTCTTTAATCCCAATAACTGTGAGGTTTCCTTCATACCCAAGACATTGGCAAAGATTAAACAAAAGACAGAAATAGTTACTCCTGGGAATGTGGAAAGACTGATAGACAGCTGGAGGATGTGGGAATTGGTCCAACCACTACACGACTCAGCATTTTTAGAGAAGTCACTCACCTGTTCAAAGCCTTCAGCTCAGAGATACCGTTACTGGGCATGAACCTCAAGGAGGCCAAAGAAAGAAACTCCACATATCACAAAACATTATAGCCATGCTAATTTGTGGTAGCAAAAGCCTGGAAGCAAAGCAGGATCACAGATTTAGAACTAGAAGGTATTTTAGAGGTTATTTTCTCTGACCTCATTATTTTAGAGTTCAGAAATTTAGACCTAGATGGGTCAAGAGATTTGCCCAAGGGGGAGGGAAAGGAAAGGGTACAATCATTATTAAGAGCTTACTATGTGCCAAGCATTGTGCTAAATGCTTTACAAATACATCTCACTTGATCCTCTCCATGGCACTGTAAGGTAGACGCTACTATCCCCTTTTTACAGTTGAAAAAATAGAGGCAGGTGAAGGTGTTTGACTTGCCCAGGATCACACAGATAGTAAATGTCTGAGGCCAAATTTGAACTCAGGTCTTCTTGACTTCAGGCCCATCCACAGTGCCACCTGGATGCTAAGGGCACTTGGGTAGTAAGGAGAAGAACATAGATCTGAACTCCCGACCTCTGGTTACAAATCCAGTACGCCCCCGGGAAATGGAGGAACACAATGTTATAGAATATTATTGTGCTTTTAGGAATGATGCATATGGGAAATCCAGAGCAGATCTAGATAAAATGGGAAGACTCTCCATTAATTTAGGATGTGGATTTTAATGGGAAGAAATAAGAATCTGTACAAAGTGAATTGAGCAGAACTGGGAAAATTAAACAGTTAGCATAATAACATAATCGCAAAGAACGCCAGAATAGAGACAAACACTTTGAACTTAAATTGATCAGTCTTGGCACTGGACAGAGATGAAGCAATGCATTTCTCTCCATTCCTTGGGAACGCAGGGGCCTGGGTCTATGCAATACTGCATATCAATTGTGTAGTTGGCTGTGCTTGGTTTCTTCCCTTTATTACAAGCTAAGGTATTATGGGTAGAGAAGGGGAGCGTATCCTGAAATGACTATGACATAAAAACATGACGCATCGAGAAGACTTCAAAAATAGAAAGATGGTTGTTTTCACTCATGTCCTTGTTTCCTCCATGGTCATTCTCCATAGGTGCACATCAAATGCATCCATGCTTGGTAGGTAGGTCAGACAATGCATTACCAGGTACAGTGTAAACCCCTCGAGGGCAGGTATTAGGTTTTGTTTTGTTTTTGGTCTTTGTATCCCTAGTGCCCAACTCAGTGCTTTGTACATAGTAGGTGCTTGATAAATATTTGTTAAATGGAATCATCTTGAATTTAAAAGTATAAAGGAACCTAGAGGTCATCTAGTCTGATCCCCTCATTTTACAGGCCCAGAGGAATTAAGTTGCTTGCCAAAGGTCACATAGTGGTAAATAGCATAGTTAGTATTTCAATCTAGATCATTGGACTCCAAATGCAGTGGTCTTTCCATTATCCTATGGTGCCACTGCCATTTAAAATGTCCTCATTAAAAAAAATACCCACTCTCTTGAGCTTCAGAGAGGAGACAGAAAAACCCAAAGATTCAGGGTCACTAAGCTTCTGGGATTGGCGCTGTCTGTAGGAAGAAGTTGTATACAGCAAACATTTAATAAATGTTTGTATAAACAAAGGGAAATGAGCTTAGTAAAGAACCTCTCCACAGGCTGCTCAAGGGGCTCTCTTTCTACAGCCTGCTAGTGGGCTTTCCACTTGAATCCTCCTCAATTTCTCAGGAAGGAAGGAAGCCAGCATTTTATTGAGCATGTAGGACACTGCGCTGTGCATTTTACAAATAATCTCATTTGATCCTCAAAACAATCCTGAGAGATAGATGATAATAAATTCTTCATTTTGCGGTTGAAGATAAATAAAGCCAGGGTCACAAAGCTTATAAACATTATAAAGGCTGGATTTGAACTCGGGTCTGTTCTGACTTCAAGGCTGGTGCTCTATCCACTAAGCCACCCAGCTGCCTCCAGCAGGGCAGCCTCTAGCAGAGCTTTTGGTCACCTAATACAGCCTTCAGGAACGCAGGGTCACCTCCTCACCACACTGAGGCTGTGGGGGAGGATTTGGTTTGTTAAACAGAAGTCCTTGTGTCACATGTAACTGGGCTCTCACCAGAGCATTAGGAAATATCTTCCTTTTTTGGCCAAAAAATGTGGTCACTGAAGACACAGGACTCCAAGATGAAGCAACATCAACACATTGAGAGGCTCCGGGATCAGAGGCACAGCTGTTTTTCAGGTGGCCTCGGGGAGCAGAACATCCAGGACAACTGGTCCCGAGGCTGCTTCTATTTAGGAGGATCATTGCTACTCCTCACCCTCCTACTAGGGTTCAACCAGAGACTGAAGCAAGGGAAATGACGGTCATCAAAAGGCCAACACCTGAATTTGAAAAAAGAAAAACCAAATAGATGATGTATTTTTTTATTCCCCCTCCTTCTAAAATTTAAATAAAGACAAGAACTTATTACAAAAAGAGAAACTGTGTGACTGAGTAACTCATTCTCACTCTCACAACTCCCTAAGACTAAACATTACCGACAAGTGTCTGATATGTATCCCATGAGTGGAAGGCATTTCCATACTGGGAAGGAAAACAGAGGTCTGGAGTAAAACTAAAAAAATGGAGCAGTAACTATGGTAGATGCTGAGAATCCAAAGACTAAAATTCAACAGTCTGATCCCCTAAAGGATGGAAAATATTTGTCTAAAGAAGAATTGTAGAAAAAAATCTCCCTGGCCAGAAGAATCTCACACTGCAAATGTCCTCCAGGAACATAATAGTTCAAAGTGTTTCCCAGTGCACTCAGCTTGTGATTGTCTCCAGATCTATCCTTTCTTGCATAAGCAAGCTGGAAGCCTTTCACAGTTCACCTCACTGCGGTGTTCTCGGAACACAGCAGAGCTTTGGATTAATCACTAAGGCTCTTCTCAGGACATGCCCTGTTTGTCTTCTTTCTTGCAGAAAGAAATCTATCACCCCTCTCAGTAGGATATTCTGAGAAATCCATCAGTTAGTAAACATTTATTAAGCACCTACTATATGTCAGGCACTGTGCTAAGCACTGGGGTTACAGAAAGAAGGAAAAGATTGTCCCAGCTCTCAAGGAGCTTACAGGATGAGGGAAGGAGATATCAAGCAAACATATAGAGAGGAGAAATATGAAATAATTAAGAGAGGTCGGGGGCTACAATTAAGAGGGGTTGGGGAAGGCTTCCTGTAGAAAGTATGATTTTAGTTGGGACATGATGGAAGTCAGGGAAGCCAGCAGTCAAAATGGAGAGGGAGAGAATTCCAGGCATGGAGGGAGAGCCAGAGAGACTATTGGGAGCTGAGAGATGGAGTATCTTGCTTGTGGAACAGCCAGGAGGCCAGTGTCATTGGATTGAAGATTACATGTTGGGAGTAAAGAGTAAGAAGCCTGGAAAGGTAGAAAGGAGTTAGGTTATAAAGGGCTTGGAGGGCCAAATAGAGGATTTTATATTTGATCCTGGAGGTAATAGGGAGCTTTGGAATTTATTAAGTAGAGGAGTGAAATGGTCAGATCTGGGCTTTGGAAAACTCACTTTAGTGGCTGAATGAAGAATAGATTGGAGCGGGGACAGACCTGAGGCAGATAGACCCACCAGCAGCTTTGCAGTAGTCCAGATAGGAGGTGATAAGGGTCTTCACCAAGGTAGGGGCAGTGTCAGAGGAGAAAAGAGAATGTATTAGAGAGATGGTACAGATGTGAATGACAGGTCTCAGCATCAGCTTGGATATGGGGGGTGGGAGACAGTGAGGAGTCAAAGATGACTCAGGTCATGAGCCTGAGGGAATGGGAAAATGGTGTTGCCCTCTACAGTAATAAGGATGGTCCGGGCGGGGGGGGGGGAGATTTAGGGGGAAAGATAATGAGATCTGCTTTGGACATGTTGAGTTTAAGATGTTTACTGGACATTCATCGTGAAACATGAAAAGCATCTGGAGATGAGAGATTGTAGGTCAACAGAGAGGTTAGGGCAGGCCAGGTAGGCTTGAGGATTGTCAACACAGAGATAGTAATTATATCCATGGGTGCTGATGTGATCACCACATGAAGAAGTATAAAGGGAGGACAAAAGAGGGCCCGGGACAGAATCCAGAGGAACCCCTGTGGTCAGAGGCCATGATCTTGAAGATGGTCTGGCAAAGGGGAAGGAGGGTGATTAGTCAGGTAGGAGAAGAACCAAGGGAAAGTGGTGCCTGGAAAACCTAGAGAGAAGAGAGCATCAAAGAGGAGAGAGTGATAAACAATGTCAAAGGCTGCAGAGCGAGCTGGGAGAATGTGGATAGACAAAAGGCCATTAGATTTGGCAACTGAGAGATCATTAGTAACTTTGGAGAGTGCGGTTTCAGTGGAATTATAAGGTCAGAAGCTGGACTGTAAGGGGGCAAAAAGCTTGAGAAGGAAAAAATGGAGGCACCTGTTGTGGATGGTCTTTTCAAGGAGATTATCCATAAAGGGCGAAAGAGATGATGGTAGTTGGTAGGGATGGAAGGAGCAAGTAAGGGTTTTCTGAGGATGGGGGAGATGTGGGCATATTTGCAGGCAGTGGAGAAGTAGCCACCAGAGGGAGAAATATTAAAAATAGTGTGGATGACATAAGGGGCAATCTTTTGAATGAGAGAGGTTAGAATAGGATCGCTTGAGCAGGTAGGGGGATTAGCTTTGGTAAGGAGTAAGGCCACCTCATCATGTGACCCAGGGGTGATACAGGAGATAGTGGCAGAAGGCATCTGAATGATAGGAGGTGAGGAGGAAGGGAAAAGTAGGAGCTCACAGTGAATGACTTCATTTTTTTCCTGTAAAATATGAGGCAAAGTTTTCAGCTGAGAGGGTGGGGGAAGGGAGAGCAATGGTAGGTTTAAGGAGGGATGAAAAGGTTTGGTAGAGCCACTGTGGAGAGTGGGATATTGAACTAATAAGTGAGGCACAGTAGGATTGCCTGGCAATGGTGAGGGCCCAATTGCAGTTGTATAACATAAATTTGTATTAAACCCAGTCAGAATGGTTGTATGATTTTCACCATAATCATTTAGCATCACACATGAGTGGGAGAAGGTTGTGAATCATGGAAATGATAAGGCTGAGGTTTGGTAGGGTAAAATTGGTAACATGATAAGAGACTAGACAAGAAAGAAGGACAAAGTAGAGCTGATTTGGTTCACCAAGGGTCAAGATGGAGAAAAAAGGAGAAAATGGTTACTGAAAGGAGGAGGCCATCTCCCTTTTCCCATCTCCAGAGGAGATGATCTGGGAGATGATTGAAGGATCAAGGGATTAGAGGTCATCATGAGGATGAATGTTTGGTAAGGAAGGCAGAGAGAGAGGCAGAAAGCCAATAGATTACAGATAGATAAGGGAATTTCCTAATTCTTAAACATGGAGGTAGAATATTTTGAGGTGATGGCAAGATCAAGGACATGACCATCTTTGTGTATGGCTGAGGTAGGGTAGAGGAGTAGATCTTGGCAAGTGAGTAGGAAGTTGAAGAACTGAGTAGATCGAGTGTTTGAAAGAGAGATAATTTGTTGAAGTCTCCTAGTATGAGAGCAACAGCTGGGGAGGAGAGGAAAATTATGAGTCATGCACTGAACTCATTGAGGAAGGAAGGGGAGTGACCCGAAGGTCTATAGACAACAGCTACCAGAATTTCAATTAAGTGGTAGAGACGAACCGATTGAACCTTAAAGGAGCTGAGGTTACTGCCTGGTGGAAGTAGGGAGACTTGAAATTGGCAACGGGGAACAAAGAGTATTCTAACTCCCCTGCCTTTATCAGTGAGTTATGTGTTCAGTAATGGGATTTCTGGGCCAAAGATAGTTGTAAACAAATAATCAACAGTTGAAAGACTTTTCTCTCATAATTGTTAATTGTCTTCAGAATTACTGGGCCAATTCACAGTTCTACCAACAATGCATTAGTTTCAAAATGGTGATTTGACAAAATGATTAGTACAAAAGAAAAAAGGGAGGGCACTTTTGAAACCCTTAGCAATCCAGGTTTGCAGGCTCAATGTCCTCCTTCTCTCTATTCTGTTCTCCAACCTCTTATATCTAACGAGGTGCCAAGTTCTACTGATTCTCACTCCATACCAACTCTCCAAACCATCCCACCCATGGAGATACCACCATAGCCTGAGGATTCATGACCTCCTTCCTGGGCAATGGAAATAGTCAGCCACAAGGGATCTTGCTTAAAAACAGATGTAAGAGGGATTTAAGAAGTTCCTGGCAAACTGAGATTTTCAGATCAGAAGGACAATTATTCCCTCTCAACTTCAAGAGTGATTTAGATCATGAGAATGTCTGACCTGGAAAATGAGCTCATTTCAAGTCTATTAGCTTTTAAATGGACACGTGTGTGCGCGCGTGTGCGCGCGCGCGCGCACACACACACACACACACACACACACACACACAAAGAGAAAGAACTGGAGACCATGTGAGCTGAGGGGCAGCAGCAGTAGAGGACAGTGTCCCTATCCCCACCCCGGACTTAGTGAAGCTATCGAGAAAGAATTGTCAACACATGGGCAAATGGACCAAAGGAGAAACCAAAAAAAAAAAAAGAGCTGATTAGTGACCAGAAGGGAGAGACTGATGTGAACCACTGGGTCCTTGTAAATAAGAGGAGACTCTGACTGAAGCTGCTACTTGTACTCTCTTGTTCAAGGACTAAAGGATAGTTCAAAAGGTGGACTCTTTCTCAACTGCTCCTCATGTCTGGTCAGTAATCAGATCTGTAACGTACACTCTTCACTCCTTTTACCTAATAGTTTCATATCTTTATTTTGCTTCAACCACATAAAGACAGGGATTAGCCAGAAATACACTTCTGCCTGAATGTTAGGGATTTTCCTAATTGGGGGCTTCGAGCTATTGTGATTGAATTAATAACGTCTCATCTGGTATAAACTCAACAAAATATCAGAGAAGAGGACCACATTGATGTGAAGACCATTATATTACCCTTCGGCTAAAAGTTGTTAATTGTTAATAACAGGATGAGGCTGCTTTAATCTCCAGAGAGTGCCAAATGACTAATTCCACCCTTCACAGATGGTGGTACAGAGACAAATGATTAACCTTGCTAATGCAGATACAAAGAGGCTCTTGAGTCTTTTTGGAAAAATGGATATCATTTAGGTATAATTTTTCTTTAATCCATGTTGCCTTCTCTACACATCTATGCATACCAAAATAAAAACATACCCAGCATTAGTCTTTGTTTCAGTAATAATTGCTAACATTTCTATGGAGATTAAAGGCTCATTAAAAACTTTTCAAAACTGATCTTTTTTACTCTGTACCACAATTCCATTGAGGCAGATGCTAAAAATGTTTTTCATCTCCATTTTACAGGGGAAGAAACTGAGTCCCAGAGAAGCTAAGTCAATTGCCTGTGATCACATATCTGTTTTGTTGTTGTCGTTATTCAGTCATTTATCAGTCATGTTTGACTCTTCATGACCCCAGTTGAGGTTAGCAGAGATACTAGAGTAGTTTGCCATTTCTTTCTCCAGCTCATTTTACCAATGAGGAAACTGAGGCAAATTAGGATAAGTGTATTGCCCAGGATGACATGGCTACTCAGTGTCTGAAGCCAGATTTGAACTCAGGAAGATGAGTCTTCCTGACTCCAGGCCTGGCACTCTATCCATTGTGTCATCTAGCTACTCTGATTATATACCTAGGATTTGACAAAATAAATTCTTACCCACCTCCAAGTCCATTCCTCCTTCCATTATGGCAGGTTCACAGCAGGGTGAGGTTCCTCCCTTTTCTCTTCCTTTGCTGCAAAACCCAGCTCTTTTTTTTGAGTTCACGTTATGTTTTTATAGCCAGTTGATTCAGTGTTATGTAACCACAACCAGGGCACTCATAAAAATGTTTACAAATGATTCCTGCAGTACCCCACTATATTTTTTCATTACACTGTGACATCTCCATTGAAAAATTATTTTAATCATCACCAACTGAATTACATGAGGGGAAAACATAATGAGATAGTACTTAAAAGGCAGGACACACAGTATATTAATTGCCCCTGCATAATGAAAGAAACATGGCATGGCCAATGCCTGCGACATGAATCTTGAGCTAAACAGACAAATTACAGAGGGGATAGAACAAGGATGTATGTATTCAAAATGGCATCCCCATTATGCCTCCTTCTGCAGGTCCCATGCTGTAGCTGCTGTTCAAATGTTCGCTTCCTCCTCATGTTACACTGGCTAATTATTGAGGGGGCGGTCATGGCAGGGGAGAAGGCAGGCTTGAAAAGATATGGTCTATTACTTCTACATTAGTAGGAATTTCAAGGGATGTCCTTAATTCATTTTTGGTGGATTCTTTTGCAAGGATGATTTATTTTTTGTTTGTTATTTTATTTTATTCTTTTTTTGAAAACAGTATTTTATTATTTCCAATTACACATAGTTTTCAACATTGATTACTATAAGATTTTGAGTTCCAAATTTTTCTTCCTTCCCTCTCCCCTCCTCAAGACAGCAAGCAATCTGATATAGGTTATACACGTGCAATCACGGAAACATATTTCCACATTAGTCACATTGTGAAAGAAGAAATAGAACAAGAGGGAAAAACCACAACCCAATGAACCCAACCAAATGAAAATAATATGCTTCAGGCTGCATTCAGACTCCATAATTCTTTCTCTGTATGTGGATAGCATTTTCCATCATAAGTCTTTTGGAATTTTCTTAGATCATCGAATTGCTGAGAAGAGCAAAGTTAATCACAGTTGATCGTCTCACAGTGTTACTATTGCTGTGTACTGTGTTCTCCCGGTTCTGCTCTATTTACTCAGCATCAGTTCATGTAAATTTCCCCAGATTTTTCTGAAATCCACCAGCTCATCATTTCTTATGACACAATAGTTTTCCATTACATTCATATATCACAACTTGTGCAGCCATTCCCCAATTGATAAACAGTCCCTCAATTTCCAATTTTTGACACCACAAAAAGAGCCGCTATAAATATTTTTGCATATGTGGGTCCTTTTCCCTTTTTTATGATCTCTTTGGGATACAGACCTACTAGTGGTATTGCTGGACCAAAGGGTATGTATAATTTGATAGCTCTTTGGGCATAATTCCAAATTGCTCTCCAGAATGGTAGGAACAGTTCATGACTCTACCAACAATGCACTAGTGTTCTGATTTTCTCACATTTCTCTAATATTTATCATTTTCCTTTTGTGTCATATTAGCCAATCTGATAGATGTAAGGTGGAAACTCAGAGTTGTTTTAATTTGTATTTCTCTAATCAATAGTGATTTAGAGAATTTTTTCATATGACTATAGATAGCTTTGATTTCTTCATCTGAAAACTTACTATTTATATTCTTTGACCATTTATCAATTGGGGAATACATTGTATTCTTATAAATTTGACTCTGCTCTCTATGTATTTGAAAAACGAGGCCTTTATCAGAAACACTTGTTATAAAAATCGTTTTACAGCTCTCTGCTTTCCTTCTAATCTTGGCTGCATTGGTTTCATTTGTGCAAAATCTTTTTAATTTAGTGTAATCAAAATTATCCATTTTGCATTTCATAATGTTCTCTTTCTCTTGTTTGGTCATAAATTCTTCCCTTCTCAATAGACCTGTGTAATATCAATTAAGTTGGGACTTTTTACTGTTTTAGAATGATAAATTAATTAAGTGTCTTTGATTGAGCCTTACTAGGTGCAAAGCCCCAGGCCCAAACCCTGTCTACTAGGTGCTAAGCCTATGTGGATGTGAAGCCCTCAGGGCCCTAAGGGGAGTTGCTAAGACCAGAGCCAATAGTAGGAGTCTAAGTTCTGGTCACTCAGATGACTTTTGATGAAGGCTAAAGAGTGTATAAAAAGAGAGAACAGAGCTATTTGCCTGAAGCTCTCACCCTTGGAGGAGTGTTGGCTCTGGGCAGCCACCGTAAAAGCCTGCCGGCTTGTCAATCCAGACGTTTTCTTGGTAACTATGAATTGTATTTAGTCTGTTTATAATGTATGTTTGTAATTTGTTTGTATTTGCTCTGAAGTTCAGGGTACTGGCTTTTTTCCCCTGAACTAAGTGAATGATGTTTGTATGTTGGATTGAAATAAGATTGTTAACCCCTTAATGTTGCTTTCCTTAGTAAAGCAGATCAAAAGAACCTGTGCTGGCAGCCTTCTTGTTGTCGGGCTTGTGTTGGTTTTTCACCCCCACAGAAGCTGCTAGAGAATTGTTGAAACAATCTGACAGGTAAAGTATTTGTGATGATTGTTTATTAGAGGCAGTTAGGTGGTATGCTAGGTAGGACACTAGGAGTCAGGAAGAACTGAATTCAAATCTGACCTCAGACACTATTTATGTCACCCTGGACAAGTCACTTGATCCCTATATGCCTGTTTCTTCATTTGTAAAATGTGGATAATAATAGAGTTGTTGTGAGGATAAAATGAGATAATTGTTGTAAAGCATTTTGTCATCATTAAGGTGGTATATAAATGCTAACCATTATCTTTTTCACAGCTGATGAAAAAAGATGTATTGGTTAAAATGGCTTAGAGGATGACCAATGTTCCTTAAGCAGTATGAACTTAAAAAAACAATAGACCTCTTCACTTAGTTCATGCTTATTGGACAGAGTGCTGGTCCTAGAGGCAGGGAGATCTGAGATCAAATCTAGCCTTAGACACTTTGCCTTTGTGACCCTGGGCAAGTCTTCACTTCTCTATACCTCAGTTTCCTCATCTGTAAAATGGGCACAATATTAATACCTACTTCACTGGGTTGTTAAGAGGTTCAAATGAGACAATGTTTGTAAAGTACTTGGCATAGTATCTGGCACGTAGTAGGTACTTTATCAAATCTTGTTGAACTGAATTGAATTTGGGCAAATTTTCTTATCTCTCTGGGTTTAAGTTTTCTCATCTAGATAAAAGGGTCTTAAATCACATAATCTGTGAACTTGTATTCCTGGAATATCTTGTCCCAATTTCCATAAGGCTTTGGTTGTGAAAATGGATTGTGAATGACTGACCTTGAAATGCTTTATGCCATAGTGTTCATAATTCTATCTATAAAGCATCTTTTGTTTCTGGAAAATTTTCTATCTTTGGATCCAAGAGTTTTATGATGATGATAAAATGAAGAAGAGGAGCAACATGAAGGAGGAGGAGGAGGAGAAAGAAAAGGGGACGGGCTCAGACTGTGGTTCTTTGTTTTTCTTCTTCCCCTTCAGGGAGAGGATGTTTGTGTGGCTTGCAGCTGTTCCCTGCCTGAAATGATCCTACTTCTTTTTTTTTTATTATTTAATATATCTAGTTTTCAGCATTGATTTTCACAGGAGTTTGAATTACAAATTTTCTCCCCATTTCTACCCTTCCCCCCACTCCAAGATGGTGTATATTCTGGTTGTCCTGTTCCCCAGTCAGCCCTCCCTTCTGTCACCCCACTCCCCTCCCATCCCCTTTTCCCTTTCTTTCTTGTAGGGCAAGATAAATTTCTATGCCCCATTGCCTGTGTATCTTATTTTCTAGTTGCATGCAAAAACTTTTTTGTTTTTGTTTTTGAACATCTATTTTTTAAA
>CM053624.1:16681389-16727210 GCA_028646595.1 Phalanger gymnotis
GAGACCAGTTCATGTTTTTCTTGGAGGCTTTTGATGTACGCTCTTTGACTTTGCTGACTTCTTCTGGCTGTATGTTTTGGTCTACTTTGTCACCAAAGAAGGATTCCAGAGTCTGAGACTGAATCTGGGTGCCTTTTTGCTGCCTGGCCATGTTCCCAGCCAACTCATTTGACCCTTGAGTTTTTCAGTGGGGTATGACTGCTTGTAGACTAAAGAGTTCTATGTTCCAAGCCTGGGAGGATGCACCAGCTCTGCCACAGCAGCACTCCTCCTTCCCCAAGAACCCCCAACCTGGACTGGACTTAGATTTTCAGCAGGCTTTTCACTCCTGCTCTGATCCACCACTTAATTCCTCCTGCCAGGCAGGCCTGGGGCCAGAAGCAACTGCAGCTGTAGTTCTAAAGCTGCCCCACCTCCACTGCCCCCAGGGTGGTGGCCGGACTGCAACCTCTATCCCAGTCCCCAGCAGCTTCTCCCACTAACCTACTCTGTTGTCCTTGTTGTTTGTGGGTTGAGAAGTCCGGTAACTGCTGCAGCTCACTGATTCAGGGTGCTAGGGCATGCTCCGCCCAGCTCCAGGTCTGGTTGGCCCATGCCGCCCACTCTGGGCTCTGCTCTGCTCAGCTGCACTCTCCTCTGCTCCCAGCTCTGTGAGGGATAGACCTTACCCAGAGACCATCCAGGCTGTCCTGGGCTAGAGCCCTGCTTCCCTATGCTATTTTGTGGGTTCTGCAGTTCTAGAATTGGTTCAGAGCCATTTTTATAGGTTTTTGGGGGGACTTGGTGGGGAGCTCAAGCTTAGTCCCTGCTTTCTAGCTGCCATCTTGGCTCTGCCCCCCAATGGCCCTACTTCTTAACCCTACCCAACCCTATCCTCACTTGTTTACTTGTTGCATATGATGTATTCTTACACCAAAGTGCATGTACATTTTCAACCTTTCTTTGTTTTCAATAAGTAAGTTTCATCTGATGGGTAGAGGAGGAAACAAGCATGTATTAAACACCTACTATTTGCCAGGCATTATACTAAATACTTTAGAAATACTGTCTCATTTGATACCCATTCCTCCTTCCTCCACACTTGTATTCTCTTCTTCTCATGTACCCCAATTATGAGAAATAACAAGTCTTACCTTCTTATTCCTTCTTCAGTACTAGTTTGCCCTCCCTTCTCAGAAAAGAACCAATCCACTTCAGCATCTCTCTTTTTAAATTTCTTTTTATTTTTTGTTTACAACACTCAGTTCCACAAGTTTTTGAATTCCAAATTTTCTCCCCCTCCTTCTCCTCCCCTCTCTCCATCAAGATGGCATGTAATCCAATATAGGTTCTACATATACCTTCACATTAAACTCATTTACACAATAGTCAAGATGTAAAGAAGAATTATAACCAATGGAATGAACCATGAGAAAGAAGAAACAAAATCAAAAAAGAAGAAAAAAAGAGAGTAAATAGTTTGCCTCAACCTGCATTCAGACTCTGTAATTCCTTCTCCAGATGTGGATAGCTTTTTCTATCACGAAGGACCCCTTTCTTAAAAAAGAAAGAAAGAAAAGCAGTCACTCAACATTCATTGAAGTAACTGAGATTCTGAAGGAATATACGTTCTCTTCCCCATTAGAATGCCAACACTACAGCATACTGTCCAATCCAATTGTTGAAATTCATTTACCTCTCTAGGTCTCTCTGGACTCTTGTGTTTGTATTTCTTTGTAACTACTCAGCTTTTATCTTTTCATCGGAAATGCTTGAAAGTTGCTCATTCAATTGAGGGTGTTTTTTAACTCAGCTTTGAGAGTAAGTTATTCTAAACCTACATCTTTTGTCTTCTAGACTATTGTATTCCAAGATCTCTGCTCGTTTTTAGTGGAAGCCACCAGGTCTTGTGTGATGCTGATGATGATTCAGTTCTTGAACTGCTTCTTTCTGGATGCTTACAGCATTTTTTCTTTGGTGTGGAAGCTATGGAGTCCATCAATGAAATTCTTGGGGCTTTTCTTTTGGGGGTTTCTTTCAGGAGATGAATGGGGGATTCTTTCTGTCTTCACTTAGTTTTCTGCTTCTAATTGACCTCAGTAATTAGTTTTCATTGATAATTTCTTGAAATATGAAAACTGCCCAGTCAGTAATCAGTAACAAGCATTTATTCAGTACTTGCAAAATGTCAAGAACTATTCTAAATACTGAGGTTACAAAGAAAGGAAGAAGAACACAATCCTTGTTCTCAAGGAACTGAGCCTAATGGGGGAAACAATACAAATAATTACGTATAAACAAGACAAGTATGAGATAGAGTGGGGATAATTAACAGAGAGAAGGCAATGGTGTTAAAGAGGAGGGGGGAAAAGGCTTCTCACAGAAGTTGGGATTTTAGCTGAGATTTGAAAGAAGCCAGGGAATCCAGAAGGCAGAAATGAGGAGGAAGAAAATTCCAGTCATGGTAGACAGTATGTGATAATGCAGGGAGGTGGAAGACTAATTGTCTTATGTGAAGCACAGCAATTGCCACTGACTCAGAATGTATAGAGGTATACCTATACCTATACCTATACCTATACCCATACGTATACCCATACTTATACCTATACCTATACCTATACCTATACCTATACCTATACCTATACCTATACCTATACCTATACCTATACCTATACCCATACCTATACCCATACCTATACCTATACCTATACCCATACCTATACCCATACTTATACCTATACCTGTACCTATACCTATACCTATACCTATACCTATACCTATACCTATACCTATACCTATACCTATACCTATACCTATACCTATACCTATACGCACATATAGTATATCCAGTTCGAGATGTCCAATAAGGAGCTGAAATGCAAGTGTGAAGGCAGGAGAAAAATTAGGGCTGGATAAGTAGATTTGAGAATCATCAGCACAGGAATGATAATTGGATGTATGGGAACTGATGACTTCACTAAGGAAACAGTATAGAGGTAGAAGAGAGTCCAGGACAGAGCCTTGTGGGACACACATCATGCGAGAGCTGACTTGGATGAAGAGCCAACAAAAGAGATAGAGAATTGATCAGACAGGTACAAGGAGAACTAGGAGAGAGTAGTGTCCAGAAAATGGGGTCCTAGAGAAAAGAGAACGTGAAGGAAAAGAGAGGGATCAAAGCGTCAAAGACCACAAAGAGATCAAGAAGAAAGAAGATTGAGAAAGGCCATTTGATCTGGTGATCGGCACCTTCAGTGAAAGCAGTTTCAGTTGGTGATGAGCTTGGAAGCCAGATTGCAGACAGTTAAGAAGAGAGTGAGAGGGAAGAAAATAGAATTTATTTACAGAATCTTAGAATCTTAGAATTGGAAGGGACCTCAGCAGCTATCTAATCCGACTTGTACCTGGAAAGAATCACCACTGTCACATTCTCGGCAAGACTCTGCTTGAAGACCTCCAAGACGGGGGAAGCCATCACCTCTGGAGGCAGCCCATGCCACTTTTGGACGTTCCTAGTTTTAAGAACAAATTTCCATCCACCTGGCCTACCATCAGCTTTTCTGACATCAAGACCCCATTTGCCTATTCTCTGTTTCCCCAGTGGTCCTGGTTCTGCTCTCCAGGACCACTAGGAGTTTAATCCACCTTTCATGGGACAGGTCTTCAGCTACTTGAATACAGCTATCATGTCCTTCCCTCTTGGCCTCCTCCTAGACTCTTCCCTTTTCCAGGCTAAACATCCCTACTTCCTTCAACTATGTCTCATCTGAAAGATACTCCAGGTTCTTCATCATCTTTGATGCTCTCCGGTTTATTCCCTGCAGGAAAACGGGCAGTCTGGAATGTATGTAATCTCTTTAAAGACTTGTAGGAGCAGCAGTTAACACAGGGGCTGGAGAGCGGCCTTGATCACCTTGGTTTTCCATGCCTGCAAAGAGAGAACAGGCTCACATCATCCCCAAAGGCAAATAATCCAGTTATGTCTATTTGGCTTTGCCATGGATCAGTGGAATTTTCTGAAGATTTTTGAAACACTACTCTAATTAATAATGTAAATCAATTAAAGCAAGGGCAAAAAAGACCTAGGCTCTTCCAGTAGGCTTTGCAGTGTTGGGAGGGGGAGAGGGAAACAACTATTCTCAATTTTTTAAAGACCTGTCATGTGGAAGAAAGATCATACATGTTCTACCTTGTCCCAGAGGGGAGAAGGAAGAGCAATGAGCTGAAACTGGAAAAATGCAAATTTAGGCTTGAGAGTACAGGAAAAAACCTTTCTCGTGGTCAGAATTATCTTAAAACGGAATGAACTGCTTTTAGGAGGCAGCAAGTTCCTTCCACTTCATGTGAAAGCTGAATGAGCACTTGCCAAGGAGGATGTCAAGGGGATTGTGTTCAGGCACAGGCTGGGCTAGATGGATCTTTCTAGTTCTGAGATTCTGTACGTCTGTGATGTGCCAGGTCAGCTCTGCATGTAGAAGGCTTTTTTGTTTTGTTTTGTTTTGGGGGGGGAGGTGAGGCGATCAAGGTTAAGTGACTTGCCCAAGGTCACACAGCTAGTAAGTATCAAATGTCTGAGGCCAGATTTGAACTCAGGAAAATATTTATTTTTAACATTAAAAATTGAATTCCAAATCTCCTCTCCCTCCAGCCTCTCTCTTCACACACTGAGAGGGCAAGCAATATGATGCCAATTACATATGTAAAATCATGCAAAACAAAAATATTTCTGCATTGGCCATGTCATACAAAAGCAAGAAAAATAGAGAAAATGAGAAAATTACACTTCAATCTGCATTCAGAGTTCAGCAGTTCTCATCATGGGTCTTTTGGAATTGCCTTTATCATTGTATTGATCAGAGTAGCAAGTCTTTTATGGTAGATTATCCTTACAATACTGCTGTTACTATGTTCAAAGATTTCCCAGTTCTACTCACTTCATTTTGCATCAGTTCATATGAATCTTCCCAGGATTTTCTGAAACCATCTTGCTTAATCATTTCTTATTGCACAGCAGCATTCCATCACCATCACATATACAACTTGCTCAGCCATTCCCCAGCTGATGGGCATCCCTTCAATTTCCATTTCTTTGCTACCACAAAAAGAGCTGCTATAAATATTTTTGTACAAATAGGTCCTTTTCCTTCTTTGATCTTTCTGGAATATAGGCTAAGTAGTGGTATGCCTGGGTCAAAGGATGTGCACAGTTTTATAGCCCTTTGGGCATAGTTTCAAATTGTTCTCCAGAAGGGTTGGACCAGTTGACAACTGCACCTATAATTCATTAGTCACACAGCAGATTCTTACTAAAGATTTGAGGAATCAGAATTTGATTTCAGCTGTTTGCCTTCTTCAATGCCTGCTCACTTCCGAGGAGAGCAACAGACTGACTTGTCTTCTTCCACGGAAAGCACAATTACTGATAAGGTTTAGGACTTGGGCCGAGCTGCCGTGGGATGCTTTTTGTGATCTTTATTTACTCTGCTATGGCAGTGGGAAGGATGCCCAGCAGAACCTGCCATGAAAGTTAACTGTCCTTAAAAAAATCCCTTTTCTAATTATCTGAATTCAGACAAGGAGACAGCCTGTCAGTTCAGAGGGTACAAATTTCCTGGGAAGGTAATTGCTGAGTCTTTGTTCTGGAACCAGGAAACCTCATCTGATGTACTCCTTTCTTTTATAATCTTTCGAATTACAAATGTGAATTAACAGTGTTCAGTCTTGTTAAATGAGAGCATTGTCCCGCCATGTGTGGCGGTAGATGGCTCAGAGTGCCGCAGAGCGCATCACTGACAATCGGGTCACGGCGAGCTCTTTCTCAATGTGGCCTGAAAGGTTATTGTTATTTCAGAGCTATTTACTTACCATGGGTGGATATATGTACTTCAGTGTTTTATGTGTATGTGTGCTGTATGTGTTTGTGGAGGGAGGCAGTGAGTAAAGAACCTGGAGCTGGAATGGAAAGATTGGGGTTCAAATCCTGCCGCTGTGAAAGCTTATTTGTCTCCCAGCACCCTGCATGATTCCTGGCACATAGTACGTTTAATAAATGCTCATTTAATTGAATTAACTTGGATTCACTTAATCTCTCTGAGCCTCAGTTTCCTCTCCTCTCAAGTGGGGATAATAATATAGCAAATCCTGTAGTTCTTCTCTGACATGGTTGAGTCAAGGTTAGAAAAAGAGTATCTATCTGTCTCTGTCTTTCTGTCACTGTCTCTGTGGGTGTGTGTGTTTGTGTATGTGTTTCCCTGTCTCTGTCTCTCTCTCTACCTGCCTCTGCCTCTCTGTTGGTCTCTGTCTATCTCACTCTCTGTCACTGTCTGTATCTCTCTCTCCGTGTGTGTGTGTGTGTGTGTTTGTAGTGGGGTTGAAAGAGCAATGTTCCCTAGGCACCTTAGCATCTCCTTTCTTTCTTTTTTATTGTGCAACAGTCAGGTATTGATGCCCAGGCCAAAGACATCATACTGTGTCAATTCATAAAGTTTTCTTTCCTCTCTCCCTCCCCACCCCTACCTTCTAGCACTATGAAGTCAGAGACTTCAATTTGTGCCTTTGTGTTGCTAGTACCAAGCATAGCACCTGCCACATGGTAGCAGCTTCATAAATGTTTGTGGAAATAGGTGAATTTGGGATCTGATCCAGCTTTTTCCTCTTCTAGATGAGGAAAAGTGAGACCCCAAACTTGTTTAAGTCCAGACAAGTAACAAAGCTGGGGTTCACATTTGGGGCTCTAATCTATTCTTCACTTACATGAAGCCTTCTCCCAGATGCTACAGCTCTCCCTCTAAAAATTACCTTGTATCCATATACAAATATATATGTATGTGTGTATCTATATCTATGTATATATACTTGTATATGTTGTGTGTATGTATGTGTATATATACACATAGTTACATATAGACACATATAGACGTATATATGTATGTATATACTTGTATATGTTGTGTGTACGTATGTGTATATATACACACATACATACATGTAGACACATACGTATGTATATATGTGTATGTATGTGTTTATATACATATATATTGTATATGTATATGTCAGCTCCCCAGATAGAATATAAGCTCCTTGAGGGCAGGGATTGCTTCAGTTTGGGCTCTGTAGTCCTTTCCTCTTAGTTCCTGGCACACGGTAGGCACTTCATAAACACTGATCGATTTGCACTATACTGTATCGCCTCATGATCACACTTGAAACTAGGACAGGGTGGTCAGGGCTTTTCCCAGGGTGCTGAATTAAGGGGGTGCCACATCTAGAAGATGCTGAGTATGCCAACAATGCTTGCAGATATTCAGCAGCGTAGGAAAACTGTGTTTGGTTCCCAGTTAGCAAGAAGGATTAGTTAAGACAGGAAACTAGCAGGTGGGGGTGGTCTGTGGTGCCCCTGGAGTGCTTCGTGTATTTTCCCTATGAACGAACATCCCTAGTTATGGCCTTTCTAATGTTAGCTATCACCGGACCCACGCCAAGTGAGAGATTTCCTCTCTCTAAATGAGGTAATACAGGCACAATCCATCTCGCGTGCAGAGCCAGCTACGCCAGCTTCATCTTCCAAGTTAGCCAACTGTGACTTGGCCACTTAAATATGACCATTGCCTAAACGCATCCCTTGGGGTTTATATTTACACTCCTATACTGTGCACCCCTCCCTCTCCCCCGCCATGTTTAGTTTACATGGAGATACAAATATGTCATGCGCCAGCGGCATTTACAGAGCTATGTTTTGTCAGTTGCAAATTATATCTGAACTTAGGTTGAAAATAAAGCACCAGCCACAATATTGTCCCTAATTTCATTGCAAAGGAAACATTCAGCACCTGGAATTTGGAAACCTCCCTTGCTCTGCTTCTTTGGTTTCAGCAAATCATTGGAGGAAACAATTCTCTGGATGCCCCATAGTAATGCCTGGACCTCTGTTTTTACATATTGAAACTGTGCATTTAGATGCTATTCAAGCATTTCAGGCATCAGCAGTGTTTATAAAGGAAACTGCCAGGGGTGAATCTAGGCTGTTCCTTAAATTAATAATGCTTTTGTTCAGGGTCCAATTTTTCCTTCCAGGACTAGAAGAGCTGTGGTACATCTCTTTCATTTATTTGCTGGATTGTGATGACAATTTCCATTTACACAATTCTTCTCATCTGGAGCACTCTCCTCCACACACTCAATCACTGCCTGCTGTGTGCATGTGTGGAGAGAGCAAATGCAGACTGGAATATTTCCGGCTTGGATCAAGGAACATTACTGTCTTGGAAGAAATTCTTAGTTTATCTCCACTCCTCTACCCCTCCAAGACCTGGGAGGAAGGCTGCCACCTGCTAGCTATGAGTAGGCTTGATTGCCCATGAGGTGATCACTCAGGGAGATTCTTCTCACCTCAGTGTGTCTTGAGTTTGTGAAGCAGTAAAGCCAATACGGGGGCACTGACCTTGAGAACTAGAAGGGGCCACAGAAATCACACCATCCCCTTCCTTCATTTTATAGCTGAGAAAAAAAATGAGGTTCAGAGTCGTTTAATACTCAAGGTCAAGGGCACTAATAAGCAATAGGAGAAGCAATATAATTAATGATTTTGGTGCCTCGAGGAAGTTTCACAAAGCAAGCTTAGACAATGAGAAAACATCCCGATAGTATCAGTTTCTTCTTGTTCTTCTTGTTCTTGTTCTTGTTCTTGTTCTTGTTCTTCTTCTTCTTCTTCTTCTTCTTCTTCTTCTTCTTCTTCTTCTTCTTCTTCTTCTTCTTCTTCTCTCCTTGAGGGTTTTGAGGGAGAGAATCCAAGGACATGGGATGAGAGATTTTGGTGAGGCAGCTGCTGGAGGAAAAGGTGACATCTCCTATAGAGAAGTCAGGGGAGACTCATTAAGGGAGGGAAGAACCAATTTGGATTTAGGGAAAAAGTATTTTGGGGCCATGTCTTAGCCTATCTAGAGTGTAGCCACACCAGTAACTTCTGCTTTGCTGAAGGAGTCTAGTACCATCAAGTGTCTTTTAGATTTTAGTGCCCTGGGGCAAAGCCCTGATCACCTCACCCTAGTCACAGCTCTAGAACCCAGGTTTTCTGCCTCCCTGCTTTTTCACTACGCCATGCAAAAGTGGGTACTACATGGTGAGTTTTTTAAAATGGTACAAGAGCTCATCATCTCTCTCTCCCTCTTTTGCTATTCAGTCATTTCAGTAATGTCTAACTCTTGGTAATTTCATTTGGGATTTTCTTGGCAAAGAAATTGAAGTGGTTTGCCTTTTCCTTCTACAGCTCATCTTACAGATGAGGAAAATGAGGCAAACAGGCTTAAGTGACTTGCCCAGGGTCACATAGCTAGTAAGTGTCTGAGGCTGGATTTGACTTGGATCTTGCTGACTCCAGGCCTGGCTCTCTATGCAGTGTACCCCCTATCTGCCCAGTCTCTCTGTCTTTCCTCTTCTTCATTTTCTTCCCCTTCTCTGTTTTACTTCTGACTCTGGACTTCACTACTACAACTCAATTCTCTTCACACCCTGGAGCTTCCCTCTCTGCTCGGGGCCTGCTCAGCATGGGACATAAGTCTACCATGCTGGCCTCCTCTTAAGAGTAAATTACTTTTGGGGTCTCCATTATGGGGAAGAGCACAGGCTGGCCATGCGTCATTCCCTGACTGGTTGTGCCTCTGACTCCAGACTTTGCCAACATGCCTGGCATGATTCCTTTCTCTTCTCCCCACTTTCAGCTCCTTTTTATGTTGTCTTCTCCCATTAGAATGCAAGTCCCTTGAGGGCAAGGACTCTATTTGTATTTGTACTCCTACTGCTTAGCACAGTGCTTGGCACACATAAAACTTTGCATGCTTGCCTTTCCCCAGCCTCTTCCCTCCTTCCTTCTCTTCCCTCTCCACTTAGTCATGGCCCTTCCTCCACCTTTCACAAAGGCTCCCCCTCCCCATTAATGCACTCCCTCAGACCTGGGTTGGGGACGTGAATAATTGAGTTCTGTAAAACCTTTTTAAAATGATTCCAGACAATTTCTAAAGCATCATCAGATACATGTTAAGTAAAGACAAGTCTTCAGAGGCATAGGCTAAACAAAGGCTATATACAGTAACAAACCAATTTATTTTTGCCATGAATCGATTCTCCACCCCTCCCTCCCCACGTGCGTCTTGAGAACACATTATCTCCTGGGGAGGATGTCTGTGTCTCTCTCTGTGTTATGTGGATCAAAAACTATTTTCATTTAATTTTAAGCTTGACAAGGCCCCTAATAAGAAAAGGAGTAAAAAAAGCTTTGAAAATGATGACAACAAAAATAAAAATAAGAATTAAATGTGAGATGAGGGTGTTTTACTCAGTCAATAAAGGCTTTTCCTTTCTCTGGAAGGTTGAAATGGTATGAATGATTCAGAGCTCCAGGCTTTCTCTAGACCCAGTTTTTACAGTCCAGGTTCTAATATAACCTTGTAATTTCTTGCCAAGAAGCTGGCCTGGCTCCTTCATTCACTGAAATCGATATATGTGTTTTCTGAGCTCCCTCCAGTGACTTGAAAACAAATACAGTCCACACAGTTTGCTGAAACCTCCACTTCTTCCTGTCGTTCAGCTCACGGGGACCTCAGAACACAAAGCTGGCCGGCTGGAAGGACTGTCCGGGGTGCTGATTAAAAGAGAGGAGCCACAGCCGGGCAGAGGAAAATGAAAGGCTATTTTCCTGCACTCTGCTACAGTTGAGGTTCCTGCCATAGTCACTCGCCTGTGGGCAGGATTGTGATCTTGTGATGTACATACAAACCAATGTGGTTTCTCCTCGTATTTCCTAATGACTACTTAGCTAAGAGCTCTTTACAGATTTTTGTTAGAGTACTTGTTACTCACTTACTTTCCCACTCTTCAGTCTTTGCTCAATCATTTCCATTTGCTGGCAAAGTCCTCCACTTACCTCTGATGGTTGAAATGCTAGTTATCCTCCAAGACCCCATGCAAATATAAGTTAGTCCATGAAGTATTTCTTGATCCTTACAGGCCTAAAAAACTATCCTTCCTCAGTCAATCAACTAACACTTATTAAATGCCTACTGTGTGTCATCATTGTGCTCAGTACTCAAACCTCACATTGAAATTTATTTGCAGCTGTCTTAAATAATGATCATTTACATTTTGTCACAATTGTCACATTTGTCACATCCGCCTACTAGACTATAAGTTCCACGAAAGCAGGATTATATCTAATAAATTTTTTCATCTCTCCGAGCACAGTGGTTTGCACATAAAGGCCACTTAAATATTTGCAGAGTTGAGTTTAATTAATTCAATTTCTTTAAATATGCTTTTCTACAAACCATTGATTATTAAAGGATTTTGAGCAAAGGCATGGCATATGCTTAAGGAAGAATGATCTGGACTTAATATAATGGATGAGCATGGTGGGAAGGAGAATAGAGGGGGGAGACCCTTTAGGAGGCTATTTGTAGAAGGCTTATGGTGTATAATTATTCTCTGAGGTGAGAGCTTTAACAATCAAGTGGATACTTTTTAAAGAAAAGAAACTAACCTTCATTTATTACGTATATATACATATATGTATATGTGTGCTTTGTACAAAGGCAACTAGGTAATTGTTCCTAAGTCAGGCAAGACATTCCTTTAATTAGTCTGAATTAGTGAGTTTTTGTTGACCTTAACATATCTATGGATGCATGCTCTTATTAGTATGGAGTGTGGGGTAATTTTCCTATAGGAACGGTCAGAATAAGTTCACACTTTCTCACATCTTGTATGATTCTTGTCCATTTCTTTCTGCAAATTTCCCCTATGGAATCTTCCCCATGTCCTAGAAGACTTTCTTCTTTGAGGTTGCTGTCATTGATTTGTTTTATAAACTAGTGAGTGGTTCCCAGAGCAACGTCCAGGGTTTCTTTGTTTTCCACCTGCTCTTATTGCATGACCCACCTACCTCCTTTTCCACTCATATTGTATACATCTGTGATGATACCTCTTATGTCACTTTCTGTTTACAAGTCCTCATTGACAATACACTGCTGCTGACTTATGCCCCACCCCCCATCTTTCTTTTGCCCCTTGGATCACAAGGAATTTTGAATTCTGAGAGGCTGTGATATTCCTAGATTCACAGGCACAATAGGGCATCACCAAGAGAATATTGGCTCTAAAAAGATGCCCTTTGTGCCAGTAAACAGCTTGAAGAATTTGATCATGTCAGGCCTTTGTCCAAAATCCTTCAATAATCCCATGGTGTATGGAAAGTATCTTTTTCATTGATTCAACTCAAGGGCCTGCTTGTAGCCCATCTTTAGTCCCTGTTCAAGATAAATACACTGATAGACTAATTCAGTGGGATGTCTTAACAACCATACTTAATAATCTAGGCACTGCACGCTTTTCATCCATTATATTTTTCCTGCGTGGATAGCTAAGCCCACATCTTTAGGGTAACTATGGATCCCATTCAACAGGACATGTAGTGTTTCAGGATGGGGTGTGAAAAACACAATGTTATTGACCAACAGGAGTAAATGGAAATCAAATCTACCAATAGGGAGTAGAGTTGGTGAAGGATGTCCTCCTTCAAATTGGTAAAGTCCTACATCCATCTCCCTATTTTGTATCTGGTTTCATTTTGGTGTAAGCTGGCTTATCAAACAAAGTTGCTCCCCTTGTGGTCACATCTGCTGTACATCTTGAGCAATTTTAACATCTGTGGATCACACCTATAATAGAGGCTACATTTTGTTCCCTTCCTCATTCCCTGCCTACTGTGTCAATTTGTTGTCTGCAGTGGGGAAAAACGCAGTAGGCACAACAGGATTTTTATGTTCTCTACACTTCTGACTGTGATGATGTTTTATAATGTAGAAAATTATTGGTGAAAACCTGCCAATTTCCTTCTTGTATTTTCATTAAGGAATGCCCTTGAAATATGCATAGTTCTCTCTTATGAAGATTCAGATAGAGATGAGAAAGTAGGAATATGAATCAGTAACTGCTAATGTGTTTCTGGTCAACTTCGTGTGTGTGTGTGTGTGTGTGTGTGTGTGTGTGTGTGTGTGTGTGAGAGAGAGAGAGAGAGAGAGAGAGAGAATACCATTTCTGATCTTTTTTTATTCTCATATTCTGGTTGCCTTTAAAACTCAGAGTCCTTAAAACTGTGTTACTTAAAGAATGAATTTTGTCTAGACATGTTATTTGACTACTTTTACTAGACCTTTTGGGGGCAGCTAGGTAGCTAGGTGGAACAGTGAATAAAACACTGGGCCTGGAGTCAGGAAGACCTGAGTTCAACTCTGGCCTCAGACACTTACTAGCCGTGTAACCATGGGCAAGTCACTTAACCCTGTTTGCCTTAGCTTCCTCATTTGTAAAATGAGTTAGCGAAGGACATGGCAAACCACTGCATTATCTTTGCCAAGAAAATCCTAAATAGGGTCACAAAGATGACTGAAATGACTGCAAAATGAGACTTTTATCCCAAGTGCTATATACATATATATGTATGTATGTGTATGTATGTATGTGTATGTATGTACATACACACATACATGCATATACACATACATATATATCACACCAAATGAGATATTTGTAAAGTTCTTAGCACAGTGCCTTGCTCATTTTTCAGTCACATCTGACTCCAGGCCCTGTGCTCTATCCATAATGCCATTTAGTTGCTCTAGTATTCCATGAAGGAGGGGAAGGGACTGATCATTTTAATGCTTATATTAAGCCTAAATTTGCCTCCTTTGTAAATCCCACTTCTAATTCAGTATCCTGAGGCCAAGTAACACATTTCTAATCCCTCTTCTATGTGGGAACCCTTCTAATACTTGACAATAGCCACAGTTCCCTCTTCTTCCCCTTCCAAGTCTTACCTCCTCAAGCTGGACACCCTTAATTTATGTAACTCAGTGTCTAGAGATATAAATTCAGGGTTTACCAGAACAGATTCTGGACACAGTTCTCCTCTTAGGGTGGGAAATAGAGGAAAGTGTGTGTGCCAGATTGAGCTCCCAGAGCTCTCAGACCATCACAAGCAGGTTTCTCAGAGCAGATCAAAGGGAGAATGGGTAAGAAAAAAAGATAAAGAGCCATAATAGTAATAGCAGAGATGCTCAAGGCACGAACCCAGAAGAGGAGAATAACTCCCATATAAGTAATGCCTCAAAGAAAAACACAGTTTACTGACAAGATCAATGAGAATTCCTAGAAGAAATGAAGCAAGAGTTTGTTTTTTTAATCATCATATAAATGAAACGAAAGAGATAGAGGAAAGAATAGGGAGCTAGGGAGAAGAGGCTTAGAAAAAGAATTAACCACTTAGCACGTGAGGTATAAAACCTTACCCAAATAACAGAATGAATCAAACAGAAGTTGGTGACCCCATGGGACAATAAAAATATTAAAACAAAGTAAAAAGGTTGAAAAAATGAAGAAAATATAAAGTATCTAATATGAAGAACTTGATCTGGAAAACAGGTTGAAGAGAGAAAATATAAAAATAATTATAGAACCTGAAAGTCATAAACAAAAAAGGCATGAAGACCATATTTCAAGAAATGCTGATACAAAATTCTCCAGATCTCTTAGAACCAGAAGGCAAAGTAAAAATAGAAAGAACCCCTTGGTCACTTCCTGAAAGAAACTCCAAAATGAAGCCTCTGAGGAGTATCACAGCCTAAATCTAGAACTTTCACATAAAAGAAAAAAATTGATAGTAGTGAGAAAGAAAGAGTTCAAGCATCAAGGAGCCACCCACCACTAGAATGACACAAGATTTAGCAGCTACTACTATGAAAAAGCAGAGAGATTGGAATACAGTCTCCCCAAAGGCAAAAGATACAGGCTTATAACCATGAACTTATTTCAGAAAAAGAAACTTAATACGATCCTAGAGGAGAAAAATAAACCTTTGATGATTTCTTGATGAAAATATTGGAGCTGCTTGGAACTTTTGAAATACAAACACAGGATTAAAGAGGAAAATGAAAAGGTAAATACAAATGAGAAATTAGAAAAGACAGAGTAAGAATGCAGTGCTTTCCCTATGATGGGGATGGAGGGGTTTTGGATGAAACAGTTATCCTCTAAGAACTATAATTTTAACAGGGTTCATTGAGGAAGTCACACAAAATATATTGATTTTTGCTTAATCTCAAATAAAGAAAAGAAAGGGGAGTTTTATTTAAATTGTTGTTTCACATAATCAGAGGTACAAATAGAGACAAATATATGAACAAAGAAAGGGTGGAAGAATGGGTATTACTTGAATATTACTTTCATCTGAACTGGTCAAAGGATGGTAAAAAACATATAAACACGTACAAACATTAAATAGGGAAACAGGGGGAAAAGAGAGCGAAAAGTAAGGGATACTAGAGTGGGTGGTTTTAGGGAAAGATTTAAATAATTTCCATGTTCAGATGGAGAATTGTGAAGAGAAACCTGAAAGAATAGAAAGGATAAGAACCTTGATTGGAGCCTGGGTGATGGAAAGAGAAAAAGGGCAAGGTATTGGAATGTATTTACATCTACATTCCTGTTTCACTCCCATAATCTTCTGAGTAAACAGTGGTCAGGGAGCAAAGAGAAGAAAATGTATGAGAATAAGACAGAGAGAAATAGATAGCGATGAAAAGTGTCTGCACAAACCAATCCAATGCAGCCAAGATTAAAAAAGAAACACTTAAGCAGGAAAAAAAATTCTTGCGGCAAGTTCGTCTGATAATGATCTAATTTCCCAGATATATAAAGAAATGAGGCCAATTTATAAGAATAAGAACTATTCCCCAATTCTCAAGGGAAGAAATCTAAGCTATCAATAGCTTTACAAAATGCCCCCAAATCAGTAATAATTAGAGAAATTAAAATTAAAGCAACCTCAAATTTCTACCTCATATCCATCGTGCTGGCTAAGCTGACAAAAAAAAAGGAAAATGGCAAATATTGGAAAGATTGTAGTAAAATGCCCCCTCAATACGCTGTTGGTGAAGCTGTGAATTGGTCCAGCCATTCTGGAAATCCTTTGGATTTATGCCAACTTTGAGCCAGGAATATTACTTCTAAGCCTATACCCCAAAGAGGTAAAGGAAAGAGGAAAAGGTCCTATATGTACAAAAATATTTGTAGCATCTCTTTTATTGGAACAAGAACTAGAAACTCAAGAAATGCCAATCAACTGGGGAATAGCTGAAGAAATCATGGTATATGGATATAATAGGATATCATCATGAAGAGTTCGATGATATACCCTGGATGAAAATCAACTTAAACCTAAAAGGGCTGGAAATCATAGTTCAGGAACAAAAAAACAAAGACCATAAGCACTTGTGAGAGAAGCATCCTGCCTGGTCACTGCGAAGATTCCTCTCACGAAAAGAGTGGTAAGATAGAGAACGTAGTCAAAACTGGAAACATCACTCAAGAAAAAAAATCTTAAAGGATAGAAATAGTACATGTAACAGCAATGACTCAATGAGAGTCAACATGGGTCAACAGAGGGCAGTATAGTAGATAGAAAACTGGCTTCAGTGTCAAGAAGACCGAGATTCAAGTCCTGTCTCTGACATCTACTGGCTGTTTGACCCCAGGTAAGACAATTGGAGGCAGCTAGGTAGTTCAGTAGGGAGAGTGCTGGGCCCAGAGTCGGGAAGACCTGAGTTCAAATCCGACCTCAGATATTCACTAACTGTGTGACCCTGGGCAAGTCACTTAACCTATTTGCCTAATCCACTGGAGAAGGAAATGGCAAACCACTCCAGAATCTTTGCCAAGAAAACCCCATGTGGAGTCATGAAGAATCAGACACAACTGAAACCTTTAAGTGATTTAACCTTTCAGGGTCCCAGGCAACTTGCTAAGACTATAAGAAGCAGAGAAGGTGCCAACTTGTCTTGGTAGAAGTTGGTTCCTCCTCTGGGATTATCCTGTCAGTGACATCACAGATCCAGTCTCCACCCCTATGGGCCAACGTGAATATAGCAGCCCAGGAAGCAAATAGACTGTTTTCCTCTGCCCTGGGCTGCCCTATTGAACTACAATTTCCTTAATCTTCTGATTTTATTTATAATGTAACAAAGTGGGAAAAGCACCTATTCAGTGCACCTGGGTTCCATCTGTCACTGGGGTGACCTTATCAAGTCAATTCACTTCTCTGGGCCTCAGTTTCCTCATCTATAAACTTAGGGGATTGGACTACATGGCTTCTGAGATCCCTTCCAACTTTAGGTCTATGGAATCATGTATTTAAAGGCAGAAGGGATGGTAGAGGGCATCGGGTCCAACCCTCCCATTTTACAGAGGAACAAACTGGAGCTCCAGATTGGTTTGCCTGAGGTCACACAAGTAGTAAAGCCTGAGGTAGAGTTTGAACCTGCATCTTCTAAACTCCGATTTAGAAGTCTGATCCTCCAAACTTCAATGCCTTTCAGGATTCTATGCATCCATCCTGCCTCTATTATTTACTGTGTGAGTTATCCTACACACATCCTTTCCCCTTTGGGAGCCTCAGTCTCTCTATCTGGAAAATGAAGGAGTTGAATTAGATGATCTTTACTATTCATTCCAGGTATCAATCCTTCAATTCTCTAGATGTAAATATTGCTTTGGTTCCATTTCTCCAACAGTTCGTTGACTCAGATGCTGCTTTCGAATGAGTACACATTAAGAGGAATTCCTGTTCAATCTATGGTGGTTCTTACAATGTTTAGAGTAACACTGAGGGCTGACCTTCAGAGAGGGCTTTAAGGTATCCCTACTGTTGAAATACATTTGATGCTTATAGTAGCTCCCCAAACTAGGGATATTATTGCCCTCACTGCACAGAAGAGGATACCAAGTGCCAAAGAGATATTGTGACTTGCCCAGGGGCATACGGCTAACAACTATTTTAGGAGCCAGATTCACACCTAGGTCTTCGGAAATCTGAACTTAGCTGCTTTCTCCTTAAAATAGCTTTTAAGGTATTTTCATGCAAGATGCTATGCCTCATTTCTGAATTCCTTTCCATGGATCTCAAGAAAAACATGAATGTTCTTCCTATTGGCCATTTTATGGTTTCTTCATTCATTAAGGTATGAGTATTCCTACTACCTGGCACATGAAAAAATGATTTTTGTTTGGGAAAATTTTGGTGCCTCTTTCTGAACTTCCTAACTGTTTCTTCTTTGTTCTAGGAATTCATTCTCCCCTTGTTTGGCTTCTCTAAAGTCACAGCTAAAGTCTCACCTTCTGCAAGAAGCTTTTATTAAAAAATAAGGTTTTGTTGATGTCTTTTGTTTTTAACATCATCATAATTTTCCCCAATATTCCTTCCCTTTACTCCCCCTAGAGAGCCATTCCGTAAAGCTAATGATATTTTTAAATACAAAAAAGGGAAAAATGTCAGCACAACCAATCACTACATTGAAAAAGTCTGGAAACATGTACAATGTACAACCTCTGCAGACATCCCATCTCCACAAAGGGACCTTAGGGGTATCTTTTCATATCTCTTCACTTGAATCCTATTTGATCTTTGTAATATTGCTACATTCAGTTTAATTTTTTGGTTTGTGACTGCTCTTTCCAGATTGTGGGGTTTTTTTGGCTCTGATTACTTCACTATGCATCAATTCATGTAGCTCTTCCTATAATTCTCTGATGGACATCTACATTGTTTCTAATTCTTAGCCATCACAAAAGGTACTTCTATAAATATTTTGGAGTATGTAAAAACTCTTTGTTCATATCTTTTAACTACTTACATATTGAGGAATGGCCAATAATATATTCATATATTATATATATTAATATATAGTGTATATGTGTATATATGTATGTGTGTATGTATGTATGTGTGTGTGTGAGGCCTAGAAATGTTATTCACATTTCATCCCAACTTCTTTTCCCCATTTACCTTGGTATTTTAGGTTTTTTGGTTTTTCCAAATGGATTTTATTATTATTTTATCAAGTTCTATGCAATATAACTTTAGTATTTTACTGATATGGCCTTAAAAGTGTGAATTAGCTTTGGTAGCATTGTGATTTTTACTGTATTGGCACAGCCTAGCTATGAGCACTGACTATTTTTCTGGGAGATGTTTAAGTTGTTTTTTATTTCTTTAAGGAGTGTTTTATAATTGAATCCATAAAAGTCTTTTGTGTGCTTTGGTAGATAGATCCATTTGGTAGTTATCTGGAATGGGATTTCCCTTTCTATTATTGCTTCTTGAATTTTGTTATTACTTTAGAGAAATGCAGTTAATTTTTTGAAGTTTTATTTCATAGCCTGCAACTTTGCTGAAGCTATTAATTGTTTCAGCTTGTAGCTTTGTTGATTTCCTCAACAGCAAGTAGTTTTGTCTTCTCTTTACCTATCTTCATGCCTTATTTTTTTTCCTTTGGTTTTAATGTTGCTCCTAGGATCTCCAGATGTATATCACATAATAGCCATCTTAGCTTTACTTCTGTATTTGTTGGAAAAAGTTCCAGAGTATATCCATTTCATATAATGCTTGCTTTTGGTTTTAGAGAGATGCTTTTGTGATGTTAAAAAGTCTCCTCTATGCTTATAATCTCGATGATTTTTAGCATAAATGAGTTTTGAATTTTGCCAAAGGCTTTTCTTCATGTTTTGGTTTTCAATATGATTAATTACGTTGATAATTTTCCTGTCCTTGTATCTCTAGTATAAATCCCACTTGGTCATGACGAATGATTTCTTGGATAAATCTTCAAGGTCCATTTACCAAGATTTTGTTTAAAATTTTTGAATCAATATATAAATAATATTTATCCATAGTTTTTCTGTTGTGTTTTATTCTTCCCTAGTTTAGGAATGAGGACAATATTTGTCCAATGAGGGCTCCAGTGATTCTGAATTTCTTTTTCAATTTTTAAGAATAATTTGTGATGTGTGAGTATTAATTATTGGTAGAATTCATCAAGACTAGGAGATTTTTTTTTTCTTTTGGTAGTTACTTTATAGCTCATCTTATTTCCTTTCTAGGACTGGGCTATTTAAGATCTCCATCTGTTCTTCTAATCATTTGAGAATTTTATATTTTTGAAGGTAATCCTCTATGTCTTTTGTGTTCTCAGTTTTGCTGGCATATAAACCGAGTAGTATAAGTTCTGATTATTCTTTTTATTTCTTCCAGTTTTGTTGTGATTTTACTTTGCTCGTTTGCTGTTTCATTGATTTTATTTTCTGTCCTCATTTTAATCAGATCTGCTAAAGGTTTATAAATTTTATTAGTCTTTTCAAAGAATCAGTTTTTAGTTCTATTTGTTCTTTGTGTGGTTTTTAGTTCCCAGCTTATCCATTCCTCCTCTAATTTTTACCATCTCTATTGTGTTTATTTTATGTTTGTTTATTTGTTGGCTCTCTAATTTTCGAAAATGACTATCTAGTTCATTAATTCTTTCTTTTTCTGCCTTGTTGCAAGAAACCTTTCTTGCCATCCCTTCATGCTAGTGTCTTCCCTTTGAGGTTGTCTATAATTAATATCTTGTTTGTATATAAATGTTTGCCTGTTTGCTCCCCCATTAGACTAAGATCTTTGAAGCCGCTTCACCAGTAGGTGTCACTATCCAACACCAGAAACTCAAATCTAGATTTCAAATTCTGTGAGATTAATCAGCTACTAATTTTGTCAGAATTGTGAATTTTAAAGCTTGAGTTACCTGGTTTATTTAGAACAAATATTAAAGTATGGTATAAGGCAGATATATGCAGAGTTCCTAGACTTAGAGATGAAATGGACCTCAGAGGTCAGCTAGGCCCACCCTCTCATTTTTCAGGGAAGAAAACTAAGGTTTTGTTACTATTGTTGTTGTAATTAATATTATTATTATACTACTCAGCTCACAAGGCTCATGTGAGGATTTAACGAGATAATATTTATGAAGAAACTTTAAAACACCAAATGAATATCAATGATTATTATAATAATATTTACTCCCAGGACTGTTGTGAAAATGAAACAATATAATAGTTACAAACTTAGCTCAGTGCCTGGAATATAAGTGCTAGATAAATGTCGTGTTTCTTGTCGTTACCCCCCAAGGTCATTTACGTAGTAAAGAGGAGAGGCTGCGTTCAAGCCTACGTAATAGGATCTTAGGTTTAGTTCTGGAAAGATCAGCAGTCCTCTCCTCCAAATTCTTCATTTTATAGCTAAGGAAATGGAGACCTAGGGACTTGCCCAAGGTCATAAGTGAGAATGAGCTGATTGCTACCTTCTGGCTCCAGATTCTGGGCTCTATTCATTGTACCATACTATCTTTGCAAGACTTTCTCTGCCCCACCAACCTCATGCTTAAATTAAGGAGAGACTCTTGTGCCTTGGAAGCCTCTCATCTGAGCACCTTTCATGATCTGTTCAAGTTGGGGGAGTATCAGGAACTGGGGAAATTCCTGCTGGGCTCTTTCAATGCTCCAGAAGAATCGACTCCTCCCCCTCTCTTCCCAAGTCTAAGGATTTGCTCTCCACCATAAATCGCCAACTTTTGGGATGTAGAACTGGGAGAAATTTTAGAGAGCATCTACTCCAACTACTTTGTTTCAAAGATGATAAAGTTAGGACAAGAGAAGCTGAGTGACTTGTTCCAGACCATACAACAGAGCTGGAATTTGAACCCACATCCTCTGATTTTCATTTCTATCACTGCCCCACACCACCAACTCCTAGGATCCCCTATCAACTTATTTTCCACCATCTCATGGAAAGTAAGAGTGAATGCAAGATGAATAAATACTTTGTGATGTAAAAACTCTAAATAAGAAGTGAATTCAGAGGGAGAGGGGGAGAGAGAGAGAGAGAGAGAGAGAGGAAGGGAGAGGGAGGGAGGGAGGACTTTAGTTATGATATTTCCTATGAAGTTGTTATTGACTAATTGGGGAAAGTTGGCACTTAAGGTGACCATAATAAATTGATTTTGTTACTATCACTTTGCAGACACCATTTCAGTCTGTCAGAGAGAGATTTTCTGATATTTTTCTACCTTCTTTCTCAAGTTTTGAACAACATCATCACTCTCAGCTCAGGGATTTGTGAGTGATATCAATCTTACCTTAACGCAACCATGATTCAGTGAAGTAATAGACATTTAGACCCTGAAAGGTGATCAAGAGAAAAGGAAGGCACACTAATATTCCACTTGGGTGTCTGGCCAGTATCGTCTAGATCAGAGGTGGGGAACCTGCGGCCTTGAGGCCCCATGTGGCCCTCTGTGTCCTCAAGTGTGGCTAAGTTTGGATTCAGTCAAAGGGCCACACTCAAGGATCCAGAAGGCCACATATGACCTTCCTCAAGGTCGTAGGTTCCCCACCCCTGATCTAGCACTATCCAAGCAACATTTATTAACTGCCTATATGCCAGGCACTGTGCTAAGTGCTGGGGATATAGCTAATAAAAAGAAAGATAATCGCCATCCTCCAGGATCTTACAATCTAAAGAGACAGACTCACACAAAAAGACCCAGGATCATTTTTGTCCTCTTTTAGAAGACTGTCTTAAATAGGTAAACTTAATTATTTCAGAATTGCTTAACATTCCAGTTCCTAAAACTCCCCATAAGAAGGGAAGGCCAAGAGGCATCATTTCATAGTGGTTTATAAGAGGTGCTTATGGACAGTGGTTAATAAATTGATTTCCACTGAGAATAAGCAAGGAATGAACTCATTAACTATAGGGAAGGATGTATACAGGATACTTTTTGCATTCAAAGACTTCACTACCAGTGATTGTGCCGGGATCACATAATCAAGTTCTGAAACAGACTTTCGAAATGATCTAAGTCAATCTCATCGTTTTATAATGAGCACACTTGGCTTCAGACAGATTGCCCAGCTCATCTGAGATGACACAGGTAGTAAGCTGGATGCTTGTCATTTTCACCCAACTTTTGAATGACTCAAAACCCACAGCTTTTTCTTGTATCTGTGACTTTTCTCTTTACTTGAAATAGAGATTTTTGGCCTTTTTTGTGTCATGGATGTGTCTGGCGGTCTGGCGAAACCTAGAGACTCCTTCTTAGACTAGTATTCTTACATGCATAACAAAAGAAACTCATTGTATTGGAATGCAGTTATTAAAACAATAAAAACATACTTGTAGATGCTGCGGGTTAAGAACCTCTGCCTAGAAAGTTAGAGTGTGTCAGTAAGCCAGTCGGTCAACAAGCATTTATTAAGCACTTACTTTATGCTAAGGGCAGGGGATAAAAAGAAAAGTAAACAACATGGGGTCTGCCCTCAGGGAGCGCACAGTCTCATGGAGGAATACAACCAACCATGGAGGAATACAACCAATACAACAATACAACCATGGTGCAATACAATCAACATTGCAATGGAAATCACGAAGAGAACTTGGGATTGGGGTCAAGAAACGTTTCTGAACAAGTAGAGCTATCCGGACGTGGGATGGACTGTCTTAGGGGTGTTTTGTTCCTTATCGTGGGATGTCTTCAAGAAGGACCCCATGACTACACTGAGGATATTGCTATCTAGGGAATTTTGCTTCCAGCTCTAAGGTTCTGTGCTCTCCCATCTTCCCTTCAATGCCACTTCTTGCTCTCTTTGTGATTTTTACTGACTTCCAAGGAGTCTTAGGTTAACATTTCTTATTTATTTATTTATTCATTCACTTATTTATTTGTTTGTTTGATTATTTATCTATCTACTTACCTATTCATTTGTCTGTCTATTCATCTATTTATGTGTCTATCTTTTTATTTATTTGTTTGTTTATTTATTTATTTAGTTATTTTTAGTTTTCAACATTCAATTTCACAAGCTTTTCAGTTCCAAATTTTCTCCCCCTCCCTCCCCTTCCTCCTCCCCAAGACACCATGCAATCTGATATAGGCTCTACATGTACGTTCACATTAGTCATCTTGCAAAGAAGAATTATAACCCATGGAATGAACCACAAAGAAGAAACAAAACAAAACAAAAGCGAGAGAGAGAGAACAGAGTGCTTCCATCTGCATTCAGACTCCACGATTCTCTCTCTGGATGTGGAAAGCATCTTCCAGCATGATAGGCTCACGTTTCTTCCATAGGCAAATGGCCGATGGCCAGTTCAATTCCTTAATGAATGAGTGAACAAGCATTTATTAAGCCCTTACTATGTGCTAAGCACAGGAATCCAAAAAGAATGTTGGAGACAGCTTCCATTTCCCTCCAAAGGAACTCACAATAGAATTGAAGAAGATAACATATAACAAAACATTTAGACTTAGCGTGGGTAGAAAGGCCTGGAATTAATAAAGGTTCGTCAATAGAGCAGAGAGCAAGGCCTAGATGTCCTTAGATTTGTTTCATAAGCATTTATTAAGTGCCTATTATGATCTAGGCATAGGTCATATGGGGTTTTGTTGTTCAGTCACTTTTCAGTTGTGTCTGACTCTGTGACTCCAGTTGGGATTTTCTTGGCAAAGATACTGGAGTAGTTTGTCATTTCCTTCTCCAGCTCATTTTACAGATGAGGAAACTGAAGCAAACAGGGTGAAGTGACTTGCCCAGGGTCACCCAGCCAGTAAGTGTCTCAGGCTAGATTCGAACTCAGGAAGATGAGTCTTCCTGACTCTGGGCCCAATACTCTATCAGCACCACCTAGCTGCTCTATGGTATTGGGTACAAAGTGGTATTGGGTACAAAGGGAAAAACAAAATAGACTCTGCCCTGGAAGAGCTCATGTTCTATTGGGGGTAGGGGAAAATATACATACATATAAAAGTGAATACCACACACACACACACACACACACACACACACACACACACACACACACTAAACACAAAGCATTTTTTTTAAAGAGGGGAGGATATCTGGGGCTCTAATGCTTTCTGTAGCAGCCGATTCTCGGACTGGACTTTGAAGGAAGCTCAGGACCAGAGAAGGGAAAGCTTTCGAGGTATGAAGACAAACTGTCCAAAGGCACCAAGATAGGAGAACAAGTGTTGTGTGAGGAGAACAGAAAGACCAGATTGTCTGGAATGTAGAACGTGTGAGGGGGAGTAATGTACAGTGAGCCCAAAAAGGGAGACTGGCACAAGCTTATAAAGGGCTTGAAATAACAAAGGGAGAAGTTGATACTTTATGAAGGAATAGGGAGCCATTGAATCACTCAGAAAAAGACCTTGGAAAGAGTCTGCTGGGAAGACTTTTCTCACTTAGAAGTCATCTAGCAATCACCCCCACCCCCGCCCCAATCCAGACAGCCATGTGAGTAACCTCAGGTATGGAACATTGCCAAGGATGGTGCCATTGGCTTCTTGGGAACCTCTTTAACAAAGGCAATCAGATTGGACATCATCAACATGTCCTTCCAAAGCTATTCTTTAGTTACTTTTCAAACAAAAGGATGTTTTCCTTATTATGTCTACTTGTGCAGAGAGAATGGTTGCTTAAGAAAATAAAGATACGTATTGATGTATTGATGGTTTTGGAGGCAGAACAGCATTCGAAAATAAAAATAGAGGGGCTGAAACAAAGGAAAGTGAAGGATGCTTCTGTGTTTCTTGGAAACACACACAGACTTTGCCTTTGGGGTCTGTATGGTAATATCTTGAGGGAGGAAAAAGAAGGTGTGGGTTGCTGTGAGAAGTACAAAGCAGATTTCTTCATGCCTGATGTCAAGAGAAACTTGCTACCATTAGAACCTTCCAAAAGCAGCATGGGAGCAGGGTGCCTTGGGAGGTCATGTTAACCTTCACCAGAGGCAGCCAAGCAGAGGCTGGAAGGGATTCTTCCTCGGGTCTGGGTTAGACCAGATAGGCCTGGCAGTCTCACTCTCTGGGGTCTAATGTTTAGGTTGAACCATTACAGAAGGCTGAGAGCTTACAAAAATCAAGTTTACATTTACAGTGTGGCCTTTGGCAATATCTGACAACAGTAAAAACGGCTGTCATGTCTATAGCTCTTTATGGTTTGCCAAATGCCTTACATATATTATCTCATCTGATCATTACAACTCTTTGAGGTGGGTGCTATCACCATCTCCATATTACAGTTAATAAAAATAGCCAACTTTTTTATAGTGCTTACTACAATCCTCAAAATAGCCTTGGAAGGTAGGTATTATTAATTGTCCTTATTTTACAGCAGAGGAAACTGAGGACTTGCTCAGGGTCACAAAACTAGTGAATGCCTGAGGTTGGATTTGAACTCAGGTCTTCCAGATTCTCTGATGCCATACATCCTATGTCACTTAGCTACTTCATCTAGTCCAGGGGTGGGGAACCTGAAGCCTTGAGGCCACATGTGGCTTTCTGGGTCTTTGGGTGTAGCCTTTTGACTCAGTACAAGTTTTATAGAACAAATTCTTTTATCAAGGTGACTTGTTCTGTGAAGCTCGGATGCAGTATATGTGTGTGTGTATGTTTTATGGATATGAATATGGATAGATATGGATACACACACATGCATACACACATGTATGCATATATATATCCACATATATGCTAGGCTTTTCCCCTTATTTAATTTCATAAACCATTTGATCATCAAGCATCCATATTAATCAGAGAACTATAGGATTTCAGAGCTAGAAGGGACCTTGGCGATCATTTAGCCCATCCCCCTCCTCCAGTGGAATGCAAGGGGAAATGATTTCTCAGACAGACGTTATGCGTCAGGCACTATGCTAAATCCTGAGCTACAAATCCCATCATGCCAAAAGTTCCTGGCCTCAAGGAGCTTACTTTCCAATAGCAGAAGACAGTACACATGGGGGAATGGCAGCCAGGGAGGAGTGATTTGGCAATGTTCATTTGGTTACTGTTCGCAGGGCTCCAATGGGAAGGGGTTGGTTAGTGGAAAGAATGCAAGTGATGGCCCAGCATGAAGATGGCTGAGAGTGCAGGGGTACGTCTGGGCTACACCAATCGGAAGCCCAGAAATCAAAGGCAAGAACCTGGAATGGCAGGTGGGAGACAGAAGAAAATGGGCTGCAGAGAGATTAAGCCATTTGCCTAGTGCTTCACAGCCAGTCCCTGGCTGCATGAGGTCATTACTTTTAACTACAATATGGCTTCAGAATAAGAGCCCAGTAGGATTTAAGTCCTGTGACAGGGATCTGACAGGAGTAGGGTGAGGCCAATGGAGAAAGAAGATGGGCTGGTGGTCGAATTTGAAACCGGAGCCTCTGACTTCTTATCCTGAGTTGGTTCTATTACAACGTAGAAATTTGACATAGTTAATGGCTACTGAGTAAAAGGTAGGTTATTTCTTTAATTCTCATTTTCATGATTTAGTGAATGTATATGATCAGTACCAGCCTGGGGTCAAATACAACCTTCCCCCAATCTTATTCCACCAGAAGAAACATTAGGGCTGTGATTTTTCTCTGTTATTTCTATCCAAGACCTCTACTTTATGCTGTCTTCATATTAACATGCAGTCAGCTAGCTCTTTCTAGGGTACAAAATGTATTGTTCATTTCTTCACATATAGAAGGCACTTAAATTCTTATGAATGAATGAATGAATGAACTTTCTACAGGGTAAGAAAACTTAGGGGTACAAATTCAATCCAGTTAGGTAAATAATAGGTAGGTAGTTTCTTTACTTGACTCATACCACATAAGTCAGGTTCTTAATGCCCCCAGTCACATTCAGATCAGCAGGTTCCATCTTTTAGCCCCAATCTTGGGGTTTATTTTGGCTCCCTTGATGGCCCCTCTGTCCGTTCCATTGGTTCCCCTGTGGTGCAGTGGGAAAAACGATGGAACAACCAGGGTTTGGCTCCTTCTTACAATAGTGATCAACTAGCATTGCGATCCCAGAAAACTCACTTGACTTCTCTGATGCTCAGTTTTCTCATCTGCAAAATGGCAATAAGAAGACAGAGCTTTTACCCCACAGGGCTGTTTGTGAGGACACATTAGTCCCTTCCACCCAGGACAGTTTAGCAAAACTAGACTACTTGCTGTTGCTCACCCATGATGTTCCATCTCCCACCTCCATGCCTTTGCTTTGGCTGTCCCTCATGCCTGAAGTGATCTCCCTTTTCATTTCCTATAATCCATGACTCCCTTTAAGACTCAGCACAAGCTTCACCTCCTACAGAATATTTTCCCTTGTTCCTCCAGCTATTAGTGCTCCATTCCCCTTATGTTACAGATGAGGAGACTGAGTCACATAGCTAGTAACAAAGCCTGGATTCAGAATGAATTCTTACTCCAAATCTGGAGCTCTTTCCACTGAATCACCTTGCCTTGTAATAGCACAAGCAACTTTCCAATATCCCAAGCCATCCTGACTCCGCTAGATTTCCACTCACAATTTCCTGAACTAGTTTCTCTTCTGGTAGGGCAGTGAACATCGGCTCCTGCGAGCAGCAGCTCTGCTCAGCCTCCACCCCCATTCTGAAATCTTTACTTATGGCCGTTCCCTACAGTCTTTCCATCTGGATGGACCCATTATTTTCTCCTTTTATCTCTCTTTCCTTCTATCTCTTTACTCTAAAAGTTTCCTTTCCTTTTTTCTCTGTCCTGACCACAGTTCAAAAGCCTAGGCTCGCCCTCTGGCTTGTCAGGACATCTACCTTCCCAATAATTCTCCTTTGGTGCCAGCGCTGTTCTGCCAAAAGCCCAGGTTTACACTACAGTTATCCTCATTACATTATGATAAGAGTTCTTTTAGCTCTTTATTTGTTTGAGGGAGGGCAGAAAGCAGGCAGGAGTGTTTGTCCCTGTTGACTCAGTCCATTAGGCTCCTTCTTTGTTGGGCCTAAACTAACAAACTTGGATTAAAGTGAAAGGATAAGGAATATGTAGAAAGCTAAAGAAGAAGAAAATGAAAATGACCACATTTGGAAATTGGCCATTTAAAAAGTGTCTGGCATTATAAAAACTCAATCCACTGCTGGGCAGGCACACTTAAGCAAGAAGGTATACCAGGTCAGGGCAGAAATAATCGGTCTTTTCATTTGCAGCGAGTTTAATAAAAGAGTGCCCCCGTTTTTTCAAATATTTATTTAGTCTCCTGTAATTCAGGGTAACTATGGCACTTAGCATTACCCAGGTGTTAAGTCTAATACAGAGGAAAGTCAAATAACCATAAAGAAATAGCAACCGAGGCCCAGGGGAACTTATTAAATGTATTTCATTTAAATAATCCAATTCACCAGATTGAGGCAGAGTCATAAAACAAACCCAGCACTTGAAAGGACATGGTGACAACCCCCAGCCTTGGCGCCACACCTGCAAGTGGCCCACATCATTAATTTTAATTACTTCTGCAGCGCCTTTCAGAGGCTGATTGATTTGTAATCACTTTGTTGCTTATTCTCCCCAATAATCCCATGACGGAAAGCAACATCATCATCCCTAGTTGAAAGTGCCACAGAGATGGTGAGTGATTTGCCCATGGTCACACAGCTGGGTACATACAATTCCTTTCCAGTGGCATCCATCCTTCCTCTAAAAAGCCCAGATTTCCCCCTGTTTAGAACTAGATAATTTTTTAAGGGTGGGTCTTATCACCCATTATATAATTCTGATCTTATGCATTATGATGGTACCCTGGACCCCAGACCCTTGTCTCCCTGCTCTCCCTACTTAAGAGATGAACTGAGATTAAATAAAATCATAAGGTAATAAGCAAACCAGGTGGAATTTGAACCTAGGACCTCTGACTTCAGAGGCAATTTTTTCCCCACTATCTCATACCCCGTGCAGGAGACATGGGTTTGAATCCTAACTCTAACACTTACTTGCTATGTGATCATGGAGAAGTCACCACCTCTCCTAGGTTCTTCATCTATAAACTGGGAATGTATTTTTTTTATTATCTTCCTCATCAAGTCTAACTTCTTCATTCAATCAACAAGGGGACAGAATATCTGAGAAAGAAGTGACTTACCCAAGGTCAACTGGGTAGTAAGCGGCGGAACCAGGAGTCAAGTCTAGGTTAAGAACATCATGAGATCATGGGATTCGGAACCAGAAGGGCTTAGAACTTAGCCCTCTGACTTGAAGTCTTGGGCTCTTTTGATGATGCCAGAGACCCTGTGTCCAAGTCCCAGCTCTTACCTGTGTGACCTTGGCCAAGTCCATTAAGCACCGACTCTGAGTCTTATTAATCACTTACTATGTGCCAGACATTGTGCTAAGGGTCGGGGACACCAAGAGACACAAATTTCATCATCTATAAGATAAAGAATAGATTACCTTTAAGGGACCTTCTCCAGGTGAAAGGCTTCTGGAATTGTATCTAATTGAATTTGTCACAAACCTAAATATCTTTGTGTGTGTAGATCCTTGGGGGCCCTCATTTGCATCTCCCAGAAAAAAAAACTACCCTAGGTTCAAGATATGTTATAGGTCTGCTTGTACTCAAAGTAGATGTGTGTACTCATGAATCCCCCCTGATATAGTTACTTCTATTAATTAGCTGGAGGACATATTTAGTTAAAAGCACATTTAATGAAATAGTAAAAAAAAAAAAAAAAGATTAATAGTAGAACATTTTCCCCATAAGCCTAGGGTATTCTCTTTCCCAAATATACTCGCTGTCAGTGGAAATGGTGAACACAAAGGGGGCCTGTGTGAAGGGGGACAGTTGTGTGGAAGGGCTACATACATGGAGGAGAAACTCATGTTTTTGCTGTTGCTGGGCTGCCGGGCTGCTCATCATACTGTTCCCTGTAGTGGACCGGGGTTTGAATCTTGCCGTAGATATTTACTAGCTGTGTGAGTCTAGGCAAGTAATTTTGCCTCCCTGGGCCTCAGTTTCCTCATCTGTAAATTGGGGATAATAGTTCTTCACTACCCACCTCAGAGCGTTGTTGTGAAGAAAGCTTTTAAAAACCCTTAATGGACACTAGAAATATCGGTGTCTAATGCTTGCATGCCTTCCTTTGAAGGGCTTTCTGAAGGTTCCATCCCAGTATCTCAGTGCTAGTGGACAGTAAGGGCCTGGAGCTTTACTGTCTTACTCCTTTGAGCACTTGGCCTCTGGGGCTTGAACGATCAGGGCCTGCTGCTGCCGTATCTAAGGTTAGGCTTAGCTAAGCCCGAAGGATCGTGGGTCCCTCTGCTCCTTTGGGACTTCCTATCTATGTAACAGCTTACCTTTCTTAAGGTGAGAATTAGTAAAGGCTATCATTTGGACATTAGTTTATGTGAAAGGTGCTTACTGTAGTGAAAAGAACACTACCAGAAAACTTGAGTTTGAGCCCGGATTCCAATGTGTGCTAGTTGTGTGATCCAGGGCAAAGCTCAAACTTTGTCTGAGCTGCTTCTTCATCTGTGAAATGAGATATTAACACTTGCACTCCCTACCCCCACCCAGAATTGTTGTAAAGGAAGCATTTTGTTGTATTAAGTCCTTTCCTTGTCCCTCTCAGGATCCCCAGCTTCCCATAAGGCTCAGATCAGGTGACACCTGCACAGGGGAATTCTTTTCTGCTCCCCAATCATTGTTCTTATATTTATCTGTTATCCTTTTCGTATCATCTAGAAGGAAGAAAGGCAACTAGGTGGGGCAGTGGTTAGACTGCCAGTCTGGAGTCAGGAAGACTCAGCCTCCTGACTTCAAATCAGGCCTCAGACACTTGTAAATCACTTAGTCCTGTTTGCCTCAGTTGCCTCGTCTTTAAAATGAGCTGAAGAAAATGGCAAACCACTCCATGGTCTCTGCCAAAAAAACCCCAAACATGGTCATGATGAGTCGGACATGACTGAAATGACTGAACAGAGCCTTGCAAACCTTGCAATAATTTATGAATGCTAATTATTATAATTTTTATTGTTGCTATTGATAATGTTGTTTTCATTAACAGTGCCCACTGTGTGCCAAACATGGTTCTAATTACTGTGGATACAAAGACAGAAAAACAATGAGTCTCTCAGTTTGAGTAACTTAGATTCTACTCACCCAGGCCCATCAAGGACGGAACGTCAGAAGACCCTGCCACCATAATCCCAATGAAAATAAATCATGTTGGTTGCGGTGGTATATGTCTTTAATTCTAGCTCCCAGGGAAGGTGAAGCAGGTGGATCTCTTGAGGTTAGGAGTTCTGAACTGCAATGGGCTAAGCTGATTGGATTCCCACACTATAATCCAAATATGGCAAACCCTCTAAAGTCGGGGTAGGCCTGGGTGGGGGCAAGACCACCGCATTGCCTAAGAAGGACAGAGGCCAGGGGAACAGGGAAAACTTGGCTCCCCTGCACATCTGCAGTAGCATGAGACCTGGAAGGAGTCCTTGTTCTTCTGGCCTCACTAACAGAGGGAATCTCACAGTTAAATGCAAACAAAGGGAAGAAAAAGAAAAAGAAAAAAAGTGAATCAAGATATTACCATCCAAGAAATTAACAGCATGTGGACACACAAGATGAGGCTTGTTATCTTTCTCTAGCAACCAATGGGTCTTTTATTCCAATAAGGCAAAGAAAATGAAGATTTATTTCCTCCCTCCGTTCTTTGAGAAGCCCTAGGTCTCTAATTGGCTTTAGGAAATGAACATGTCTTAGAGATTTTTAAAAAGGACACCACTATCTCATCTTGGAACATTCACTTAACTCTACCAGGAAAAAATGGAATTCTGATGGCATGGTCAGTTTTTCTCAGCAGGCTTAGGAACAAGTTCAGGGCTGCCTGATAGGAAATTCAACTGTGCTTACTGGAATCTGCTATAGTCTAAAGTGTAACTTTAAGTTCCAAACTTTCAGAATGTGACTTTTATGGAGGAAATATTTCATACTCAGCATTTTTGTGTGCTAACCTCCCATGCTTCCCAAATAAGGTGTCTCCCATCCTAAATTACTGAGCGTAAAAGCTGTAATGTTATACACTCCCATGGGGCAAAGAGTAATTCAGACAGAGTAATTTTAATGGAAATCATTCTTCTCTTCTTGGCAAGAGAGGAATTTCAGTAGGAATTTTTCAAAATTACAAAATATCCTTCCCTGGGGGATTCCTACGGCCACTTAGCAGATTTCTCATTTCATTTAGCACAAATATTTTGATCCTCAAGGGAAAGTCTGTTCTGTTACAGTTTCTACATTACTGTCTCCCAAAGATAAATGCAGTACTTTCCTACAAAATGGACACAGAAGAGGGAAGGTGTAAGGAATATGATATAAACACCATGACTAAGTTCTAAAGACATTTACAAAGTTCTTTAAAAACAGGTGGCCTTTAATTCCTACCTAATGTCCTTTTATGGCTTTCACACCAGGAGGTTCTACCATATGCTACCTGTGTTACCAAAAGCGAGTCACTTGACTTCTCTGGGCCTGGTTTCCTCATGTGCTAAACGAAGCAGGTTAGGTCAGATGACTTTGAAATTTTAGCTCTAAATCTATGATGGAATGACTTGATCTTGCTTTGTTTCCAAACGCACCAGTCCTCTGTGTCAAGCTCCTGTGGTCAGGGTACAAATAAACTAGGTATCACCCCTATGGCAACTGCCCTGGGAGAGGCTCTCCGTATCACCTCCCTGTATTATTTTGAGGGTCTCCTTAAAATTCTTCCTCCCTCTACCCACCATCCTTTAATCTTCCTCATGAATAATCAAATAGAATATATATAAATACACATATATATGTGTATATATATGTATATATATACATATGTATATATTTATATATAGGTAGATAGAGTTTCACAAATCTCAGGTCATTCGATGATTTTAACGATGACAAAGATGACAGCGATGATGAGGATGATGATGACACCATGTAGCTTTTTTACTCAAAATCCGTTTGTGGCTCCCCAATATTCATGGGGCAAAGTTCAAACTCCCTTCCCAGGTGCTTAAGGCCCAGAGTCAATCTGGAGTTACCCTATCTTTCTAGTATAATCTCACATCCTAGCCCTCCACACTCTGCACTTCAGCCAAATCACATAAGTATCTCCAAACACTCCCTGTATTCTGCCACCTTCCTGCCTTTATCAAATGAGGTAATATTTACAAAGTGCTTAGTAAACACTAGGCAATCTATAGTTGCTTATTTTCTTCCTTGCCTTCTCTTTGCCCAGACTCTTTCTCACACTTGGAATACCTTCTCTCATCTTTACTGGCTGAATTTTTAATCGATTCTTTAAAGCTCACCTGCTAGCATCTGCTAATAAAAACGGAAAGTCGAGCACGGTATATAGATTTTGTGTAGATAGAGAGCTGGCCTCTGAGCAGGAAGACCTGGGTTCAAATCCTGCCTCTGACCCATGCTGGTTACATGACCCTGCATAAATTATTTAGCTTATTAGAGCTCCAGACAAGACAAAATTGCAGAGAAGGCACTGATAAGGCATTGGCAGAGAAAAGTTCTTCATTGGGAGCTCCTTATAGCAATGCAATCCAAGATCTGGTAAAAGAAAAACTAATGCCTCCTTCCCTAATTCCCTTGGCTGATAATAGCCTCCCCCTCCAGACCTGGCCTAGTATTTTTGTAATCTCGCATATGGGGGCGATCTACGCTTTTGTCTTCTCCTGCTTCTTCGCGGTAAGCTTCGCTAGCAAGTACGAGAACCGCGTCTTAAACAAATGCAGCATCTCCTGCCGTGGCTCCACACACAATTGGAACTTAGTGAACATTCCTTGGATTGTGTCCTATGTGTTGGTAACTCTTTAAAGTATTCCTTATTTAGAATAGTAGAGGCCTGTATAGACAAAGATTTACCTGGAAAGAATAAAGAATTAAGGAGGAATAGCAGTCTGGAGGAGGGATATAAGTGTGGAAAAATGAGCCTTTTAACATTCATTAGAATACATAGGCATAGAGCATATAGGCAGGTGGCCTTCTGCTCCCCCTCCATGTTACACCAATCTTGTTCTCCTAATCTCTTCAATGCCATGGTTTGGTGATGGTGCCTCTTGGGTTGTTATTAACTTCAAAGATCTTGGAGATTCTCATAGAATCAATAAACCAATCAACAAGCACTTATGATGCACCTAGTATGTGCCAGGCACTGGGCTATGGGCACATAAACAAGAAAGCTCTTTAAGGTGCATATATTCCAATAAAGGCACTCTCTTCTAATCTTCGCTGAATCTGTCAAGTATAAACCTAGCTACACTTTTAGTGGCCATCGGAGTCAAAGGTCCTTTGGTCAACTCCAAGGATAAGCATTATTAAACTATATGTATGATTTCACTGGAGGAGGGAGCTCCCAGAATTACCTGTATCAGTGCAGGTCAGTGCCTTCTCTACAACTTATAATCTTAGAAGACTGCCTGTGTTACCGAGAGGGTAAGTATGGGACCCAAGGTCACCCAGTCAACAGGTGTCAGAGGCAGGACTTTGACCCCAGGTCTTCCTGACCCCAAGGCAAGCTCCTTACACACTGTATCAACTTGGCTCTTCTTGTTGGCTATGCGGCTCTGCCAACTGTTTGTCACCATGGTTCAAAATTTCTGCATTAGCTCATAGAATCATGGCTCCAGAGCTGGAAGGGCCCTATTTCACAGGATGTCTTGTATGATCTCTCCATTTTATAAATGAAAAAAACTGAGGCCCAGGGAGGGTAAGTGTCTTGTCCAAGAAAACACAGGGAATAAGTGACAGAGGGTGGATTTGAGCCCATGTCCTTTGACCCCAGAGTCTCCATCCTTTCCACGGTACCATGCTGCCTAGGGCCTTATACAGTGGCAAGGGTCTAGAGCTAGAAGGGACCTTACAGATCACTTAGCTTAAGCTTCTCTGTCAGTGGGAAAAACTGAGGCCTAGAGAAGTGAAGGGAACTGCCCAAAGCCCCAGAGTTAGGGATAGCTTAGTTAAGGAGTGCTGGTGTCCGTCAGAGGGCTGAGTTGGAATCCTGCCGCTTCTCCTTGTTGCCCATATAAAATTGAGCCTGTCATTTGCCTTCTCTAGGTCTGTGTCCAAATCTGTAGGATGAGAGTCTTATACTAGATGGCCTCTGGGGTGCCTTTTGGCCCCAGACCATGTGCTCCAAAGGAACAGAGCTAGAATTCGAGCCCAAGTCAACTGTCAGCAAATCTGGCATTCTTGCCGTTGTGCTAGGATAGTTATTGGAGAGTTTCTATCTTCTATCTATGGCTTTAATATTGATCCCCTGAACCCAAGCAGCTCCTTTCATTTTGTCCCCTTAATGATGAATCTAATAAGTTCAATATACATGTAAAAGAAAAATTGTCATTAGTATGAAAAATGGTTATAGGGTTCTCAGAACTTTGGAGCCTGAAGTGACCTTAGACATCACCTGATCCAGCTTCATTTTACTGATGGGGAGCATGCAAAGTGATGTATTCAAAGGTCACAGAATAGCGAGACTCCAGGAGACCTTTAGTCCACCCTATTCCTGAATAAGAATCCCCTCTACAGTACTGGCCAATCTATAATCACTTATTAAGCACCTACTATGTAGAAAGGCACAGTGCCAAACACTGGGGCTATAAAGAAAAGTGAAAAGGCTCTCTGTCCTAATGGAACTTGAAGTCTAGCGGGTGGAAGAAATTGTACTTGTGTGACTACGTACAAGATACCTACAAAATAAGTATGACACGTGGTCATCTCATGTTCATTTGAGTCCCTCCAGGGTGGGAAATTCACTTCCTTCCAAGGCTGGCCATTCTACTTGGATAGTTCTATTCAGAAGCTCTTCCCTATACCTGACCTAACTCTGCCTCTGAAGCTTTGCCCTCTGAGACCAAGAGAAGGTGCTTAAGGGCTCTTCCACAAACTGCCCTTTAAATATTTGAAGATATTTTCATATCTATTCAACCTAGTGAGCTTTGCAAGGAATATTTAATAAACTCTATGGTCAATGGAGTAGGTGCACGTCTATTGGCTTCTTTTTCTTTTTTCTTCCTAGTTATATTTTTCCCCCAATTACATATAAAAACATTTTTAACAGTTCCAAATTCTCTCCTTTCTCTTTCCTGAGATGGTAAGCAATCTGATATAGGTTATACATGTATAATCATGTAAAACATATGTCCATATTAGTCATTTTGTGGAAGAAAACTTGAATACGAAAGAAAGGAAGGAAAGAAGGAAGAAAGGAAGAAAGAAAGGAAGAAAGAAAGAAAGAAAGAAAAGAAGGAAAGAAGGAAGGAAGAAAGAAAGAAAGAAAGAAAGAAAGAAAGAAAGAAAGAAAGAAAGAAAGAAAGAAAGAAAGAAAGAAAGAAGGAAAGCAAGAGAGAAAGAGAGAGAGAAAGAGAGAGAAACAGTATATTTTGTTCCGTATTCAGACACCATCATTACTTTCTCTGGGGGTAGATAGCATGTTTCATCATGAGTCCTTTGAAATTGTCTAGGATCATTGCATTGCTGAGAATATCTAAGTCATTCACAGTCATTTATTGTGTAACATTGCTGTTATTGTGTACAATGTTCTGGTTCTATTCACTTCATGCTGCATCAGTTCATGTAAGTCTTCCCAGGTTTTTGCAATTCCTGATTAGATTTCAGCAGTTGAGGCTGTCCCAAAATGAAGTAGCTGATGTGGAGACACTCATTAGTACCTCCAAAGTTTTCAGTTGCTGCAGCCGAACCAAGTTAATTTGTCTGGCTAGGCCTCTTGGGTCTAGTCCAGAACTCTTTTCAAAGGATCCACTCCTCTGGGCTGGCCTGTTGAAAAAAGCCAATAAACCTGTCTTATGGCCATTTCCCTTCCTTTTCCTTGTGACTTTTCTTCTGGAATACAGTCACTAATGGCTGCCTTTTACAGAAGTACATTGCAATCTACATACATGTATCTGCCCAAGTGGCCTTAAAGGGGAGTTCTCAGACTCCCAAATACAGATTGCCTTCTGCCTTTTAAAATGTTTCTTTTTGTCCAAGCACAGAAAAAGCCTGGACGAACAAAAGTAGATATTCCTAGTCCAAGACAACAGCAGCACATGGCACGGAGCAGACATGTGCTTGTCCAAATGGCCTGAGGGGAGATTTCATGGACTATGTTCCTGAAGTCCACCTTCCTTTGTAGAGGAGAGGTATTTGAATTTTCTAAGCTGTATGAACCCCGAATTTAGCCTTTTAGTTGGAAGAGGAGGAAGATTGCTTTGGTGACTTCGACCTTGGAGCTTGTTTCAAGTGTCTCTGAGTCTGAGAGTTTGGGGGAAAGGAAAGGACTTTCTTTAGAGAGAAGGGATTGCCTTCTTCAGTGTACCTTCCAGAGAAACAAGAACATTGCCCATACGGCTTTTGTAGCTGATGACTAAAATTATGATGACATAATTTTATGGAGAAGGCCTGCATTTTGCTACCCCACCCATTTACCCTGAGTGATTCAGAACATCCCAGGTCTGATGAGAAGTAGGGGAAGCAGATTCAAACAGTGTTTTCTTGTAGGGGAATTCAAACCATTGGGTGGCTATACATACATACATACATACATACATACACATACACATATAAACACACACATATAGGCATATACACATATATGCACAAAAATGTATATATGTATGTGTGTGTGTCTGGGATTTAACATAAAATCCTATGGAGGACAGCAGTTTCACTGGAATGTCAGGGTATCATCTGAGTTGGTGATCCCCAATATGGTCTCAACCTATGGTGATCTAATAGGCTACTTTTAGTATGTGCTTTTGGTTGTGTGTGTGTGTGTGTGTGTGTGTATTTGTGTGAATGTATGTATATTTTCTCCATCTTTTTAATGCCTTTTAGTTCTTCATGCTTTTGGCGTCTTTTGAAGGGTGAAATAAAGACTGATTTCTATCCAATATCTTATGTTACCTTGAAGGATTGTATGGAAGCCAGGGATCCTTTTACCTATATTTTTGGTCACATCAACAAAATTTCTAGATACACATATTCAGAGAATAAAGTTCAGATGGAGACATATGAGTCAAAGAATAAATGACCCCTTTGGCTCATTTGAGATACAACCTAGTCTGTGGGAAGGCCAGTCCTTGACTTGGACTTGGCATAGATGCATAATGAAGCAAATGGGAATATGGCATTTTGGGATCAGCCCTTAATATTGGACTCGGTTAATTTGATCCTAGAGTCTGGGGAAGACAGGACTCCGAATGATAGATTACGTTTATGGCATATTATCCAATCTTCTAACCATCCTGGTTGCTCTTCTCCGAATATGCTTTAGCTTGTCAATGTCCTTTTTACTTAAAAGAAAATGTGTGTGTATACATACATACATACATACATACATATATATATATATGTGTGTGTGTATATACACACCTATACACCACCACATGGTGTCATAAAGTCTGTGTGCAATTTAAAGTAGTTGCAACTTTGTAATTATATGTGATAGAAAGAATCTGTAACAAGGATTATAACGCTTGATATATCTAGTTTATTTTTGTCTTTAGAAATTTCATGTTTATTTTATTTTTATTTTTAGAAATTCAACTTAAAATTACTTATTTTTCAGGATTACTGTTGACCCATGGCTTCACTAAAAAAGAAAGTAGCTAAAATCTACTACCGCTTTCCAAAATCTACCATTTCCTTGGTCTCCATGCTCGCCAAATTTGACTCCACTGAATTTCTTTTTATGGGTACGTGTGAAAACTAATATTTGTTCAATCAAATCTCGATCTAAAGAAGATTTGCAAGCTAGGATAACTGATGTGATTGCTGGCATCACTGAAAATCAGCTTGAAAATGTTTTCCACGAACTACAGAATTGTATTACCCTTTGTATTAGTAATGTTGAAAATTAACAAGAATAATAAAATAGTAAGTGTTTCTTCTTTCTTTTGCTTTTTACAGATTCTTTCTATCACATATAATTACAAAGTTACAACTATTTTAGATTGCACATGACTTTATGGACACCCTGTATATATGTATACACACACAAATATGTACATGCATATGTATGTGTGTGTGTGCGTGTGTGTGTGTATGTGTGAATGTGTGAATGTGTGAGTGGGTGTGTGTTTGCATCACAGAGGAAAAATAGCCACAATAGTTTCCTTTTTAACCGGCAGTTTCGATGTCACGGAGACCCAGACTTAAGTCTCCGCAGCCTAGAGAGGTCAGAAGGATTGAGCCAAATGCATTCCCCACCGGAGCGCTCCAATCACGCACAAGGCCAGTTATGAAAATGCAGGGTCAGGCACACGTGTGAGTGGTCACGCTGATCTCCGGTTGCCGATATAATGAGAGGAGGCTGTGTTGCCCTGGTGAGTTGCACCAACATTCAAGGTAATAATTACAATGATACTAATGATAGAATTTCCCCATGTTTTGACATTACAATGTGAGTCCTTTTGGGAGAGAGAAAAAAGCTGTTCTTTCAAGTCGTGAACTGCATCACAGATCTGTGGATGTTTGAAATAGAGCTGTTAGAAGCATTCATGGTTCAGGAGTTTTCTTTTTTAAGGGAACTAAAAAAGTCATGTTGTTGCCTTTGAGCCTCAGAGAGGTCTTTTATGAAGTAAACAGAAAACCTTGAGAGCAACAGTTGTGTTCAATGTTCTCCTCTGAGAGCTGAAGGAACAGGCTTTATTTATGAATTCTTTCAAGCTATTGGGGAACCCACTCTTAACGGCATAACCAGCAATCAATCCGCCAGTGCTTATTAAGTGATTACTGTGTGCCCAGCACTGTGCTAAGCTCCAAGATTACCAAAACTATCAATCGGTAAGCATTTATTAAGCAACTACTGCATGCCAGGCACTGTTCCAGGTAGCCAGGATATAGAGACTGTCATCGGTAATCATTTGTTAAGTGCCTACTGTGTGCCAGGTCCTGTGATAGGTGCTAGGGATACAAACATGAAGAACGAATACACACACAAGCACATATATACATGCATACATGGTGTATATATGACACACATAAATTATAGACAGATAGAGAATAAACATGTACACAATCAATATAAAATTTATACAAGGTAAACACAGTTAAATGAGAAGGGGATTGACAATAATCAGACGAGGAAAGAGCTTTGTAGAAGTATTTAAGGTACATTTTTCAATAACTATAGACATTCTTTATCAGAGTGGCAGAGTATGAGGGTAATTTCTAAGAATGAATTCAGCAGTTGCTACCTTTAAAGTACTATGAGTTTGAATAGTTTGGGAGACTAAAGAAAATTCAATTAACACTAAGTCTTAACTTTCACATTTATAAAAAACACGTCACAGAGCAAAATCTGAATACACTGATGAAGTGAAATGATGACTTATTTTTACTTAAGATACAAAAAGAAATTACAAGAAAAGCACTGTATAGTACATAAAAATAATGAAACAAGGTCACAGAAATTAATTTTAAAGTAACTTTGAGAATCTCAGCAAAGACTTTTATATTTCAATGTTATGCTTATATATAGCCAGCAATAAAAGAAAAAGCGGAGTATCAATCCAAAGTTGTGTAGGAGAAACATCAAGCAGGGCTGCTGAGTTTGAACATGAGTCATTTCAGGAAGCTTTTTATGCTTCTCTTGAGTCTTGTTTTTAAATGTTACATTTTCTATTCAGCTCTCGTCTTTTCATCAGGAATGCTTGATAGTCCTTGTTTCATGAAATGTCCATTTTTTTCCTGAAGGATTATACTCAGTTTTTCTATAATTAGTTATTTTAAACATTCTTTTCTTATTTTAAATTTAGAATTCCAAATTCTCTCCCTCTCTCCCACTTCTACCAACTGAGAAGGCAAGCAATATATCAATTATACATGTGAAATCATGAAAAATGTATTTCCAGATTATGCTCAGTTTTGTCAGATAGGTTATTCTTGGTCACAGTCCTAGCTATTTGATTTCCAGAACATCATGTTCTAAGCCCTTTGCTCCTTTTACATAAAAGCTGCTAAATCTTGTGTGATCTTGACTGTGGCTCCATGATATTTGAATTTTTTTCTGGCTGCTTGCAATATTTTTTGGTTGACCTGGCAGCTCTGGAATCTGGCTATAATATTCCTGGTAGTTTTCATTTTGGGATATCTTTTAGAAGATGATCAGTAGATTGGCTTAATTTCTATTTTACCCTCTGGTTCTAGGATATCTGGACAGTTTTCCTTTATAATTTCTTGAAATATGATGATCTTTTTCATCATGGCTTTTAGATAGTCTAATAGTTCTTAAATTATCTCTCCTTAGGCTATTTTCCAGGTCAATTGTTTTTCTGATGAGATAGTTCACATTTTCTTCATTTTTTTTTGTTTTGTTTCATTGTTTCTTTGATTGTCTCATTGATTAATTAGCTTCCACTTGTCCAATTCTAATTTTTAAGGAACTATTTTCTTCAGTGAATTTTGTGCTTTTCCATTGGGACAATTTTTTAAGATGTTATTTTCCTCAGTATTTTTGTATCTCTTTTATCAAGCTGTTAATTCTCTTTTCATAATTTTCTTACATCATTTTCATCTCCTGCCCCCCCTCCAATTTTCCCTCTAACATTCCTATCCCTCTCTTTAACTCTCTTAGGAATTCTTTTTGGCCTTGGGTCCACTTAGCATTTTTCTATGAGGCTTTGATTGTAACTGTTTTCACATTGATGTTTCTTTCTGAGTTTCTTTTGGTTTTCCTTGCCAGCAGGTTTTTATTGTCAAGTTCTTTTTGATGATGATGATGATGATGATGATATTATTGTTGTTTGCTCTTTTTCCAGCCAGTTTCTTGACTTTGAACTTTATATTAAAATTGAGCTCTGCTTGCCTGGAAATGGGGAGGCACTGCCCTAAGCTTTTTAGTACTGTGTTTTCAGAGTAAATTCTAAGGTTCTTCAAGTTTTCAATGCTTCCAAGGTGCTATGATCCTGGAAGAGGGCTGGTCACTGCTCTTTTGGTCTGCACTCTGGTCTTTACCCAAGACAGGCTCCTCCCCGACCTGCACCCCAAAATGCCTAATCTCCTCGTCCTGTAACTGTGGCTAGGTATCCTCCTCTAGGCCTTGGAATTGTGACCAGAGCTCCTGTTCCCTTATGACCAGCCATAAGTGCTCCTCTTTGCCCTGAAACTGCCATCCAGAGCTATGCCTAAGTAGTAGAGTTGCCAATCAGTGCCAAGTGCACCCAGTGCCAGGAAAAGTCCCCTTGTAATCTCCTTCTGACTGGTTGTCTGGCCTCCTTTCTGTCTGGGGGCTGAAAGCTCTGGAAGCTGCTGCTGCTGCCACTGTGTTATCACAGTCACCTTGAGAGTCCATAGCTGATACTGCTGTTCAACTCAGGACTAACCTCCCCAGTGGTGTCACAGATCATACCAGTCCCCTAAGGTGCCTTAGACTGGAAAAATGTTTCATTCTGACTTCTTGTTGGCTCTGCCACTCCAGAATTTGATTTCAGTTGTTATTTTATAGTTATTTGGAAGGGGATGTTAGGAGAATTCAACTCAATTGCTTCCTGTACTCTGCCATCTTGGTTCCACCACTGAGTGGCATTTTAAAGGAAGAAAGGAGTTTTCTAAGGGGAAGGAGAAGTGAGAGATTATCTTAGGAGTGAGGCTGGGCTAATGTAAAGACCCATAAATTGGAGATGAAGTGAAGAACACACCGTGTAGCGAAAAGACCATTGAATTTAGAGACAGGTGCCTGGATTTAAATCCTGCCTTTGTCTTTTTTTTTCTTTTTTTGTTTATTTAATATATTTAGTTTTCAGCATTGATTTTCACAAGGGTTTGAATTACAACTTTTCTCCCCATTTCTACCCTCCTCCCACTCCAAGATGGCATATATTCTGGTTGCCCTGTTCCCCAGTCAGCCCTCCCTTCTGTCACTCCACTCACCTCCCATCCCCTTTTCCCTTCCTTTCTTGTAAGGCAAGATAAATTTCTGTGCCCCATTGTCTGTCTCCATTTGTGACCATGGATGAGACACTGGACACTCCTAAGTCTCTACTTCTGTGAAATGAGGAATTGGACCAACTGATTTTCCATGTCCCTCCCCATTCTAGACTCTGTATTTTATTGGATAGAACCATAGCTAGAGAGGACTAACAGGTTTGCCTAAGATTGCAAAGTTGAGAGGATGCTAAATTTAGAGTTTTCTGCTGGTTCTTGCTGTCTTTGAACAAGTAAAAACAACTGAGATTAGCACTAATTTAGCCAAAATGAGTTAAACTAAGAAGCTAAAGTTGGTAAGGGGAACTTCCTCTCCTGCTCCATTCTTCCCTTGCCTGCTTATGTTGGCCTGTCTAGCAATGGCCTTGAACAGGTGTCTTAGGAGCTCTGCCTCCCTTCCCTTGCCGCTCTGAGATCCTTTCCAGCTTTACATGCATCATCTTACTTACTATCTGTGTGATCTTGAACAGGTTTCTTAAGGCTTCTAGGTCTCAGTTTCCTTATTTGTAAAATTAAGATGGTGGAGTAGTTCTCTTAGACTTAGTCTCTTTCAGGTTCAAAACTATGGTATTATCATCTTATAAAGACAATAACTTTGTCTCTTTGCTGTAAATTTTATTATTGTACTTTTTCTTTCACTCATTTGCTTGGGAGGCCAAAATTTTATAGGAGTTGAGAAAATATAAGGACCCTGGACTCAGAGATCTCTTGGCAATTTTTAGGAAAATAAGCTTCTAAAACCATGCTAAGTGGATATCATTTAGCAATCAATCATTAAGCAGCCCTGGAACAACAGAAATATCAGTTCCCTTTCCATATATTCATCCTGGTTACATGTCTTCCCCATATATGTGCTCCTGCATATATGTGCTAGCCATATGTGCTGCTTGAGCATATACCTTCCACATGTATTCCTATGTGTGTCCATGCTGATGGCACACACATTTATGGGAATGTTTAAAGTTTTTCCTCCCTGGCCTATTAAGGGAAATATTCTTTTCTATGTTATTGCATTAAATGCTTTTGTTTTGAATTATACCCTTAGGCTGACCAAAAAAAGGTAAATACATCTATGGGAGTTCATTTTTTTTCAGTGAATGTGAACCCATGGACTATTTTGAACCTGAAGCAGCCTTGTCTGGGGGATCTACTGGAAAAGTTTAAAGGTATCCCAGGTGCTTTACTAGCTTGTGTTATGGGCAAATCATCTGACTTTTCTGAACTTTAGTTTTCTCATCTGTAAAATTGTAATTTTCTTTTTTTTATCTTTTTTAATTTTTTTTTGTTTTTTTTTTATTTTTAGTTTACAACATTTGGTTTTGCATAATTTTGAGTTCCAGATTTTCTTGCCTACCTCCCCTCCTCCATCCCCATGACGGCATGGAATCCCATATAACTTCCACATATAACTTCGCATTGAATTAATTTACACACTAGTCAAGTTATGGAGAAGAATTATGACCAATAAAATGAATCATGAGAAAGAAGAAATAGGACCAAAAAAAACCCAACCTGAAAACAAAAACAAAAGAGAGAAAAAGAAAAAAGAGGGGGGGGGGAAGGCTAGCATGAAGTGTGCCTCAATCTGCATTCATATTTCATAGTTCTTTCTCTGGATGTAGATAGCATTCTCCATCGTGAATCCTTTGGAGTTGTCTTTGTACCTTATGTTGCTGAGACGAGCAAAGTCTGTCAGGGTGGGTCCTCACAGAATCCATATATCTATGGTTGTGTATAATGTTCTCCTGATTCTGCTCCACTCACTCAGCATTATGTCATGTAGGTTTTTCCAGGTTGTTATGAAGTCCGTATCATCCCCATTTCTTATAGCACAATAGTATTCCATTACCTTCATATAACACAGCTTGTTCAGCCATTCCCCAATTGATGGGCATCCCTTTGATTTCCAATTCTTAGCTACCACAAAAAGAGCCGCTATAAATATTTTTGTATATATGGGTCTTTTTACCGCTTGTGATCTCTTTGGGATACAACTCTAGAAGTGGTATTGCTGGGTCAAAGAGTATGAACATTTTTATAGCCCTTTGGGCATAGTTCCAAATTGCTCTCCAAAATGGCTGGATCAGTTCACAACTCCACTAGCAATGTAACAATGTTCCAATTTTCCCACATCCTCTCCAGCATTCATCATTTTCCTGTTTT
>CM053624.1:16727710-16746068 GCA_028646595.1 Phalanger gymnotis
AGAAGAAGAAGAAAAACATCTACTTCTTCTTCATTTATTACAGTAAAACCTTTGACTGGCTGGATCATAACAAAATGTGGAAAGTCCTCCAAGAGATAAGAGTACCAGATCATCTTACTTGTCTCCTGAGGAACCTAAATTCAGGTCAAGAAACAAGAGTTAGAAGCAAAAATGGAACAACTGATTAGTTTAAAATAGGAAAAGGAGTATGAAAAGGCTGTATATTGTCACTTTATTTATTTAATTTATATTCAGAGTGCATCATGAGAAATGCCAGACTGAATGAATCAAAAACTGAAATTAAGCTTGCTAGGAGAAATATTGACCATCTCCGATCTGGAGGTGATAGCACTCAGATGACAGAAGGTGAAGAGGAATTCAGAAACTTCTTGATGTGAGTGAAAAAGGAGAGTGTAAAAGCTGGTTTGAAGCTTAACACAAAAAAATGAAGATCTTGGCAAGTGATCCCATCACTTCCTGGCAAATGGAGGGAGAACAAAGTGAAACAGTGTCAGATTTTATATCCTTGGGCTCAAAAATCAGTGCAAGAGATGACGACACCCAATGAAATTAAAAGACTCTTGCTTCTCGAAATGAAAGCTCTGGCAAATCTAGACAGTATACTGAAAAAGTAGAGATATCCCCTTGCTGACAATGGACCACATAGTCAAAGCTATGGTTTTTCCACTAGCAATGTATGACTGTGAGAGTTGGGCTACAAGGAAAGCTGAGCACTGCAGAATCAAGTGCTTTGAACTGTGGTGTTGGAGAGACTTTTGAGTTTCTGGGACAGCAGGAGGATCAAATCATTCAATACTTAAATGATTCAGTCTATTCACTGTAAGGTCAAATACTGAATCTGAAGCTTAAATACTATGGCCACATAAGGAGAAGACGTGATTCATTGGAATAGACCCTGATGTTGGAGAAGATTGAAAGCAAAAGGAAAGAAGTATGGCAGAGAATGAGATGGATAGATGTACAGTGTCATGGAAACAATGAACATGAACTTGGACAGACTTCAAGAGAAAGTGGAAGACAGAAGGGCCTGGCCTACTGTGGTCCATGCGGTCATGAAGTGTCAGGCACAACTGAACAATGAAACAACAACAACATAAGTATGTATGTGCATCTTTTCAAGCTTTAATTTCTAATATAAATTTCAGTTATTGTTGCATGCTGTACATGTGGTATGTCTGAATACAATTGCTGTACTCTTGGCAACATTACTCTGAGACTTCTTTGATTGACTTCTCCTCCATGCCCCAGAAAACTCATTGGGACAACCCTCGTCAACCTCTAAGATCTCATCAGCCTGGGTGCTCTATCTACCTTATCACTTCCCTTGGTCCCTCTGATTGGAGGGTAGGGCTATGAAATCCAAAACTCCATTTAAGGAGAGAGCTCAGCCCAAACATCCCTTCATTTCTCACATGGCTGAACTACTTTAGATTTCACTCCCTCCCCTTACCTTCCTTTTGTGTGTTGACTTCCCTCATTAGATTATACACTCCTTCAGAGCAGGGACTGTCTTTTTTTCCTCTTTTATTTGTATCCCTAGTGCTTAACACAGTGCCTGGTGCTTAATATTAGGTGCTTAATAAATATTCATTATCTATTTCTCCCTTATAGTAAATTCATTCACCAGAAGTCACAAGGATTCTGAAGGTCATGAGATCATCAGTCAATAATAGGTAATAGACATTTACCCTCTTCAATGCTGTCTTTGATACTGTATTGAGGGTACAGAAGGACTGACACAATGATTAGAGCCCTAGAATTGGAGTCAAGAAGACCTGAGTTCAAAACCTGCCTCACCCACTAATTAGTTGAGAAAGTCACTTAAACTCTCCCAGTCTCGGTTTCGTCATATATAAAATGGGACTAATAAAAAGCCTGCCTTAAAGGGTTGTTGTGATGATTAAATAAGATAAAATATGCAATAAAGGCATTTTGTAAACCTAAAAGCATTATGTAAATACTATCTATCCATTAATAATAATCATTAATTATATAACAATGACAATAAAAGTCATAGTGACCTTCCTTCTAAAGTAATTTATCAAATTGAAGCATTGGGAACAAATAGAACACAGAGCCCCTTTCTTTCTCTAATTCCCCTGTCCCAACACCTCCCAGAGACCAGGAGCCTTTTTCTGCATTGACTCTTCCTAAGTTGAGATTGACCATATTGAGTTCTGAGATTGTCTTGGGTCAAATGCTTAGCTAGTTGTGTGAGAGTTCCCCATTCCCTCTCTTCCTCCTTAGTTTTCTTAGTTGAGCTGTAGATCAGCCCTTGATTGACTAGGTGGCAGTAGCTTCTCATCCTACCTTCTGTACTGGTGCCTAGAAGAAACCACTGTGTACCGAGGAACCTTACAGAAGCTATTAATTACGAATCTTGGAAATAGAATGCTAGTAATGAAAATTTAATGCAGAAATAAAGTTTATTTCCCCAGTAATTGGGTATCATCAAGCCTGTTTATATGAATGAAGTATGCTGTATAGCAAAATTAATATTAGAGGACACCATCAATCATCATGGCTCTGCCAATACAGGTCACAGCAGCATCTATTTGAGACCACTTCACCACACACTGGGTGATTATTCACCCACAAGATTTGGCATCGTGTCTGAACCTGAACAGGCTGTGCATACCTGTGGACCAGGACAGATCAGTCTCTATCTGTTGCAATTTAAGAGGTCTGTGAATTCTGTAATATGTCCCTACCCCTAGCCCTGAAATTCTTTCTCCTGAATGACTGATGATTGAAATTCCATATTAGGCTTTCATCTCTTTTTTAGCTTATTTTATAAAATGTTATATTGATGCCTTTTTAAAAGAATCAGTTACTTCTCAATATCATCCTCCCCCTCAAAGTGTGCACGTGTACATGTATACACACATAAGCACACACATGCACACACACGCACCCATGTACACACACACACAAAGAATTTAAGAAAACTGATACATCGATTAATCCTGACCAAGCACACAGCGTTGGACCTATGTAGTCCACTGATGCTTTTACTTACAGGAAGGAAGGAAGCGTTTATGTCAATAGCAGTCTTCCAGAACCCAGGCTGGTCATTCTCACTTGGGATGTCCATTGGTGCTGTTTTCCTTTCTGTCACTATGGTTGCTAGTACCTGTTTCTCTTAGTTCTGCTTCTTCATGCTTTGCCTCAAGGTTTGGATATCAGTCTCTTTATCTCTAAGCTAGTGACAATCTTTTTTTTCAATACCTACTAAGAAAAGTATTGTATTAGCCTTGAAATGCTAGAAATATGAATCGTTCCATCATCTCCCCTAGTCATGACTTTGTACTGACCGTCTTCTGTACCCAGAATGCCATCCCTACTCACATCTGTCCTTGGAATACGAACTCCTATATGTGCCTTGTAAAGTCCTTTGTAACCGAGTCCCAATTATCTTTTTAACCTCATAGTACATTACTCTGCTCTTTAAACTTTATGGTCCAGCCAAACCAGCCTTCTCTCTGTTCACCTCCCATGGTATTCCACCTCCATGCCTTTCCATTGGCTATCACTCTTGCCTAGAATACACTCCCTCCCCATCTCTTCTTCATTGAATCCTTCAACACACAACTTTAGCACTACCTTTTATGGGAAGGATTTTCTCATGTTCACAACTGCTAATGTTCTCCTTCCCTAAACTACCTTGTATTCATTTTGTTTTAATTCCATATATTTATTAGATATGTGCATATTATTTAGTATTTGTATTAATGTATCACTTCTATATGTACATATTGTTTCACCTATTAGAATGTAAACGTCTTGAGAGTAAGGCATGCTTTTTTCTTTGCATTTGCATTCTGATCACATAGCATATAGTAGGTATATAATATATATTAACTGATTAGTTGTTTAATTGGAATCCTTGATGTCCTTCAAGATTTGTCTATTGTTCTTCCCTATTCATGAGGCTTTTCCTAATCTTTGAAGCTGCCATTGTTATCCCTTCCAAAGTCACCTGATATCTGTTTGTTTATACATATAAATACACATATGTATGTACATGTTTATATGCACACATACATACATATATATGTATGTATATATGTGTGTATATATATTAAATATATGTTTTGTACATGTTTCTATAGCTCAGGTTCTGAAAATACTCTTCCAGCTCATACTCGTACTAGACTGGGTCTCTAGAACATGACTAACTACTTCTCTCCTCAGTGTTCTAGAAGTAACCCAGAGTGGTTGGAGTTTTCTCTAATGCTATCACTTCCAAGCCCTAATCTTATGCATTTCTCCAAAATTAAGCAACCAGCTAGCATCTCCCCAATATCACTTAACCACTTAACAAAGAGATATTTACTGAGAATGCATCATAAGGAACAAAGTAGAACAGCATTCCCTCTACATGCTCATTTATTTCCTCAGGAAAACAGACTCAAGCTTGAAGTAGTTACTATAAAACACCCCACCCAATCTACTTTCCGGTGGGTCATAGGCGATGGACAAGTTGCTTTCGTGCTTGCAGGACATCTGTCAGTCAGGTCACTTCACTACTGAGAAGGACAACGCAGGTTGCCGATCAGGGCTGGCTCCTCATTGGGTTGGGCTACTGCTATTATTATTGCTGAAGGGACCTTTGATATTTCATCCAACTTTTTGAAGTTCACGAGGTCATAACCTATTCTGTTCTATCTCTGATACTCATTCATCTAAGATCAGGAAACAATAAACACAAACAAAAGGAGCAGTGACATCATGTGATTATGGCCACTTGGTGACAAGTATGGAGACTAAGCAATTGGCCATAGGTGGTAGGCCATTGCCTCTCCTACTCCTGCTACCTCTCCCCCCACCTGGAAGCCCATAGCATTTCTTCTTCCTCATTCAACAGCCTCAAGGGAATAGAAAGAGTTTACCTCTTTAGACCATCTGGGGCATCCTCGATTCTAGCTCAGTTGACAATTAACGGTTTGGTGGATTTTAACTTTTCAATCACTTAGTAAATAGACAGGAAATAGAGAATACCTGCACATATCCTGAAGCAGGGAGAGATTCTACATTGATCGGCAGCAGGCAGAAAATATTGAAAGTGCTTTAAGAACTGCATCCTCATTGGCCAATCTCCTCATTCTGCCTATTTACATATACATTGGGCATTTTATTTTAGAAAAGAAGCTACTTGGAGGCAGGGATTGTTTCATTTTGGTCCTTGTATCCCTAGCACCTAGCACAATGCTGGGCACTTAGTCAGTGCTTAATAATAATAATGTCTGATTGATTATTGCTGTTGGTATCACAATGCAGTTGAGTTGTTCCTAGTCATGTGTAATTACAGAAAGGGTTAGAAGAGGAGGGAGAAATAAAGTAAACCTTTCGTGACTTTGCTATGTTTTCTTGGGCCAGCCCTAAGCTTCAAGAAAAAAAAATGTGCAAGGAATGGAAAGTTAGAAAACTCAGTTATGGGCACAGAGGAAGAATTGACTTGGAGAATGATTGTTTGCATTATATTTGGAACAAAAAAGTCACTGTGAAAAGGCTTTCCATCAGAGTCATAATAGAGGCTTAGAGATCATCTTGTTGACCACATTTTATACATGGGACAACTGAAGCCCAGAAAAAGGTGACTTGTCTTGCCAATAGTCAAATGAAGGGGGCAGCTAGGTGGTGCAGTGAGTAGAGCACCAGCCCTGGAGTCAGGAGGACCTGAGTTCAAATCTGGCCTCAGACACTTAATACACTTACTAGCTGTGTGAACTTGGGCAAGTCACTTAACCCCAATTGCCCTGCCTTCCCCTCCTACAAAAAAGTAGTCATACGAAGCGAGGATCAGATGAAGGACCATTCATTCCAAGTTTGGGGTACATTGGCATTGAATTTTGGGAGGGAGCGATCCTTGGATTTTGTGCCAAAGCACGAGACCAAAAAAAGGTACATCTCACCTGTATTCAACTGATGAGTCCAGAGGAAATCTTCAGCTCCAAAGATAATTGCAGCAAATGTGAGATGTAATATCATTCATTACCTTCCCAGATGGAGTGTTGAAAAGTACATTTCACAAGATAATGAAGTTATTTCCCAGGACTAAAATAACTGGTTATCTGACTGTTAGGTTCAACTCACATTAGATGTATTACATACACAACTGTCAAAATAAATAACTTACTTGGACTGTGTCAGAGAGCACAACAGTTTGAAGAGAAATGTGTTGGATTGTGGAGAGCAAATCTGAGAGTCTGAGTGAGGAGAGAATGATGGCCTATGTCAGCCAAGGGACAGCCTAGTGAGAAAGATGAAAGCATGGTGAGATTTAAAAATACTTGTATTCTTCTCTCCTTCAGGTTTCACTGCACAAATATATCCACATGTGGCTGGACCAAAAATACCACTCTGAAATATATTTCTGGCTTCAGTGGTGTCTCATGAAGCTGCCTCTTGTGATTTAACAAGAGAACAGCTAACCTCATAAAATTAAAATGGATGCTTTCAATCTGGCTACATGTAATATATGTAGGATGATATTGTCAGAAGCCAAGGCCTCTGACATGGACAGATTCTCAAGGAAACAGGGCAAGGCCCCAGTTGGGAGTTTTTGATGGTCAACGTAAAGCTGAAGCTAAGCACCCCCAAGTGTTGCTGGCCAGTTTCCCTAATTAATTACACTGCTGTGGTCTTTTGATTCTCGCTTCTCCAGCTCCAGAAAGACAAGATGGGGAACACCAAGGAGGTTACTATGCCCAGGGAATGCAAATCCCATGAGCCACACTCTCAGTATCTACCTATACAGAGGAACCAAGGTGGCATCATTGACAGAAATATGCCTTGTTATTGGGTAAGACCCATATTGAAATCCTGCCTTCTACTTACTAGCTAGGTTACTCTGGGAAGGTCATTTAACCTCTCCCAGACTCAGTTCTCTCCTCTGTAAAATGGGGACGATCATAGCACCTACATCAGAGTTGTTATAAGGACCAACAGAGAATGTGCTTTACTAACTTTAAAGCAACATATAAATGTTAGATGCTATTGTTACTGTCCTTGACCTAAGTGGACACCTCAGACAATTGATATACAAGACAGAGAACCTAGGACACTCAGAAGCCTGTGACTGTGTTGGATCCTTGTGTTGGACAGAGATGTTTCAGTTGTGCTATGCTTCTCTCTACCAATTCAGAATGGGGTTGGCTGTCTTTGTATAAGAATGCTCTTCCACAGTGGAAACCCTTCCCCCTCTTAATACCCTACAGATAATTAATGCCACTGGACTGGGCTGCCCAGGTGCCATTTCCTAGAACCAATACCTATCTGTTCTCCTCAGACTGGCACGCACCATGCTGGGCTGTGAATGCTTCATATCCCTACCTGCTGTGGAAACATATCTTAGTTGTAAAAAAAGATTTTTCCCAGGTGTCATTTTCTTGGATGGGACAAGCAGCCTTGAGCAATGGGAGTTTTCAATCATTGTCATTTACCAATGATTTCTACAGATAGAATTTTAGAGCATGCAAGAAAACTTCCAAACGAGAAGGCTGAACTTGGAGCTCTATGCAGATATCAGAAAAAATAAGAAAATGAAAAAATAAAGTCATAGAGGGAAGTAAATTTGTGCAGGATGAAACTAACTCCAAGAAAACGTGGAAACACCTCAGGTACAATATATTATTATTAATTTAATATTATGGTATAATGATATTTTGCTGTTTAGTCCTTATCAGTCATGTCTGACTCTGTGACCTTACTTGGGGTTTTCTTGGTAAAAATATAGGAGTAGGTTGTCATTTCCTTCTGCAGCTCATTTTACAGATGAGGAAACTGAGGTAAATAGGGCAAAGTGACTTGCCCAGGGTCACACAGCTAATAAGTATCTAAGCCCAGATTCGAACTCAAGAAGATGAGTGTTCCTGACTCCAGGCCCGGTTCTCTCTCACCTGTGCCACCTAATAAATGTAGATCATATGAGGAAATAGCAAAAGCTGAGCAGCAGCCCATTGCAGGGACTAAAATTAGGAACTACTAAAATCTTATTAAGACACAGCAGGGCCTGGAGTCGGGAAGACTCAAGTTGAAATCTAGCCTCACACACTTGCTAGCTGCGTCTCCCTGGATAAGTCACAAGTTTTGTTTGCCTCAATTCCCTCATCTATAAAATGGGGATAATCATAGCCCCTACCTCCCAGGGTTGTTGCAAGTTTCAGATGAGATAATAATTGTAAAGTGCTTAACACAGTGCCTGTCACATAGTAAGTTTTATATAAACACTATTATCCATTAGCAGCTATCTTTTATATGCTAACTTATGACAAACCCCTATATTACAAGTGCAGACCTCAATATATCTTTGAGAATTCAACAAATAAACTATACTAAAAGAGAGTTATTATCAATGGTAGAATTGTCTGTAGTTACCTAGATATAACACTTTTTAAATTTTTGTAGATCGATATTTTTAATAGACCAAATACTTTCCATCTCTAAGCTCCATGTAACAAATAATTCTATTCCGACAAGATACAATTTAAGCACCACCTTCAGCATAAAACCTTGCTGGTCCCCCACCTAACTACCTTGCCTTTAACTACCCAGAACTAATTCACATATATTACCTTTAATCATATACTTATACAAGGGGTCCCAAAAGTCTGAGTTTGTTTTTAAACCACTAGAGCTTAAAACTACTCAAAGACTCCTGGGACACCCCGTCTAGGTACTCAACGTGTTCCCCATTGGAAGTTAAGTTCCTTGCAAATGGGTATTGTTTTGTTGTTCTGTATGCAACCTCAGAGCTTAGCACAGATCTTGGCACATAGGAGAAAATGAACAGATGTGGGTTGCTTGATTACTTATTTAATAAAAAGCTTTCAAAATAAAGAGATCTATCAGAAGAAATCCAAACCGTGCAGGGACAAGATGGTGTACATAACATTTCTGTCATTCTGCCTGCCTCTGGAATTATTCCAGAGAGTCTTTCAGTGAATGAATTTCCAGAGGGTGAGGTTACACCCCAATGCTTTTGTTCAGTCACAAAGAAGATCTACTTTATCCATCTGTATAATCGTCTACAGAAGATTACATAGAGTACAAAAGAAAAGCATCAACATAGTGACCTATTCCAAGACCATTTTGATCTGAATTTCATTGAAAAAGACAAGAAGGTGAATTATAAGAATAACCATTTGACTGCCATTATTTTTATGACTATTAGAGTGACACTAAGCAAAAAATGAGAAGGTCGTCTCGACTGCCATTTGCGCGAAGATTCTGGGATCTCCCTTTTCCCTCACGCTGAGAAAAGCTTCTTAGGAAGGGGCTGAAATCAGCAACAACAACGTACAATTTGTCATGGTTGTGTTGACAAAAGCTCATCTTGTCAACACCATTATTCTCCCAGTAGCACCAAATGTCTGGAAATCACGGAACACTATGCTCTCAGAAGAAGAAGAACTTGAGAATGACATAAAGGGCAAGAGAAAGGAATATGGTGGGTGTACACAGCATTTATTCATCTGTGCCAATGCCTAGAAATGCCTATGCCATGATCTTATAGAGAGTATAGATGGGGCAGTGGATACAGGGCTGAGCCTCGAGTCAGGAAGCCCTGGGTGACCCTGCATAAGTTACTTACAGCTTTGTTTGTCTCATTTTACTCATCTGTAAAATTGGAATAAGGATAGCAACTCCCAGGCTAATTATAAGAACCAAATGAGGTAATAATTGTAAGGTGCCTAGCACAGTGCCTGGGACATATTAAGCCCTACAGAAATGAGAGCTGTTTATGATTATTACTAATTATCATGTATTATAAGTTAGAACTGATAATAATGACAGCTCGAAGACAACCCAAAGAGCAAGGCAAGAGGGCGCAGTGAAGCATTTGTGATGACCTGTGAGGGAGAAGGAACATAAACGAGCTCCTCAGGAAGATGTTTGCCTGGAAGTAACATAGTGAGAGTGAGCGATGACAGACAGATGGAGAAGGTGCTGCCCTGGTTCCAGGGAGAATGGAAAGAAGCAAAAGAGGGCTACCAGCACATTGGACACAATCTCTAGAGGGAATTTACAGAAAAATATGATAATGGCTAGCATATATATATATATACATATATACGTATATATGTATATATATGCATATTATACATACACACACATATATACATATTATATATATATATAATTTTAAAGGTTTCGAAAGTGCTTTACAAACATTATCACATTTGATCCTTATAGCAGGTCTGTGAGGTAGGTAATGGTAATATTATTTTCCCCATTTTATAGGTGAGGAGACTGAGGCAGTCAGAAGTTAAGCAGCTTGTTTTGGGTTGTATATGCCAGTAGGTATCTGGATTTGAATTCGGGTCCTCCTGAGCCCAGATTCAGGGCTCCAAGATTCTAAGTCCACCTAGCTGTAAGAACTGCGTAGAATAAGAAGGAAAAAGTGCATTGTGATTGGCAGTAGAGAGAGGAAGACATGGAAATATTGAATTATATCATATAATAATTAATTTACCAAGCCTTTTATAAGCTCCCACTACGATCAGGACTCTAAGGACACAATAGAGATATTGAGATTGAACCTGTGTTTTTACCAGTCCAGGTCAGAACCTCCTGTGAAGCTTATAGCCTCAGAGGTTAAGTGACTTGCCCAAGGTCACTGAGTCACTGTCTGTCAGAAGTAGGATCTGAGCCTTCAAGGACTTCTTCCCATCCACTACACCATTAGTAGTATATGCTCCTCTGTAGACGCAGAAATAAAATACAAAACAATCCTTGACCTCCAGGAGCATACATTTTCCTTTGATGGTTGAGATGGGTGAGAGATGCACCAATACTTTTGCACCAATACTCAAGTGCAAAATAATATGAAACAAGAGATCGCTGAGAACTAGGGCAAGACAGAGGCTTCACAAATAGATGCACCTGAACTGAGCCCTGGTAGAAGCTAAGGATTGTCAGAGGCTGAGATGAGGAGGGTGAGCATTCCATGGATGGAGGAGAGAGCAAGAAGGTGGCCAAATTGTCTCCAACACAGAGAGCAGAAAAAGAAGTGGAGTAGAAGAAGACTCTCTGCCTGTCTAGCCATTTTATGAATTACCTGAGATCATTAAATAGAACCATCAATTTATAAAGAGCGTGGTACAGTGAAAAGAGCCCTGACAGTAAAGTCAGGTTCCTAGAGTTCCTGGGTTCCTAGCTTTAATGGTATAAGGAACTTTAGAGGCCATCTAGTCTAACCATCTCATTTTACAGATGAAGAAACTGAAACCCAAGGCAGGTGACTTCCCCCAAGGCCACACAGGTCTTAAGTATCAGAGGTGAGATTTGAATCCAGGTTCTTTGATTCCAAATCCAATGCTATTTTTACTGTACTGTACTACTTCATTCCACCAAGGTTCAAATCCCAGCTCTACCAAAAAGGGTGACCTTGGACAAATCATTTCTATCCTCTTGGTCTCTGTTTCCTCCTCTATAAAATGGTAATGTGGTTGGGTCACAGATTCAGTGGTCTGAAATATTCTTTCCAGCTCCCTCATTGATTTTTGTGTGCGTTAGACTTTAAGATCACAGCTCCTAGGCTACCTCAGTCCTTCCACCTGAATACTAAAGAAAAGGGAGAATGTATGCCTGGATAAGAGGCTCATAGTGAATGATAATAAGCCAATTCATGGAACAAACATGCATTAAATGCCTACTGTGTGCAGGGTCCCCAGATCAGTCTTGGGAAAGACACTAAGTTTAAATAAAACTAAGTTTATAAATATTAAGTCTTTTAAAATGGTCTTTTCTGTGATTCTTTGGCTGTCCCTGCCCTCCTAGAATATACAGTGTGGTGCAGGATACTCTATACATAATATTATGTTTATGCGTATATGTATGTGTTACACACACATGTTATGTATGTTACATATACTATGTATATATGATCCAAATAATAATACACAGACTTGCCTTAGAAGAGAGTTAGGGAATTGCCAAGAAAGTGCTACAAGAATTCTGAAGGGAAAGGTCATTATCAATGTGGACAATCAGAGAGAGCTTCCTGAAGGTAACCTTTGAACTGGGCTTTCAAATCTGTGTATGTAGCTTTAACGTCCCTCCTGAGCTCTATTCCCGAGTTGCCAACTATGTATTGGATAGCTCCCCCTAGGTGTCCCATTGGCATCACAAACCACAAATGTTCAGAACATAGCTCTCTATCATTCTGGCTAAATTAGCTGCTTCTCCCAACTTCCCTATTTGTGGAGAAGGTCTCTTGTCACTCAGTTTCCCAATCCCGGACTCTCGTCTCCTATATCCAATTAGTTATCAAGTTGTGTCAACTCTCCTTCCACAATATCTCTCCCATTAATTTCTCCCCGTATATATTCTCACAACACTTGCCTAGACTATTGCAACAGCTTTCCTATCTCTCGTCTCTTCCTTTTCCGATCCATCCTCTCCACTGTTTCCAAAATAGCCCTCATAATGTTCAGGTCTAACCATGGCACTTCTGGTTCCAATATCTTTAGTGGCTCCCTATTTCTTTTAGGTAAACAACAATAACATTAACAGCAACTCTCCAGTCTAGTATTTAAAGCTCGTCCCACTCTGGCTCCTACTCATCTTTCCAGACTAATTCCATCTGACTTGCCGCATACACTCGATGTCCTGGCCAAATTGGCCTGCTCGCCGTCCCCCACAATTAGCTGTCTATCATCAATCACCACTCTTCTTGTCATACCTACCTGTGCACACAGTACATCTCCCAGTATCATATAAAGGTCTTGGGGCAGGAGCTGGCTTGTTTTCATTATCTTCGGGGCTTTGCTATCTGGCACTGTAGGTTCTTAATAAGTGTTTATCTAATTGAATTGAATTTAGATTTAAAGGATAGGAAAACATGACCAGAACAGGGAAGGGCAGACATTCTGTGCATAGAAGACAGCATGGGAAAATAATAAAGCTAGTAACATTTTATATTTATGCTCTAGGGTTCTCAAAGGGCTTTACAAATATCATCTCAGTTGATCACCTTAACAACCTTGTGAGGCAGGTGCTGTTGTTATCTCCATTTTACAAATGAAGAAACTGAGGCAGAAAAAGGTTGAGTGACTTGCCCAGCTAATAAGTATACAAGGCAGTATCTGAACGCAGGTCTTTTCTACCCCAAGTCTGGCATTTGAGTTTTGCCACCCACAAAAGGCTGAAAGTTTATAGTATATTTGGGGAGCCGGTAGAGAATGGACCAGTTTGCCTAGAGTGTAACATACATAGAGGGAATCGTATGAAATAGGGCTCTAAAAGTAGGGTACCACCAGTGCTAGTAAGAAGATATGAAAAGTAGCTTTTACTGCAGGAGGGGTTCTTAACCTGGGGTCCATGGACTCCAAAGCATCCATGGATAGATTTTAGATCTTCCCTGAATTTGTATGGGAAAAAAATTCTTTATTTTCACTTACCTTTAACTGAAATTTAGTATCTCTTTCAATTATTTAAAAACATAATTCTGAGAAGAGGTCCATAGATTGCCAAAGGGTCCAAGAACTTCTGTCTTAGAGGGATCATGGAGTCACAGATTTCAAACTGGAATTGAGTTCTAGCTCGTGGGCAGTGTGGTGGCACAGTAGAGAGAGTGCTGGCCCTGGAGTTCTTCTTGAACCTCAGACACTTACTAGCTGTATGACCCTGTGGAATATATGGGTGGTGGTGGAGGAGAGAGAGAAGAGGGAAGGTGATCCATTCTTAGCAACTTGACTTTCATTCCACCTTTGAATAACTCTCCTAGTTTTCCTGGCATCAGGTCCAAATTAGGCACTTTGCCATTTCCAGGCATTTCTTCTGCCTCTGCCCACTCTCAAATTCTAGGACATTTTCTCATCAGAGGCCATGTCCCGTCATCCTGATCTGTACCTTGCCATTGGACCCAGATGACTCCAAAGGAGAGAGTAAGGCTGGTGAGTTTGCATACCCTTGCTTCATTTAAATCCAATTCACTTGCATGTCATGGCATTGCCTCTGAAGTCATGGTCCTCTTTGAGATCGAAGGCCAAACAACAACAAACAACGACATGACATTTTCTGTATGCTGAAACTCTGGGAAAATACAGGCCTTTCTCTGTCACTAATTCTGGATTTCTTGATAAGACCATTGCCAGTGAGAATCAAACACAAGTAAGCATTTTCCCAAAACTCATTTCTTCCCATTTTATGTGGCCATTACATACAGACAGTTCAAAATTAATCTCAAATTAGCACCCCCTCCCCCAACTTAATTCCCTGAACAAATGTCTAAGCTTTAAAGAGTTGTTTGGAAACATCAGCTGGAACCCAAATTGTGATGACCATCATACTAATAATGATAACTGCATTATCCTCATGGGGTAGGGAGTATTTACTTAGAAGGTCGATTTCCTTTAGCAATTAAAATCCAATGGAATGGCTTGTGGGAGTATGCAAAACATCTATTGGTTTTCCAAAGACAATTTACTAGACTGAAAGCTCTAATTAAAATGAACAGTTAATTTCCCCATTAGGTGATTAAGAATACTACAGCCTTGCCAGGAATGTGTTTCCTTGGGAAAGGTATGAAAATAGGCCAGGCGATTAGGAATTATTTTTGGTCTCAACAAATCCATTCTGTTCTTTGGAAGAAAAGTTGAATCTGACTGTGGTCTCTAGCCTCCCTCCTGGTTTGAAAGCACCAGGGCTAGCTTATTGACTTCAACAGGGTACACTAATTCTCCATCAGCTCTTCCTCCATCTATAGGGTGTGATGCAAGGCAATAACACCAAACAAGCTTGGCGGGGAAAGCCCAGGAGGTAGTGTGTTCCTCTTTCACTTAGGTCAAGTCCTCTTCTAAGAAATGTGTCTGTTTAAAAGATGGATGCCAAGTGCACGCAAGATATCCAATCGATGGAACAATTAATCAACCTCAGCCCACCCAGGGTTCTATTTCATTGTTTCTAGAAGATGGTAAACATTGGGGGGACGTCAGTCAAGGCCACGTCCTGGTTCTGAGCTCCCTCACAGCTACCAAAAACAACATGAGAATGAACAACGACACGGCGGTGACATCGTAGAAACAAGATGGGAGAGGTTTTGTGAAAGATCACCATAGCCTTCTTGCAAATGTACTTAATCACAGAATCTCAAAGTTAGAAGGGATCCTTGGGTCCTAGGCTTAGAGTTAAGAGTCTTAAACTCCACATTTTACAGATGAAGGAACTAAGGTGCAGCACAGTTAAATGATTTACCCTGGGTCACAAGCTAGTGTGAGCAGCAGGATTTGAACACAGATCTTCATGACTTCAAGTCCAGAGTTTTATCCTCTCTTCCCTCCTGTCTCAGGGGCCACCAAGGCAACCCATAGCTGAAAGAGAATCCCTACTACAACATGCCTGATGAATGGCCTAGATAGTGAGTCTCAGCTTTAAGACCTCCAATGAGGATCTCGCTCAAGGCAATTCATTCTATTTTGGGAACAATTCCAATAGTTAGGACATCTCCACCCCCACCCCCCCAGTGAGCCTAAATTTGGCTTTCTGTGACATCTACACATTGCTGTTTTGCAGTGTGGTACTTTGTGACCATGGTCTCTCAGAGTCAAATAAGCTGTATCTCCCCCTCTGGGTTCCAGGGTACTTGAAATACTTTGTGGCTATTTCTTGTCTACCTGCTGAACCCCCTCTGGCTGTGTTCCCTCTGTTGTTTGGAGCCTGTGATGGAGGCCCTAGTTCCATTTAACTACTTAAAATCTATTAGCTTTTACAAAGAGATATTAACTTCAAACATGTATCAAGAACAAATATACATTTCCCCCCCACACCCCTTGAGGGTATATTTTCCCTTCAACCACCTCAGTCTCTGGGGAAGGAGGCTCAAAACTTCCTACCTAAATAGCATCGGTCCCACCAAGTTCATGTTCAGATGTGGCCTGACCACTGGATTAGCCTATGTACTATAAGGTTACTGAAGACCATCCCCAAAGGTCGCTTCCTTTTCCTCAAGACATTGATGCTCTGCTGACTGTAAAACCTGGCTGGGACTCAATACTCATATTCCTGTGACTTTCCCAACTTCTGAAATCCCCAGACTCAACACAGTTTCTGACCAGGTATTGTGAGCTAAGGAATCAGCACATGAAGCCAAAAGAGAATGAAACAAAAAAAGGAGGGAGCTGAAGCTAACTTTTTTTGTTTCTGTACCCAACCAAAGAGCCTCCTTTTCCATCCGAGGTTAGTGGATCAGAACAATTTCTAGAATGTCTACTCATGTTCTGTAGTCTCCCTAATGCACTGCTCTAAAACATTATTGAGATTCCTCTAGAAGCAGGCTTCCCAGGTTTGCCCTGGGGAGAGACACCATCGCAACCTCCAAAGATGCATCGTGCCCTGATCCCCACAGGCCCTAGATCCCTACTGCTCTTCTTTCACATGCCTGCCTTCAACTACTTAGAGAGAGTCTCGCCTCCACTTAGTTTTCTCTTCTGAAGGTTAAACTTCCTCAGTTTGTTCAAGTAATTCTCACATGGCATGAACTCAAGGACCTTCTTTATCATTGTGGTTCTCCTCTGAAAGGTTCCCAACTTAGCAATGATCTTTCTAAAATGCTGTGCTCTGAATAGAGCACAATAGAACAGAGGTCATCTGCCTAGGGCCTAAATATGTAGTCAAGGGAAACTATAGATGGATGAATCAAAAACAGTTTTAAAAGTACAAGAAAATACAAAGAAAAAGAAAGTTTAAAAACCCTCTTGGGGAAAAAATTAACTAGAAACTATTTTTTTTTCTCTAAAAAAGTCAAGGTTCACCCAAAGCCTTGTGGGTCAGGCTCCTCTGAAAGCACTGCAGAGGGGATCCACCCAAGGTTGTTGGGGGTCCTCTGGGTCTCTGGATGTTGTGAGGACACCAAATGAACAGGAAAACTGGCCCCTCAGTTGTTTCTTGCTGTCTTCATATGAATGATTCATCTTACTTTCCACTCATATTTTCGTTGTTTAGTCATTTTTCAGTCATATCCAACTCTTTGTGACCCCACTTGGGATTTTCTTGGCAAAGTTACTGGAGTGGTTTGTCATTTTTTTTCCAAATCATGCTACAGATGAGGAAACTGAGGCACATGGGGCTAAATGATTTGCCCAGGGTCACACATCTAAGTAAGTGTCAGAGGCCAGATTTAAACTCAAGAAGATGAGTCTTCCTGACTCCATGCCTGGCACTCTATCCACTGCACCACCTGGCTGCCCTATATGGGATTCAATTATATAGGATCATGGAGTCAAACTTGATAGAACCTCAGAAATTCATTGAGTCCAATCTACTCTTTTACTGGGGCATAAACTGAGGCCCAGATAATTTGGTCTTATAACTCCAGAGTCAGTGGTCTTTCTACCAATTCTCTTTCCTAGTCTGAGAGAAAATAAGTGCTTGATTCAAGGACACGCAGTGTCTGAGTCAAGAATGGAACTCAGATCTTCTGAACTGGAAGTCTAGCACCCTGCTCCTGTACCACCTACTTTCATCTCTGATCAAATCTTTTGTGGTGCTTCTTCTCTTCAATCTGCTTACAAAGAAATTACTTCCATTGTCTGCCTAGAAAACCATAAAATGACAAATTGGTTTATAAACACATGGATCTAAAAAAGGAGTTCTATTGATGCTCCCAGTCTTTACATCACAGTCATTTCCAGATATAAGTGCTCTTTACAGAATCAAACCCTTTCTTGTCATCAAGAAACAAAATCCAGCAAAAAGAAAGTAGGAAGTAACCAACATTGATCATGGATGTGTCCCTCTACCCTTGGAATCGCACTTCTCTGCTGAGGCGGGGGGAGGGCTTATGGACCCCTACTGGACTTTTTGGTTGTTTCCTTTCATTTTATTTTTAGTTTGGGTCACCTCCAGTCACTCTGATGAATATCTGCTCACTGGATCCAGATAGCTCTGGAGGAGAAAGTGAGGCTGGTGACCTTGCACAGCCCTCCCTCACTTAAAGCAGCTGCAAGTCATGTCATCATTTCCCTGATGCCATGGTCTTCTTCAAGAATGAAGGTCAAACACAAAACAACAACCAATTTCCCTTCAATCAACTCACTTCTGTTGGCATAGTCATTGTAAACATTGTTCTCCTGGGTCTGCTTACTTCCCTTTGCATCAGTTCATACAAGGTTTCCTATGTGTTTCTATTAAGTTCTGGTCTTTTCATTGAGAAAGCTTGAAAGTCCTCTATTTTATTGAAAATCCATATTTTGCCTTGGAGCATGATACTCAGTTTTGCTGGGTAGGTGATTCTTGGTTTTAATCCTAGCTCCACTGACCTCTGGAATATCATATTCCAAGCCCTTTGATCCCTTAATGTAGAAGCTGCTAGATCTTGTCTTATTCTGATTGC
>CM053624.1:16746568-16794830 GCA_028646595.1 Phalanger gymnotis
CTTGTTGTTTTCTCCTTAGAGAATCGCTCATACCTTGTGATTTCGAACCATTCAAACATATACATGATTATATTTGAGATTATAAATTCGGCCTTCCTACTACAGATGCTGGGTAATCATTTAACTTTTCTGGGACTCAGTTTGCTCATCCATAAAATGAAGAGTTTGGGCTAGATGACCTCTAAGGTTCCTTCTGGCTCTAAATCTATGATTCTATTATTTGTGACCAGAATGAATGAAAATAGGTTTTAAAAATACCACAAGGTTATTAAGCATCAAGGATGAACACCCTCCCCACCTTAAATGTATCTAAAATGAAATTGGGAGTAATGTCTTATTCATAGCCTTCGTTTAAAATAGCGATGTTTGAAATTAGGTTATTTTCTCCATACGCTACAATGACCTAATTTCCCTAAACGCTGCCATGTATGCTGCTCTTTCAGGAAACTGATTGGAAGAAGAAAAAAAAAATCTGTAAATATAAGTCCTTTGTGCCATCTCTATAGCAACTAGGAGCAAAAGGGTTACCAGAATGAAGGGTGGGAGTGGGGAGAAACAAGCCACCTCAACAAGCCACCTCGAGGAGTGCGACAATTTAAGTAAAGAATACTAAAGACAGTTTTTCTCATTGGATCTTTTAGGTAGGACTTTCCCCGCCCCCCCCCCCCCAGAGTTCAAAGGGATTTCTGATAATATTTAACCAATCTGCCCTCTTTCCTCTCGGAAGGTTCTGGACTCACAAAAGTCAAACTAGAAGATATTTTGGGGGGCATCTAGTATAAATCCCTCATTTTATTAGGGAGCAAATTGAGGCTCTGAGTGTTTGAAGGACTGGCCCAAGGTCACGAGGCTTTTTGGTGGCAGAGCTGAGATTTTGATGAAGGTTCTGATCCCAAATCCAGCTGAATCCCAGGCTCATTCCCTTTTGATTAGGCACCAAATCACACACTGCTTATTAATTAACTTCCCTTGTTAATTGAAGTGTCAGGTGCACCCATATCATCCTTCCAGCTAGACTAAATTCTTTGAGGGAAGAGACCTCTCCTTTCCTCCTTGTAATTCCGCGTGGTGCCTGGCAGAGCACAATACCAGTAAGAGACGCAGGATAAGGGTTTTGAATGAATGAATAGATGTTCCACTGTTTTTGATTTTTCTTAAGTAGGTGGGGCAAATAAGATGCACATCCTAATAGAGACAAATTCATTTGCTCTAGGCTATTACAGAGTTGATGAAGAACTAGAAAGCAAAGAATTTGCAGTTCTCTAATAGTCTGCCCAATAACCCAGTAGAATATAGGCTCTCTGGGTGGCAGACTGGATTACATCTTAGCCTTGCATTACAGGACAAAGCAATAAGTGCCCTCCACCCCAGACCTTCTGCTTGCCAAATGAGCCTTATCTACGAGGGACTGGGACATTCCTTTCTCTTTAAGCACTGGGAGCTTGAGTAGTTTAAGAGAAGGACCAAGAAAGGCCTGTCTTTTAATGCACTGGCTGCAGAGGGAGCACAGGAAGAATGAGAATTCAGTTTGAAAGCAGGAGAATGATGAGTGGAAAGACACACTGGCCATGGGTCTCTGTGGGAGGGAGAGGAACCAGTTTTGAACTTGAACGTGGTGGCTGTGTGTTAGAATGTATGTTGTTTGATATTACTCAAAATGACTATGGGGGGGGTAGGGCAACTGAGGTTAAGTGACTTGCCCAAGGTCACACAGCTAGTACATGTATCAAATGTCTGAAGCCAGATTTGAACTCAGGTCTTCCTGCCTCCAGGGCACTGCGCCACCTAGCTGCCCCCGACCATGGTTTTTCCTACTCTAATTAGACTGTTTTGCTTTCAGTTATAATATGAGCAGCTGGGTGGTGCAGTGGATAGATCACTGACCATAAAATTAGAAAAAAAACCACCTCATCTTCCTGAGTCAAAATCTGGCCTCAGACACTGTAGTAGCTGTGCGACTCTGGGCAAGTTACTTCACCCTGCTTGTCTCAGTTTCCTCATCTATAAAATGAGATGAGAAGGAAATGGTACACCCCAAATGGAGTCACAGAGTTGGACACAGCTGAAATCAGGGAGCAACAACGTCGTGGTATAAGATCTCATCAGCCTTGGCACTACCTTCTCCCCTTCTCGTTGGAAGATGAGACGATGAGCTCCACAACCTCCGTTTTAGGTAGGAGCTCAGCTTAGACTGCTCATTGCTCACATGGCAGCACTAGTGAGGCATTTCTTTGACTTCTCCATGTCTCCCTCTTGCCCTTACCCTCCTCAGGGGAACTATGGCACCATCTTCCTCTGCCCAATTATAAATTCCTTTGAGACAGAGACTCTTTTTCCATTTTTGTACCCATGGTGCTTAGCACATAGAGCCTGACACAAAGTAGGCACTTGTGTTTGTAATTGAAAAATTTAATCCGCTGACCCCAGGGAATTTTCAGTGGGATGAGGCTTGTGCCATTGTAGACCATCTAGAATCCATGGGCAATTAGAATCTTGAGAAGTGCCAGGAAAATAAATGAATAAATGAATGAATGAACAAATAAGTCAAAATGCCCATAACCCATTTTTGTCCTTAGCTCTTGTATATTAGGCTGAGGGCAGGGCAGGGATCTGAACTTACAGTTTTATCAGTTTAGGGGAACTACCAATATGGAACTCCATTGTAGAGTGGAATTATGAATCAACACCAACAGGATTGGCAAGTCATCTATCATTTATAGTCCCAGACTCTAGGACCTAAAGTGTTGGGAGGTGAGGGGACATAAAATTTAATGATTTGCCCATCGTTAGCTCTCTAGATCTTGTTAGAGGCAGGACTTCGGCCCAGGCTTCCTGCCCCTAAGACTGACTCTTTTGATAATAGGGTCATAAAGCTAGGGCTACAGGAACCTCAGAAGTAATTTAATCCAATTCTCTTATTGTGAGTTTGAGTAAATGAGGCCTTGTCATTGTTCATTCATTTTCAGTCACGACCCCTTTGGGGGTTTTCTTGGCAAAAATACTGGAGTGGTTTGCCTTTTCCTTCTCCTGCTCATTTAACAGATGAGAAAACTGAGGCAAACAGGGTAAAGTGACTTGCCTAGGGTCACGGGGCTAATGAGTGTCTAAGGCCAGATTTGAACTCAGGAAGATGAGTTTTCCTGACTCCACACCCAGGCTTTATGCACTATGGCATCTCCTGGCTGCCCCAAAGATAAGGCCCAGAGAGGTTAAATAATTTCCCTTAGGTCACATCACCCAGAGAATAAGCTAGGAGTGTGATTTGAACAAGGTCCTCTGACTTGAAACCCAGCTCACTTCCACCATCCCATGATGCTTCTCTCTCCCCTGTGCAATTCTTTTCCTCAACCTTGCACACAGAAGACATTTCATCATTGTTCAATTGATTCCACCCTTGTTCTGGGAAACTTTTTCTCACAAGAGGTAATTTTTCTTTCAGAAAATCAACTCCAGTCAGGCATAAGAAGGAACAAAGGATACAAACAAACAAACAAAAAAATGAAAAAAAAAGAAACAGATAAGATGCCATTCTACAGTTTTCTTCTCTTCGCATCTCCAGTGTGGTTCATTCTGCCAGCTATTGTCTCCCTCCTGCTCCCTTGGCGCAGGTCAGGTTTGAAGCAATTCGAAGCTTTTGTTTCTCCTGGACGGCAATCACAGAAAGTTTCTTCTAACATCTGGTGCTGTTTAAAAAACGAGAAAAAATCACTTCATGTAAAAGTGATTAGCGGGCACGGAAATGAATGTTCAGTGCTCTTGCAAAGGAAGAAACACTTAAGGAAAACTCTCTCTGAGAAGCCCAAAGTTTGCATCTGTGTGTGTCTGAATTGTCTTCCAGTCCGAAGTCCATTATCTCTGGTGCATGTAAAACAACCCCAAACCAAACATTGTGTCTGCCTCACAATTAAACAAAAGAAATTCCTAGAAGTCTGGAGATCTTGGCTATTTGTTGCACAAGAATTCCCAGTGTGCTCCTGAAAACTGAAATCACCGAGATCTCCAAGTTGGAAGGTGCCATGTCTCTTCCATCTAAGCCCTGTCTCTACCTTCAGCTACCACTGGAGTCTAAGGCTTCCATCACCTCTTCCCTTCATTATTGAATCGGCCTTCTAATTGGTCTCTCTGCATCCTGTCTCTTTGATCTGTCCTCCACATAGATGCCTAAGCTATTGTCCTGAAATGCAAATGGGACCATGTCACTCCTCTGCTCAATAAACTCCAGTGATTCCCAGTCATCTCTGTTTGATGATGAAATCTCCTTCACTACCTGGACCCAATCGAATTTTTCAGCCTCTCTCTATATTACTCCTCTTCCTGCACAATACAGTCCAGTCAAACAAGCTTTCTTGACGTTTCTTGCACACACTTCCTTTCTAATCTCAATGCCTTTGCACTGTGCTCATGCTTGGAATGGATTCCCACCTCACCTCCAGCTTGAGACCTTCCCTTCTTTCAAAATGCAGGCCAGGAGCCATTTTCTATATGAAGTGTTTCTTGATTCCCTCAGACATGCCTCCCCAAACTGCTTAGGTAATGATAAAGACTATTTGGGCACAATAGGAGGAGCTGGGGAGAGAGAAGGGGAGAGAGAGAGAGAGAGAGAGAGAGAGAGAGAGAGAGAGAGAGAGAGAGAGAGAGAGAGAGAGAGAGAGAATGCCCCTCATGTCAAGCTCATTTGATAAAAAAAAATCAAAGGATGTGTGAGCAGATTAAATTTTTAATGTGTTAACAGTGTTATCATCAGGGTATCATTTTACAAAGCATGAATGCTTCTCCAAATCAGAAGGGAAATGGGTGAGCAAAACAAGGTGGTGGGATGGGGGTGGTTGTTGGGGTGGGGGGGTAGGGAGGAGGCTTCCAATAACCGAATTCTTAAGAGTTCTGGAGTGCAGCTCTTTGGAAGAATGCAGGTCAGGAACTGCCTGTGGAGGGAGGAGGGAATTTTTCTCTCCTCCCTCCCACCCCACTGGCCATCAGCCATGACATTCAAGAGTGGAGCTACTTTCCCAGGAGTTGGAAAGTAATGAGAAAGTTTGATAACAGTTAATAGAACAAAGATACCTGTACCAGGCAGATCTGATACAGAGAGATAGGCACTCAAGAAAGAAGGCAGCTTTGAGAAATGAGACTTCTGACAGCAGAAGAAGGAGCTGGGAATGGACTTAAGAGAGAGCCAGCCCTGGCCATCTGGAGTAGAGCTTCAGAGAAGAGCAGACTCTAAAGGCTCAGAAGACTAACCTACCCAGTAGAGATGTTGGGGCTGGGGACCTTTGTTAGGACTCCACAGGGAGGAAGGACTTCCAGGCCCTGTTGGAGCCAGAGGAGTGAGTAGCCTTGGCTATATGTACTCCCTACACAGATGCCTCCCCATCGTCCATTCTAAGTTTGTGCCCACTCTCCCCATAAGTACTGTGTGTATTCAAGAGAGATTGGACTCCGCGTTCCTTGGGTAGGAAGAGGACTTCCCCTTATACTTGGATATCCATATATTTTCATGTAGATTTTCTAAGATGAAGGATTGTTTTATTTTGTGTATTTGGATCCCCAGTGCCCAGAACAGTGCAACATAATAGGCTTAATAATGCCCATGAGCCAACTGATGTAGTTCAGCCCAAATACTACACATTGATGACAATTGGCATCCTTCCTTCGAAGACTTCCACAGAGGGGGAATTCATCCTTTCCCGGCCCATCTATCCTCTTCCAGTATGGCTCTCGTTGTTCCCAAGTTTTTCCTGACCTCAGCCTAAATTGGGCTCTTTCATCTTCCACCTGTTTCTCTTAGTTCTAATTTCTGTGGGCCAAGGTTAAGTTTAATCTTTCTAGGTGAGAGCCTTCAGATATGGGAAGGTAGCTATAACATCTCCCTAAGGAGGCCTGCCTACACACATGGTCTAGATTAAAGAGGATGACCACTTGTTAGGTGTGTTATCATGGGGATTCTTTTCTTGTAGAATCCCACCTTCTACAAGAAGCCTTTCCCAATTTCCTTTAATGCTAATGCCTTCCCTCCAGTTTATTTTCTATCTATCTATCTATCATCTATGTATCTATCTGTCTATCTATCTACCTACCTATTTGTCTATCAATTATCTATTTATCTATCCATCTATCTATTGATGTATATCTATATATCTTACATGTATACTGTTAACATATCATCTCCCTCTCTGAGCTATGAGCTTCTTGAGAGGAGGGTCTCTTTTTTAGCTTTAACTTTTTTTGGACCCCAGAGCTCAGCACAATACCTGGTGCATTGTAGAAACTTAATAAAAGTTTATTGATTGACCGACTGACAGTTTAAGTAGGGGCTGGATTACCATTGGTTAGGAATATTATGGAAGAAATGTTTTTCTCCAAATTTCCCTTATTCCATTATTGTAAGGATCACATCCCCCAAAGAAGTGAAAGATATAATATACTACTTAATTATTGTTCATTTAGGATTCTAGCAATACACCTGTAATTGTGAGAGATGGTGTTTAGGGAGTAAAGTATCAGAAGACTGGAAAGGTAGGAAGGGGCTGGGCTGGGAAAGGCTAGAAACAGACCCAAGGGGTGGATCAAATGGGCCCATTAATTATGGGACCATTAGAAGCCCAGAGAAATGAATAAATATTTGCTGAATGCCATTTGCCGTTGCCTCTGAGATAAAACAAAAACGCATCTGTTCATCATTTAAAGCCACTTAGAGTCTAGCTCCAACTCCCCTGTCCAGACAAATAAACATTATTCCCTCTCAAGCTGGTTCCAGACAAAATGCACCATGCTATTCCCTTATAACATGCATTCCGCCTTCTTTCTCCGTTCCTTTTCCCAGGATGTCCCCTACAACTAGAATGTTCTCTCTTCTTGCCTCAAGCTCTTAAAATTCCTAGCTTTCTCGAACCTTGGTTCCTATACTACTTATACTATACCTATCCTACCTATACTATACGTACAAGAGATTTTTCCTGGTGAGAGCTCTGGTAGCATCCTCCCCTTAGCTGAAGCAGCAGCTCCATTATTGGGTTTGTGATCAGGGATGCCCAAGTTTGGATCCTGCCTCAGACAATCACTAGTTATGTATCTTGGGCAATGTTCTCTGCCTCAGTTTCTTCATCTGTAAAATGGTGACAAAAATAACACCAATACCATAAGGCTATTGCAAGGATCAAATGAGTTAATATTTGTAAAGGGCTTAAACCTTAAAATGTTATGTAAATGTTACATATTAGCATCATTATTATTATTTACATTGCATTAATTGCCCAGGTTAATGGAAGAGAAAATAAAATAATTAGTAACCCCATTTCAGAAAAAAAAAATTGAACAGACCATCAATGAACTCCCTAAGAAGAAATCGCCAGAGCCAGATGGATTTACAAGTGAATTTTACATATTTTGTATATATGCATATGTGTACATGTTATTTTCAGAATGTAAGCTCCTTGATGTCAAGGACTGTTGCACTTTTTGTCTTTGTATCCAGTTCCTGATTCATGGAATGTTGAGACTGGATGAGTGATTTGCTTGTCAGAAGGAGCTCAAATCAATACAGACTGACACACACACCAAGTTGGCTAGAGCACAGAAGGGTTCAAATGGCCAGTATGTGTCTGAGGCTGGACTGGAACCTGGGTCTTCCTGACTCTGAGGATGCCAGCTCTCCATTATCCCTACACTGTGCTTCCTCCCCCGACAGAGAATAGGTGGGGAATAGGGGAATAAAGGATACCCTAATGGTGTGCTTGATTGTAAATGTTAGCCTTCCCTGCCTTCATCTGATCAGACAATTTCATATAACAAGATCTAATACCTCCAAATCCCCCACCATGTTTCCAAAACAATTTCATCACCATGTTCTATTGGCTTCTCAGCACAAGGGGTCTGCTTATTGACTCTTGCATGGCACAAAGGACAAGCTTAAATTGCTCCCACTCTCCTTGCTTGGTCCACAGCCCTTGCAGGACCTTGCAGGAGATGTCCAGACAGAGCCGGACACAGATGCTTATTGACTCCCGTGTTTAGCCAGGTACTGACAAACAGCTACTCCAGACCATCAGGAGGTGATCCCTTGGTTCATTTACTCTCCCCAAGCTTTGTGGTCTTTACAGTACATCCCTTCCCAGAGGGCTTGCTTTGGAGGGCTCTATAATCCAGGTAGGATACATGAAGCACCTAGCTTTTCCCTGGATGATGAAGACAGAGCAGGCTCTCCAAGTGTAAATTGCTCACACCAAGAATTTTTTTCGTGTTATTTTTTAAAAAGCACGTTACATATTCCAGCTGTCTTGTCAACTCACAGTTATATAAACACATGTTTTCCTCCCTTCCCCTCCCCCCCCATCCATTTCTCTGAAGCTATTCCTTTGCTCATCAAATCAAACCGGAATAAATCTGTATTTGGCAGGAGTCTTTTGAAAGCTGAAAGAATCCCCATTGTTTTCTAGCTTAGACTGCTAACCTTTCTTAGACCCATCTGTATCATTAACACACCCTCTAGAGTGTATAAACATCTGTGGCACTGTCTCTGTATTGTGACGTTATCTCTACTGAACATGCAAAGTAGAGGAATGAGGCAACTGAGGCATTTGGCCCCCAAACACTGTCGGGCAAGAAAAATCTTTGTTGCCTTATTGCTAATGGAAGAAAATCCTCTCAGATGCTTCCCAGGTGCATCATTTGCATTCTCTCTCCCATTAGAAAGTGAACTCTTCAAATCTGGCCTCAGACACTTAGCACTTACTAGCTGTGTGACCCTAGGCAAGTTACTTAAACCCAATTGTCTCGAAAGAAAGAAAGAAAGAAAGTGAGCTCCTTGAGGGCAGAGACTGTTTTTGCCTTTCTCTAGAACACTAACAATTAGAGTGCCTGACACAGGAAGTTCTTGTTGACTGAGCCTCGGTTTCAGCACCCTATCAGAATGTTGTAAGCAAGCACCAAAGGCAATAATGTATATACAGTATTTTACAAACACCCAAAGGGCCATATAAATATAGTATGTAGTGTTGTCATTATTAAATTAATTCCTCTGATCCTCACTTTTCTAATCTGTAAAATAGGAAGAGCCCTTAGTGTTCAGGGTTGTGAAAATCAAATAAGATAATGTCTCTAAAGTGCTTTGTAAATTTCAAAATGCTATATAAACATGAATGACTAACATCATAACTGGTATTATTACTGCTATAAACATGAACTCTTTAAACTGGCATTCAAAGCTCCAACCTCTCCCATTAGCTTTATGTATTAACCCTATTCACAAACTGCATTCCATTCATGCTACACTAGCAACTGTCTAGGTTGGGTGCACTTGACGCCATCGATTTAGAATTGTAAATGACCTGAGGAGTCATCTAGTCTAAGTAGCACATTTTGCAAATGAGGAAACTGAGGCCCAGGGTGACGGAGTTTCTAAGGCAGTAGAAGCATGGCGATTCTAACCCAGGCCTTTTGACTCTCAATCTAGTGGTTTTTCCTGTGGTGCTGCCTCCCTGTCACTCATGGAGGCTGTCCTCTCTGCCTGGAACTGCCTCCTCTTCTCCACCTTTCAGAATTCTTCTCTTCCTGCCAGGCTGAGCTCAGCCGTCTGCCATCTCCCCTAACTCTGGGGATTCCCTAAGACTCTCTCCTTGGCTACCTTCTCTTCACCCTATTCTCTCTCTCTCTCTCTCTCTCTCTCTCTCTCTCTCTCTCTCTCACACACACACATACACACACACACACACACACACACACACACACACATCATCAACTACCATGCATGCAATTATGTAAATATTGCCTCCCCAGACAGAACGGAAGCTTCTTGAGCACAGGAAATATTTTGTTTCCTTTCATATTTCCAGCTCCTGGCACACCACCTGACAAGCACTTAACAGTCTTTTAATGCTTGTGGAATTACAGTAACATGGGTAGAATTATGTTGGATTCCCTGACAGATACATCAATATTTAATTCACATAGTAGGCATTTACTAAACACCTACCATGTGTCAGCAGCTGTCCCAGGTGCTAGGAATATAAATACAAGAAATGAGAAAGTCTCTGACCTCAAAAAAGTTATATTTTCCTAGGGGTGGGGGTGGGCGGGAAATGATGTGTATACAGAGAAACACTTTAAAATATACACACAGAGTAAATTCGCTGTTTTTTTTTTTTGAGGGGTAAAGGACAAATAATTATGAGGATTAGTAAAAGTCTTTTGTAAGAGATGGTACTTGAGCTATATTTTAAAGGAAGACCTGATTTCAAATCCAGCCTCAGGCACTAGCTGTGTGACCTTGGGCAAGTCATTTAACACTATTTGCCTCAGTTCTTCACTTGTAAAATGAGCAAAGGAAGGAAACAGCAAACAACTGCAGTATCTTGTATTTTGTGGTCTTTTTTTTGAGGGGGGAAGGCAGGGCAATTGGGGTTAAGTGACTTGCCCAAGGTCACACAGCTAGTACACAGCTAGTAAGTGTGCCAAGTGTCTGAGGCTGGATTTGAACTCAGGTACTCCTGACTCCAGGGCCGGTGCTCTACTCACTGTGCCAGCTAGCTGCCTCCACTGCAGTATCTTGCCAAGAAAACCCTGAATGGGGTCACGAAGTGTCGAATATGACCCAAACAACTCAACAACAATAACCAAAGGGATTCTACAAAGTAGAGGAAGGATGGACAATAGCCCATGCAAAGGTCTGGAGGTGGGAGGTACAATGTCATATGTGGAATAATATGGCTGGGATGTTGAGGGGAAAGAGGGAAGGCAGAAAGAGGAGAGTTAGAAGGTGGGGCAGGACAATCAATTAAAGGCTGACTCGGTCCTAGGTGAAATGGGAGACCAGGTGAAGACCTTTGCTTCTGAAGGCCTTCCACTGCTTTGCAAAGTTCCAAGTTGCCACTGTCTGCTCAGTGCTTCCACAGCTCCTCCCCCGATTTGCTTTTGCTTTCGTCGTCACCTTCTTGGTGACACCGCTGCCAAAGTCTGTTTTTGTCAGGTATGCAGGAAGCTGAAATGGAGAACAGCTGTTCTGAAATGTGTGTGAGCAAGGTGACAGAAGGCGGGAACAACAGAAACTTTCAAACCACAAAGCTGGCAAAAATCGAAGTTGCCTCCGTTGATGTTTCCTATGAGGAAAGGCTGCTGCTCCATGCTTGTTAGGCACCAATCCAGAAGCTCTGCTTTGCTCCATCAGCATGGACAAGATCTTGGCCATGCTGGAGAATGGGCCCCATGGGCTGATAAAACCACCAATGAGAAGGGAAAGTTAGAACTTTGAGACAGCCATGGCAATAGGGCCTTGGGAAACTGGCATGAAGGTTGTTGCATTCTTTTGTTTTGCTTAAGTATTTTTGTGGGAGGGGGGTGTTATTGTGTCAATGACCTAAGGAAAAGTCACAATAAAATACTGGGAACGAAAGGGGGGAGATGGAAATATTGGTCTGCCTGAGAGATCCGAGGATCATAGACTTAGCTGGAAGAGATTACAGAGACTAACTAATAACCCTTCTTCATTTTACACACGGTGGATTAGGTCTCTAGTGGTTAAGTGACTTGCTTATGGCCATAGAGATAGAAAGTAGCAGTTAGGATTTGAACTCAGATCCTCTGATTTCAAAGTGATCACTCTTTCTACTGTTCCACTTTGTTTCCAGATATGGACCATGTCTCCCTGCTCAGGTGACTAAAGTCTTCTTTCTAGATAAGATTTTTTTTTAAATTTTGATCTGGACAGAGGGAGCTGCCTATACCAATGCCAATTAGCAGCACTTCTATAACTTGTATTCTTTAAGACTTGCCTAGGGGTGTGAAATGATTTATGTAGTGTCAGAAGCGGGACTCTATCCACTGAGCCACACTGCCTCTCTCCTTCTAAGTTGAGGAAAGAACAGGAGTCTTGCACTGATCTCCCGCTGCTTACTGGTGCCCCATATTAATGAGTGCTACAATGGAAAAACAAAACAAACAAAGGAAAAGATCGCTGGTTCAGGAGTCCAAGAATCTAGGCTCAAATCCCACCAACTCTTGTCCACTGAGTGATTTTGTGGGGCACTGACTTTTCCCCATTTCCACATCTGTAAAATGGGATCTCCGATCTCTTCTAGCGCTTGATTTCTGGCCCTAGAAGGACGATCTCAAGAACTCTGCTCCTCTCAAAGTCTGCTCGGTCTCCAAAGAGGGGCGTGATGAGATTCCTGCTTTAAAAAAGATCTCAAAGAACAGAAGCTTCAGGATTCAATGTGTGTGTGTGTGTGGGGGGGTTACTGGGGATGAAAGCGTTTCTGGGGGTGTGTCATACAGCGGCCTCAGGGGTCTGAGTTCAAATCTCAGCTCTGCTCTCTGTGTGAGCCCAAGGGAATCATTTCCATGGGCCTTAGTTTCCTCACCCACATGGCCTTTAAGGTCAGCTCTCGACTTCTGATTTACTTTTAGCTCCTTTTCTTCAATTGAAGACAACAAATTGATGAACAAACGAGGGGGGGTGGGGGGGAATGGTTTTCTCTATTTCATCCTCTCGTCTTTGACAAAGTAGCACTTCAGCGCCCAGGTGGAAGTGTGAACCCGAGAGCTAATGAATACTGGAAACGTTCCCAAAGTCTCACAGTTTGAGAACACGTTTTGATGAATAATTTTCTCTCAGTCCCCAGTTCCAACTGAGTGGAAAATCACCTTAAACCTCATTATCTTCCCTTGGTTTTCTTAACCAGGCTGGGGACTGAGGGGTAGGGGAGGTCCTCTGATGGCCTGAGATGGTCAGTAAGGGATGTAGCACTGGACCAACGTGTGGGTGCTGGAGCCCTTCTCTGCCCTGGATACTGCCTGCATGTACACAGGAGGGGCTGGGGATACACTCAGGTGCTAGATTGGGAACAAAGCAAGATCAAGAGACCCCTTTGTTCTTGCCTCTACTCTCTCTCCCCCTTTCTGAGGCTCATTGTAACATAAATTTACAGCTAGAAGTTACTCCAAAGCTCATCTACTCCAGTGGGGTCCAACTCTGTTTGAGCCCTTTAATAGCCTCCTAGGTGGGCTCTGCTGCCTCTAGAATCCATTCTCTCTACTTCATGCTCTGTTTAGCTGCCAAGATGATATTACCAAAACACAGATCTCCCATCCCTCACTCACAAAAATCATCAATGGCTCCCTATTTTTTCTAGTGGAAAAAATGAGAAATGTCTCAGTTGGCATTTAAAGCCCTTCACAATCGGGCTCCCATCTCTACCTTTCCTGTTATATTCCACATCACTTCTTTTAATGCACTCTCTGTTCCAGTCAGACTGACCTTCTAGATCTTTCTATGTGTTCTGCTACTCTAGGCCTTTCCTATTCCTGTTATCACTTTCTCCCTCTTGAAATCGTTTTGTGGTAACTTGTGTATGTGTTATATCAACCACCCCACGCTAGAACGGAAGCTCTTTGAGAGCAGGACCTGTTGGATTTTTGTTTTTGTATCACCTTGAGAATGTTTAAGGAAGCATGCGTGTTGAATTAAATGGAGATGCATATGGACCCCCAATGACCCCATAAAATGGACTTTGGAGGGGTTCTTTAATTTCCATTTTACACTTGAGGAACCTGAGACTCAGGTTTAATGATTCAAATTCTCCAAACTCCCAAGTTCAATATGTCATCCACCTGACCCATGATGATAATGGATCTTTCAGTTACCATGGAAGCTCCATTGACCATCTTCTAAGTATTATACTCATATGCTTATGAATGTTATTTTGTTATATTCATAATCATGTTAGCAAATGTGAGTGGGGTTATTTGGGCCATAGAATTCAAAATAGATGAAGACTAGAATTGGGAGGGGGTTTGGGGGAGGGAAAGAAGGAATGGAGTAGAGATGGGAGTGGAATAGAGAAGTAGACTCCTGTCATCAGCAGGGTGCTATGTTAGGTACTAGGCTGGGAAGTGGAGAACCTGGAATCCCAGCTCTGAGACTTGACGGTTCTGGGGCTTTGCACTAGACTGTTTACCTTTTTGGGATTCCATTGCCTCACTTGCAAAATTTCAGGGCCGGAATAGATTATCTCCAAGGTCCCCAGCATCTATTCTTCAGAGCATTTGTAGGGGGTTCTGGTTAGTGCCAACTCACACGGAAGGTTTGGTAAGCCTGCTTTGGGAAGTAAGTAATGATGTGTAATAGAAAAACCTTATTTTCAATTCAGAGAATGTGAAGGAGGAGAGGAGAAGAGAGGAGAAGGGAGGAGAGGAGAGGGAGAGGGAGAAGAAGGAGAAGCCAAAGAAGATGAATACAACGAAGAAGAAGAAGAAAAAGAAGAAGAAGAAGAAGAAGAAGAAGAAGAAGAAGAAGAAGAAGAAGAAGAAGAAGAAAGAGGAGGAGATTGGGTGAGTTCCCAAAGGAGATATGACATGATGGAAAGATTGTGGACCTGGAAAGTCAGGAGAAAACTTCCTTCAAACCTGACTTTCGAAACACAGTAACAGTATGATCACAAACAAGTCACTAATTTCTCCAGCTCCAGTTTCTCCCTCTACAAAATGGAGAGAGCAGTCCCTGGAACATCTACCTCACAGGGTGGTCATTGTGAGGTATAAAAGAGATAATGAGTATGAAAGGCTTTGAAAATTGTAAAACTTCATAGAAATAGTAGTTATTGTAATTTTTTAAGCACGATCATGCCAACTGGGCATGTGCTGGAGCCATGTCTTATTCACTAGCAAAAATCAATTATTAAATTGTCAGTGTGATGATTTCCACATCAGAAATTAGACAGTGCTGACCATCAGAACTAGATTTATTGCTGTTGACTGCATCATCTTAACAAAGTGGTGGAGAAAATATTAATAATGCAAATTAAACTTAAAAGCATGTTGGAGTAATTTTTTTGAGAACCAGTTGTAAAATATTTATAGATACACCCCTGGGGTCTTGATATGGGCTCAAGAGACCTGGGTTCAAGTTGCAGCTTCAGTGCTTATTAGCTGCCATAACTCAGAGAGTGTCGTGACCACTAAGAGTACCATAGAGTGGCAGACTTGAAGCAGTGAGATCTGAGTGTGAATCCCGAATCAGACACATACTGGCTTTGTATCTCTGGGCAAGTCACTTAAGTTCTCTAAACTTCATTTACCTCACCTGCAAAATAGGATAATAGATAATTAATAGCACTTACATCAGAGGGTTGTTGTGAGGGCCAACCAAAGTAACATGTAATGGTCTTTGAGGTATTTAAAGCACTATATTAATGCTAATTTCTTCTTCTCCTCCTCCTCCTCCTCCTCCTCCTCCTCCTCTTCCTTCTTTTCTTCCTGCTCCTCATCTTCCTCGTCCTCCTCGTTGTCTTCTTCCTCCTCCTCCTCCTCCTCCTCCTCCTCCTCCTCCTTTCCTTAACCTCCTTGAGCCTAGGTTTCCTCATCAGTAAAAAATGAAGCTGGATTTGATCAACCTACTTCACAGGGTGGTTGTGTGAAAAAAATATATTGCTAACCTTAAAAGAGTGTAGACATAGGAATAGTTCTCTAAGATCCCCTCCAACACTATGAGAGTATGTGAGCAAAAGATTTTTTTTTCAGCTAAAAAGAATATACAATTTATAGGAACGTACTATGGTGAAAGTAAGACCCTAGCAAGCACAGTTGTGTCCTGGCCCTCCTTACATAGCCTGACATTTACATACATACATACATATGTATGCACATACGTACACACATGCATGCATGCATAGATGCGTATATAAACATGCATGCATACACATATGTATTTCCATCTAGTGATTTAATTTCATTTTTTAAGCTAACCTTTCCTGAGATAACAGATTTGAACAATTAAGTGGATTCCCAGAGAGATTTCTAAAAGTCCATTATTTGTCAGGGAGTTAAAATGATCTGTGGATAGGAGAGCAGCAGGAGGGAGATGGCTTTCTGGTTATTATCAGACTCACAGAAATATCTTTGTTGACATTTCATGTTACAGACATTATAGCATCCCTTCTCCCACTGTTCAATGGTTACAATCCAGTCCAATCCAATCCAATAAGTGTATTTCAAATGCGTATCCTGCACCAGGGTTATGAAGACCAGAAAAAAAGGTGTCATTCCCTGTCCTCAAGAAGCTTACTCACACATTCTACTGAGGAAATACAACATCCAAACAGCCAAGTGTGTGCATAATATTTTAAGGGGGAGGGAAGGCATGCTAACAACAAGGAGATTAGGAAAGGCTTCTTATTAAAAGGTGACACATGATGAACTGACCCTAGAGGGAAGCTAGAGATTTTCAGAGGGGAAGCAAGGGCAGAGTGCATTTCAGGTACAGGGGCCAGCCTATGCAAAGGTGCAGAGGTGGGAGACAGGGTCATAAGGTTGGAGGAGAGCCAATAGGGCAGTTTGACTCAAATGATAGTGTGTTGAGTGGAGCAACATGTAAGGAGACTGGAAAAGCTGGCTGTAATCAATGTGTGAAGCAGTTTAAGTGCCAAGCTGAGAAGAATGCATTGCGTCCCAGAGGAATAGGGAACCATTGACATTTCGTAAGCAGAAGAGTGATAATAGTTAGACTTGTGCTTTACTCATGATTTCTGCTATGTGGACACTTCTTTCAATTATTTAGATAATGACCCATCAACAGCTTCAAATTCTGAATTAATCTTGTCCATTATCCTTCCATCAATCCTTCCCAGGGTGTACACCCAATGCATTGTGGGCCTTGCTTTAAATTTTTTGACATGATATGTGTACTGATATAGCATGTAGCCTGTCTCCGGATTATTCTTCCCTCCTGACATGAGTCCCTTCCTTTTCTGGACCTTTGAATCTGAGATATTCTATTTACCATCTACATGAAGTGGGGCTTTTTTCTTCTCTGGGCCTCAGTTTACTTAGCTGTAACATGATGGAATTAATCTTGCCTGAACTGCTTCACATGGTTATCAGAAGCCAAGTGTTTTCGCAAACTTTAAAGTGAACTCTAATCCTTGGGTAACTTATTTTCCCTCTCTTGGACTCAGTTTTCTTAGTCAGTCACCAAGCAATTTATTCAATGCTTTCTATGGTCCATGAATTTGGATGAGATCTAGGCCTCTCAGTTTTGATCGGTCTTCTTTAAGAATAGCAGGGGATTTGAGAAGCGGTCCACTCTATGCCCAACATATCAAACTATTTCTATGAGATTTAATTTCTTCCTGTGCTCTAGACTATAATTAGAACGAGTACAGAAAGCAAAGGAACTGGGGAGGCACATGCCTGGAACATATATTTACCCAGTTTCTAAATTAATCATGGAAGATTGAAACATTTCATCTGTTCCCTGGCACTGTCTGGGTTGTCCCCATTCAGACAATCTGATCAGAAATTCAATTCACACGCAAGGAGAAGGAACTAGCCCATTGCTTGTGGATTAAAAACTGTGGCCCTGCCTCACTCCCTATTTTTTCTCCTCCAACAATGAGGACTCATCTACTTCTCCCATCACCTTGTTGGCAGACAGACACACTGACATGCTGGACTTTCTTGGGTAAGGATCTAGCCTTGTCATTTTTTATTGCAATGGATTGGCATGGGCTTTTCTTCTGGGTTTCTTTTCAATGAAGAGATTTGCCCTCCTCTGGCATCTCTTTAGGGGGCTGTGATAGAGTGAGGTGAAAAGTCCAGGGATATAGCTTGTATAATTTGAAACTCTGGCTAATGTTTTAACATTGTTACTGTGGCCATTTTGAGGCCACCAGGAAGGATTTCATCTTCTAACAGTGATGAAGTCCCAAACAATGGCTTTACTGTACCCCAACCCACTCCACAGGAGCTAGCCTCAGTGGGAAATGAAACCAAACAGTTTCAGTGCACTGATACCCCTTTTCTCACACAGCCAAGTTTTATCTCTTTATGTGTGTGTGTGTGTGTGTGTGTGTGTAAGGGGGAGAGAGAGAGAGAGAGAGAGAAAGAGAGAGAGAGAGAGAGAGAGAGAGAGAGAGAGAGAGAGAGAGAGAGAGAGAGAGGAACTAGCTCTTTTGGATTTAAATGTAGAATTAGTCAAGAAAAGTGACAAAATCTTCTCCCTATAGCCTTGATGCAATGCCCCACTACTGGGCATAAACCCCAGGAAGTCAAAGAAAGAATTGAAATAAACTCTAATGCAAAGACAAAAGACAGTAAGACAAAAAATAGCTGCATCAGCACTTTGTATTTTACTTCCCCCTCACCCTGTAGATGTACAAACTTCTTTCCCATTGGCCAGGGGTCAGGGTGGGCAGGGGTAGCTTCCAAAGAATGAAGCTGTGTGGTTATGCTTTGTTGTCTCCAGGTTGCTCCATGGCCTCAGTGAAGGGGAGCTTGGTGTCCAGGGCAGGGGCCTGTGTGGTTATTAAGTCTGCTGGTTCAGGACCTCTGTCTTCTGATGGGGCTCCCAGCTGGCACCATTCCTGCTTTGGTCTGTGATTTACCTTGCTTCCCTCCTTACCTGTCCATCTCTTTGGGGGTCACTTCCCCAAGCAGTTATTGCCTCATCTGTCAGGGCAACTTGCAGAGCTTCGCATCTTTCTGGGATTCTTGTCTATGTTTTCACTAAATCCTTCACAGAGAGTCTACCTGCTGCTCTGGAAGGCGTCCTTTGATTCCTTATCTGTGTGCCAAGCTCCAGGCCAGCATTCAAGTATTCAGGTGTTCCACCTCTTTTGTCTTTCCCTCTCTTTCTGGGACTGCTCCCCCCTCCCCATTTTTCAGTCACATACACCTGGATGCTTTTTGCCCCACTTTTGGGGTTACACAGCAGTATGTGCCCATGCCACCCATGCCACCTCTTTCCATTTCCCTTTGGGACGTCTGCAATTCTTATTCTTCTGAGATTGAAGCCTCTCAAATCTATGGGAGATACTTGTGGTCAAAAGATGGGCTTTTGTGGTAGCACACCTTCGCATCCTTGGTAGCATTGTAGTTTCCCCAATCCAATCAATCAATCAACTTTTATTAAGCATTTACTGTGTGCTAAGTGCTGGGGATACAAAGAGTGGCAAAAGACAGTCCCTGAACCCAAGGAACTTAGTTCATTTTGAGTCTCTAGTGCTTGTCAAAGGTATAGACACTGCATGTCACACGTTCTTCATCCACTTTGGTTTTCCAATGTGGATGACAAAGCTCATTTCTTTGAAGTGACTGTAGGTCTCATTAGGGAGGCCCTGAATTGTTTTAAGGCTTTCTTCTTACTCCCATTCTTGAACTCTATGATCCAGTCACATTCACTTCTCTGCTCCTCGTGTACAGCACTCCATCTCTCATCTCCATGCTTTTGCATTGGCTGCCCCTCATTCTTGAAATGCTCACCCTCCTCACCCCTGCCTCATAGAATCCCCTTCTTCCTTCAAGATCCATCCCAAGTATCCCCTTCTACGAGAAACCTTTTCTGATTCCACCAATTGCTACTCTCCTTCCACCAATTGCTACTCTCCTTCTTCCCTAACTGCCTCATATTTAACCACCTTTGGTTATTTTTAATTGATTCTTTTTTATACTTATTCTGTGTTTGCTTTTATGTATACATTGGCTTCCCTTGTACAATGTTCATTTCTTAAAGTCAGAGACTGTTTTGTTCTTTGCACACGAAGCTTTCTTGGGTGTAGGTCTTTGTATTCCTGGTGCTCAGTATAATGTCTAGCACACAGTAGGCACTTAATAGATGTTTATTGCTTGATTGATGAAATCAGTACCGCAGCACCTGCAAATAACCCTGGATGGTCTCATGAGTTATGGGAATGCCTCTTCTATTTGAATTCTTTGCATTGTATTGCTCATAACATGGTAAATAACTCTGGTGAACATATATTTCCAATGCCTACTACACAATGCCAAGCACTGCTCTAAGCATCAGGAATATAAATACAAAGATGAAAGTCCTTGCTTTGAAAGAGCTTCCGTTCCATTGGGGAGACAGGAACATTTTGGCTGAGAGGTTAAAGTTCTCTCTATGGTTGTAGCCATTATAGAATATTATGTGATATTAACAGATGCATGATGGACTACTTATGGGAGGAAACCCTTTAAAATTTAATTTTCTTTTTTATTTCTATTTTTATTTATTTCTTTTGTAAATGTTAACAAAAAAGATACCTTAGGACTTTCTAAATCACATTTTTTCCTCCATTTTCACTTGGTTGCATAACTGAGAGACTGTGACTTGCTGTGGAAAATCATAACATTCAGATCCTGCCTCAGACACTTAGTCCCTGGGCAAGCCACTTAATCTCTGGTTGCCTCAGTTTCCTCATTTTTCAAAGGAGATAATAATGGTAGTACTTTCATCTTAAGATGGCAATGAGGATCAAATAAGTTAAAATAGGTAGAGTGCTTTACAAACCTTGAGGCATCATATAAATGCTAGATATTAATAATAATAATATAATATTATTACAATTTCTATCTGAATCCATTTCTTAAAAAAAGATGAGCATGAAATACAAAGGTAGCTCTAAGAATAGCAACAATTGGTTACATTTATAGAGTACTTTCAGGTTTCCAGAGAACTTTGCATAAATTATCTCATTTGAATGAAATTGAAAGACTCTGTGAGCTAGACGCTAGTATTACCACAGGTTGCAAAAAAGGAAATTTTAGCTCAGCAAGGGTGAGCCCATCCATGGTCACAGAGCCAGTAAGCCTCTGAGGGGGCATTTGAGCTCAGGTCTCTGCTGACACCAAGTCCCCTAAGCGGTCTTCTGTAGTCCACCTGCAGCGTGAGCCCACACTCTCCATATGGCCGGAGGGATGAGATTCGGGGTGTCTGAATGCAAACATCCATCTTCTCCACCAGAGAATCCTAGCAGCCATCCCCAAAGACTAGAAATCCCTGTCCTTAGTATATGGCATGTGCTGGCCGACACATTCCATCCAGCAGAGGGCAGGAATAACCGCAGAACACAAGCCTCTCATCACTGATCTACTTAAAAAATAAATAAAAGGGGGAATTATATAAGGAGATTGCTGGTGTTTAGGGAAAGGTTTGGGGCATGGAGAAGGGGAGATTTGGGGAGATAGGACACCATGCTCCCGAAGGCAGCCCCACCCAAGTGAACATGAGGACATGAGAGGGATGTTTGCTTGAAGGAAAGAATCAGCCTCCGCCTTAGCGTCCAGGGCTTGGGTCATCATCACTGTGGCTGTGTCCCAGCTCTCTTGGGTCTGCAGACCTCGAGGACAAGGGCAGGGACTCTGGACTCAAATCAGGAAAAAGTGTGCTTTGATGGGAACTAGGAGCTAGGCACTCATTACCAGCGGTCTGGAACTGGAGTGCTAGGCAGGTCAGTCTTCAGTCCAAAGGAAGACAGCAGAGAGAGAGGGATGTCAATTCCTCCTGCCTTTACACACACACACACACACACACACACACACACACACACACACACACACACCCCTATGCACACTGGAGCACACACACATACACATTGTGCATATGCACATACACACATATAAGTGCACAGGTGACATCTTAACCCCTTGCCTCTCATTCTGTCAGGGGCTTTGTGACTGTAAGAAATGAAAACACTTGTTTAAAGTTCAAATTAGCTTAACTGTGTCAAGTCCACTGGAGAAAGAGGAACAGTATTTCCCTCTAATGTAGCATGTGCTTCTCTTGCCCATCCTCATGCTTGCTGGCTGAGCATTTATTCAGTTTCATTGGGAGGGGATAATGGGAATCGAGCTGACAGTAGTCCTGTTTGTGATGTGTTCAACATAAGGAGAATGACCAGGGTTGGAGTCATAGATCTGGGTCTTCACCCCTGGTCCTGTCTCTAGTGATTCCTCTGGGCTTCAGTTTCCTTGGCTTTGTAGAAATGTACTTTATCATTATTATTATCTTGAACCTAGATGTGCTGTGGAGGATAAAGGGGTAAGTAGGAATTGTGGCTTCTGGGGGCAGGGGACTAAGGGAAGTGGATGTAGTAGAGTGCAGTTGGGCAGGGGATGGTGTGAGTTGACCCGTGGTGCAGCCTGAAGGGAGAAGGAAGCAAAACCTGAAGAGTATTGTCAGCACCCTCTAAATTTTGGCACCCTAGGACATAAGTCCAGTCATCCCTCCTTAGTTATGTTTCTATAGCATAGGACTGGCCTTGGAGTTAGTAAGACCTGGATTCAAAACCCAGCCCTGACACTAGCAGAATTACAGGCAGAAGTCACTCAGACTCTGCCTTTACAAAATCACAGAAGAATTCGGATCTCCTTTTGTGGAGGCTGTTCTAACATTGACAGAAATCACATTTTCTTCTTCATTTGAACACACTTCTCATCTAGAAAATGGGCATTGTCAATGACAGCCCTCCTCTCCGAGGACTCACAGTGGTGTGGACATGGCCCTGAGTCAGTACTTCCTTCACCAGGTTGTGAAGATTAAATAAGTGTTTTTGTAAAGTATCATTACTATCATTTCTTTCTTTTGATCTATGTTCAAATGAGCTCAGACAGAAAAGGTCCTGAGAGAAGTCACCATCCTACCTACTATGCTTCCTTCAATGATAAGAAATAATAGCTAACACTCATTTAACACAAACTTATTTATTTAACACTTAAAGGTTTGCAAAGCACTTCATAAATATTAGCTCATTTTATCTGCACAACAACCCTGGAAGGTAGGCATTATCAATCCCATATTACAGATGAAGTAACTGAGGTTTAGCAGGGTTAATGTAGGATCACACAGCTCATGAGTGTTTGAGACAGTATTTGAATTCCTGACTCTTAGGAATGCTCTGTCCTTTATATCAATTAGCTGCCTTTTGTGTTTAGTGTTTATTGAACTATTGGACAGGTAGATAGAATGAACAGTCTTTGTTATTAAAAAAATTTTGGTAATATTGTTAGATAAAAGCATTCTAGGCAGCAGGAAGGGGTGATGTGTACCTTATTTTCCCAGTTTCCCAAAGTTATAACCTTGATATCATCCCTGCCTTCTCACTCTCATTATCCAGACATATCTAATCGACTTCCAGCTCTTGGGGTTTTGCTCTGCGCATCTCTTAAATATATCCTTTTCCTGATGCTCACACAGCCACCACTCAGATTCAGGCCTTAATTACTTCTCTCTTGGATCATTATAACAGCCTCTGAAGCTGTATCCCTCCTAGAATCTCTCCCCTTTCCAATCTTTCTTCTGAAAATGGAACCAGGAACAGAGGAAAATCATAGAATAGGAGAAAATAGAGGGTTCCTGGAGAATGGATCTACTTTACCAATCTAGTAGGAGGAGAGGTAGCTTCTTTTGAGGGCTGGGATAGAGAATAGAATCTTCAGAAGAGCAACTGTGGAAAATGGGACAGGGAGTTCATTAAGGGAGATTGCTTCCAAAGTGATTTGACTCAACCTGCTCCAGCCTGTGACCTTCTAGAAGAATACTGGATGAGAACAGAGGCTGGTGGTAGAGAGAAGAAAGGGGCCAGGAAAGATGGGAAAGCTCCTGCCCAGGTATGGGCCTTTAGGATTTGACAGTCTCCAAGGTACAACAGGCTAGGTGAATAATCAGAAGCTGGGAGCTGTAGAGAATACACATCGGGGCATAGCTAGAAGCCCAAAAGCTCTCCCCAGGTGGGCATACCACATGGGCCCAAGCTGAGAAGCTAGAATGGTTTTCAATATGGCAATAATTCAATGGCCTGTGATTCCTTTGGCCTGAGTGTTCCTACTACGAGCCCAGCCAGGCCAGAAAGTACCCTCTCCAGTGGCCAAATGAAGAGGATTCTCTCCAAGCTTGACAAATTTGCTACTTAGCCTGTAGCTAGGTCATACCCAGTGAAACTTGATAGGAAAAAATATAACATCTACCAGTTGTGAATGAATGAAAAAGCCTTTGTCTGGTGCTTCCTATTTTCTGGACACTGGGCTAAGCATTACAAATACAAAACAAACAAAAGCTGCAAGACTATCTCTTCCCTCAAGAAGCTTATATTCTAATAGGAAAAGACACCCCAGAGCAGAGTGGGGAGCAGGGTCTGGGGAATTACAATGGAGATATAGGGCAACTTACTGACCTGTCCTTTCCAGGAATGGAAGTGTCTGGTTAATCAACAAAAATTTATTAAATATCTGCTCTGTCTTAGGCAGTGTGGTATTAATGTGATTAAAGATCACCCAGCCCATTAATCCCCTTAATAGGCCTCAGGTGGGGTTAGTTAAAGGAAATTGGATTAGAGGAGGCTTGTTTGTAGGAAGGCCCACACCCTTTTGCTAATTAGGTCACAAAAGGTGTGAAGCCCTAGGGCCCTAAAAAGGGGATATATATTCTGAGGATAGCAGTTAAGCTCTCAGAACTGAAAACTGCCTCAGAACTGCAGCAAGAGAGGACTGGGCAAGCAGACAGCTAGGATATGTGAATGAGTGTTTATGGGAAGGCCCCAGCAGAGGGGAAGGTTATGGGATGGCGTGGCTCCCTGCTGTGATATTGTGTTTTAAGTTCTTTGTTGTTATAATGAAGTAGACACTGGTTTGGGTATGTATTTGCTGCTACTTGAATTGGAGTTATTGGTTTTTGGGATTGGATCCTCTGGTGAAAGAATAAATGTTTTACTTCTGCCTTCTATATGGAAAGCCTTTTATATTCTGTGATACAGAACTATACAGGCAGATTCATCGTCACCATTGATATTGTGACACTTACCTTAACTGACGCAGGCAGTGTGCTAGTGCATAAAGAAGCAATGTCAAAAATTAAACAGTTAAGAAGCTTAAATTCTTTCAGAGGAGACAACATATATATGGGTGTGTATACAACAACAACAACAAAATAAATGCAGGGTAAAGAGGGAGAGAAAACCCCAATTTGACCTCATGTAGAAGAAGGTGGTGTATGACCTAAATCTAGAAAGAAGTAAGAGATTCTCAGAGGAAGGAATGAAGAGAAAGGGTATTCCAGGCATGGGGAAGGGCTGGTTTTATAGAGATGAGGTGCTGTATGTGACTACAAGAAGGCAGTTTGGCTGGGCCAAATGATTTGGGAAGGGAAGTAATATATAATGAGGCTGGAAAGGTGGGTTGAGGCCAGGGTGTGAAGGGCTTTCAAAGCCAAACTGAAGAATTTTTATTTGATGCTTGATACAATAGGGAGACATTGGAGGTTACTTGAATAAGTGATGGGGCCAGATTTATGCTTAAGGAAAATCACTTTAGCAGCTGAATGGAGTAGAGTGGGATGACATGCTCTCGCTCTCTCTCTTTCTCTCTCTCTGTCTCTCTCTCTCTCTCTCTCTCTGTCTGTCTCTCTCTCTCTCTCTCTTTCTCTTTCTCTCTCTCCCTCTCCCTCCAGTTCACTTATTTGAATATAGCCAAGTGTATGCTATCATTAAAATTTGGCAGCTTTCTTAATGATTTTGGAAGAGATCAAAGTCCTTTGTTAATTGCTACATATAAGATATTTAATCCTTGAATTGTGATTTATTGGGTGAAAATAGAATGTGACAGACTCCTCTACAATTATCATAAACATGGTGAGAAGCATAGGAAATAGTAATGTATGTGATGATTTCCAAATGCCAAACCCACACCAATGATCAAATAACCCATGTAGCCCTGGAAGGACTTGCCTTCCCCTCTCATTCTCAAGATTTCGAAATGCAGGCACTTGTTGACCCTGGGAAGGAAACTTGTGTAAATGTCTCTTGTCCATAAGGCTGTATCATGCATAAAAATGGATGTTACCTTGTCCCCCTCAGAATCAAAAGGGTTGTGTTGAACAAAAAACTTTGATTCACAGAGAGTCCTGTCCCCCCTACTGTCAGCAGCAGGGAAATAGTTGGCCCACAGTGTTTCATAAGTCTTCTTCTTCTTAGTCGTCCTGGTATTTTTAGTTTTGATATTTGAATCGATGCAGCTGAAAAAAAAAACACCCTCCTGCCTCAGTACCTTGGTTCCCCAGTGGATCACTGTTGTTCTTCTCCAGGAACTTTTCATAAAAGTGAAGACTTCTCTAATTGGCTTCAGGCAAGATTTTACCAAAGAGAGTTTTTTTTTAACCCTGTTATTCTGATTTGGGCATAACTGGCCAACTTTTCCTAATTTAATGGCATGGAGTGGGAATGACTTGTCTGGGAAGGAGACATACCTGTGGCTGGGGCCGCCAGTGATTGTCAGCTAGGGATGCTGCCTTGGTTTGAAGTGAGTTCAGAACAACCAAAGGCCCCAAGGGAGTCAGCAACCTCAGACATGGTTATCTCTGCAGCCACGTGTTCAATGTTGACCTTTCACCTGGGGAGAGCCTGGCCTGCTTCTCAGACAAGGACTGTCAGTTACAGCTGGGGAGGCTACTGGAGAACATATGGGGAATGCCAGAGCCAATCAGGGACAACGGCATGGTCTAGTTTGCTAGCCAATCAATAAGCACTTATTATGCACTCCCATGATCAAGGCAATGCTAGAGCCAGTTGGGGAGAACTTCATGGTCTACTTTAGTGGTCAATCAATGAATAAGCCTTTATTATTCACTTACCATGATCAAGGCACTTGGGAAACAAAGCAAAAATGACAGAGTTCCTGCTATCAATAATCATCAGCACGAGTGATGTTCAAGGCACTGTGCTTGGATTAGGACCCTCACCTCCTGACAACAGGTGTTTTCATTGCTGTTCCCAAAGCCTGGAATACCCTTCCTTCTTGGGTTCTCTGGCTTCCTTACAGCCCAATACATGAAGTTTTCCCAACACCCCCCCCCCAAACTAGCATCTTCTGTCTGTTGATCATTTCCAATTTATTGTGTGTAAACCTTTGAGTGTTTTATCTTCCATTAGACTGTGAGGACCCTGTGAGCCAGGACTCTCTTTTGCCTTTCATTGTATCCCTAACACTCATCACAGTGTAGGCACTTCAGAATAGACGCAATAAACATACTTAATAGTTTATACAATAAGCATTTAATAAATATTGATTGACTAAGACAGAAATGAAAGCAGACCCTAGTGTCAATCCATAAGCAAGTGCTTATTAAGCTCCTCTTAGGCTCAAGATACCATTCTAGACACTAGACAGAAAGATGGGAACAGGCATTTATTAAGTACCTTCTATGTGCCAGGCATTGAGCTGATTTACAAATATTATTTCATTTGATATAACTGAAACAATCCCTGCACTTAAAGGGCTTATTTTTTTGGGGAAAATAACATGTACACATAAATGTATATATAGCATAATATGGGGCAGTTTGGGGAGTGGGGGTACTAGGAGCTAAGGAATAGATGGGGCCATCAGGAAAAACCTATGCAGAAGATAGCATGTGAGTTCAGCTTTGAAGGAAACCAGGGATTCTGCGTGGTTGAGGGGAGAAGTGAGGGCATCATAGGTAATGGTCAGAAAGAAGGTCAATTTGGCTGGACCAGAGAGTGTAGGATGGGGATAATATCTAATAGGACTGATAAGGTAGGTTGGATCCAGGCTGTGAGGGGCTCTAAATGCCAATGGAAGAGTTTGCTTCTGATCCTTTATGCAATAGGGAGCCACTGGAGTTTATTGGAGAGGAGAGGGATATTCTGGCAGCTGTGTAAAGGATGAATTGGAGAAGAGAAAGACGTGAGGCAGGTAGATACATTAGGGGTTACTGGAGTATTCTGGGCTCACCCAGTGGCAAGGGCCTGAACTAGGGTGATGACTCATGAACAGAGAAAAGAGGATATATGTGCAAGATTTTGGAGGTAGAATTGACAACATTTGGCAACTGAGGAGATACTATGAGAGACAGGGGATAATAGGTTGTCTTCCTAGAGAGGAGATAATAATATTATAGTGGAAAGTCTTCTACACTTGTAATCAGGAAAGCTGGATTCAGATCTTGGCTCTGACTCTAGATATGTGACCAAGGACTATATATGTGACTCAATCCCTTTGTCTCAGTTTCCTTATCTGTAAAATGCGGATATCATAATTCTTGAGCCAGGATTGAGCCTCTCAGGATTGCTGTGAAGAAAGACTTTTGTAAGTGTTATAGAAATGTGAGTTGTTGCGTTCTTGAAACACCGGGTCAGGGTGCCCTGCTTCCGCATGGCCGGACACCTGGCTCCTGAATATTTCTCTCCACCCCCGGGTGGTGGCAGGGCCGGAGGTTCAGCGCCTAGGTGGAATTGGCCCAGCTTTCAAGGCCCACCCGGTGGGGCTGGAACAGCGCCGGGACCCGATGGGTGGTGAATGGCTCCGTACCACCCCTTATATGATATGTGGGGAGGGGGTGTCTACTGTGAACCTCAGCCCAGTGTGGGAGTGATGGCTCAGCCTTCTCAGGAGATCGCAGTCCCCGAAGGTGATGCAGGACCCGGGGTAGAGAGCCCTTCCAAGGGAAGTTCTCCAGAGGCCCGCGCCACTGCTCGAGTCACCAAGATTGAGCTGGTGGAGAGTGGAGACGAGCAGCCACAGGAGACCCCTTCCGCAGAGGAACCGGGGCAGTTTGCCAAGGAGCTAAAGCGGAAGAGGATCACTCTGGGTTATACCCAGGCCGATGTGGGCATCACCTTGGGGGCTCTCTTTGGCAAGGTTTTTAGCCAGACCACCATCTGTCGCTTTGAGGCACTACAGTTCAGCTTCAAGAACACGTGTAAGCTCTGACCTCTGCTACAGAAGTGGCTAGAAGCTGCAGATGACAATGACCACCTTCAGGAGCTGTGCAAGGCTGAGACAGTCCTTCAAACAAGCCACAAAGAGGAAGCATACAAGCCCTGAGAATGGAGTTCAGGGAAACTTGGAAACCATGTTTCTCCAGTGCCCCAAGCCCACTCTTCAGCAGATCAGCAATATTGCCGAGGCGCTGGGCCTTGAGAAAGATGTTGTCCAGGTTTGGTTTTGTAACTGGCATCAGAAGGGCAAATGCAGCAACAGCAACTCACCCCGAGAAGATTTTGAGGTAGCTGGTTCCTTCCCTGATGGACCTATGCCTTTCCCCCTAGCTCCAGGCCCTCCATTCACTCATCCCAGTTATGGAGGCCCTCATTTCACCACTCTCTATTCCCAAAATCTGTTACCCCTCTGGGTTCTACCATGCATTCAAGCTGAAGGACTTAGCCCATCCTTGGGGAGAGGAGGTGAGAGACTAGAGATGAGGACCCCAACAAATTGTTTTAACGTCTGGGAGTTGGACGATTAAGCTCTCTGTATCCTGGGAATATTTAGGAACAGGGAAGGATGGGATCAATATTTCAGAGATTCATAAACAGATTTTTTTTGAGGGGAATAGGTGGGAGGGAAGTTGGGAAATTTGCTGTTTGTTAGTTCCACATCTCTTTCATCTCCCAACTCTTAAATAAAGTAATCCGAAAAGCAAAAAAAAAAAAAAAAAAAGAAATGTGAGTTGTTTTTGTCATTCCAGGAAACTTAGGGAAAATATGTAGCATTGCTGGAGAGGAGAATCAAAGACTATTATTAAACTATATACACCTAGCATTGTGGTGTCCAAGGCAAGATTAGGGTCCTTGTGATGCTTCTGTTTCCTGATGACTGGCCCCTCTGCCTGACAGGCACAGGTGAGGTCTGTCGGTGGCTAAGTGGGGGGAAGGGCTAAGCAAGGCAGGCTAGTGGGTAACATTCTTTGGCCAAGAGGTGGCTAGGTGGCACTAGGAGCAAGCTGGAGGTAGTGCTGGAGGGTTAGGCTGGGTTATGTCCCAGCTACTTGGATCCCAAAGGCAGTGGGCAGGATCATAGGACTGAGGGATGGAAGCAGGGGGAAGGGAAGCATGGAAAAAGGCATTTCTGTTCTAAATTAGAACACAGGACACCTGGAAACAACCTTGCCAATCCTTCCCTGAGAATATACAGCAGGAACAGAAATATAAACATTTTCCTCTTCAAACCTAGAGGCACACTCTCCCTTACACCACCTCTGTCCTCGGGGAGAATGAGCTCAACCTTAAAGTGGTGACTACGAAACATTCACCTCACAATTTCACTTCCAAATAAGGCATAGCTGATGATTGCCATTGTTACTCCTTCTTAGCTGCTTTTTCTCCTGGGTCAAGCAGATTGTTTGGGAATTTACTCCTTGCCAGGATCAGCTGTTCACAAAATCTGATCCAGAATCCTTTCACTGGGCCTCTGGCTATTCAGTCTTCCAACTTTGCAAGGTCACAGGCCGTCACCCTTTGTTCTCTGTCTCTCTCTCTGTCTCTGTCTCTCTGTCTGTCTCTCTGTCTCTCCCTGTCTCTCTGTCTGTCTCTCTGTCTCTCTCTCTGTCTCTGTCTCTCTCTCTGTGGCTCTCTCTCCCCATACATACATACACACATGTATATTTCCCTGAAAATTTTTATGTCATTTCTTGCATGCCACCTGTGATACTCTGCAGCCTACTTACACCCAACATTTGCTTTTTTTGTTGCCAACCTTCTGATTATCCAGCAATTGTTTTCCATGATTCACACCCACATAATATTATGCAGAGAGTATTGGTATTTAAAGTAGAGAATTTTTCATTAAGGAGGGGCTTATAATAATTGAAAGCATTATGTAACTTCCAAAGGCTTTCCAGCCTATCTTCGGCCCATCTAATTCTGACCATTTCCTTGCCCGTCTTCTGCATTCATCCCAGACATATGTATATGGGGTAACTTAATGGTCCATCCATCCCAGCATGTCATAATCTGGGCAATGTTTATTTTTCACCCTCATTGGGTTTCTGGTGTATATTCTTGGGGTAATCACCTTTCAGTGATAACAATGCTCATTGAGGAGATCCTGTGGTGTTATAAGAGCTTGAAGCAAATGGAAAAAATGTCCACAAGCAGCAACATCCCAACTACATTGTTATTGATAGAGATGGCTTTTCTCTTTGGAGTTTGCACAAGATACTCTCCATGATTCTGGCAAAGACTTTTGGTAACCACATTTCTACCTGTTGTCTGATTTTCTTGATTCGGATACTCGGAGGGGTATGGAAAGAAAGTGGGGGAGGGGAGAGTGATGTTTGGGTATTATCTGGCAGAAATTTTTCATGGGAAAACTTGGTTTGAGGTAAACCCTAAGACTACATTTTTTGCTACAGACTAAAGCAATTTTTAAAAAATCAATAAACAACGGACACACTAGATTCTCAATTTGTGATGTGGCCTTGCCTAGAAAATTATCTAGGAAGGTTTGCTTCTTCCCTTCTTATCATTTTCGTCAAGAGTAACCTTAGATTATGTGTAGGACAATCTTACAAAAAATATCTCACATAGATGAAAAACAGGCCTTGTTGATATTAAGATGGGAGTTCTTATAAGAACCTTCTCTAATTTTAGGAAACTAGTTTTTGAATTGGGTGTGTGCTCACACCAATATATAAATATTACACCTTTCACAAATAAAATTATTAGAAAACACTTGTGTAAATCTTCAGTCATCCAATTACTTATTTATATCATGATTCTTTTAATTCACTGGTTGAATTTTGACCTAATGGCAGAGATTCCTTACTGGTACAAAGGGCCCAGGATGCATTTCGAGGACTCCTCATGTCTCTGGATTGTTGATCCACTTATGTGTAGTAAATGAACTTTGGTGGCCATTCTTTTGCCAAGGGTAGTCATCAGCTTCCCTCACAAGCACTAAGGCTCACAGGCATTAGAATAGAGAGCTGCTTTATTTATACTACTATACATGCAGAAGGGACATTTAGTCCCCTTAGAAAGTCGATAGCCCTCCTTCCAATGGACTACTCATCTGTAGGGACCTGAATAGTTCCCATGACTTACAGGACTGCCCTGGGTGGGACCTCTGAAAGGGAGAAGGCCTGGCTTTGCTCCTCCAAATTGATATCCCATTCCTAACTGCTACCTTTTTAGATCCTCCTCTCCAGTCACTGCTTCCTGTTGCTCTCCCACCTCTCTGCTGTTTCTGTCCTTCACTGTTAGCAAATATCTTGTTTTCTCCTTTCTGTTGTCATTGTCCTCAGTTCTGTTCTCTTGCTACCCCTGGTTTGGCTGTCTTCCAGCAGATGCTGCCAGCTGCTTCTTTAGAGGCACTTTTAATTTCCTTAGTATTTGTCTTTCTTTCTCCTGTCTTGCTCCAGGGCAGCTGGGCCAGGTTATGCAAATCACCCTAGGCCGTTTTTTAGAAATCTCCCAAAGGGAGACAGAAGGTGAAGGACCTGTCACTTCCCTTGGATTCTCCCAAACCAGGCTTCTGTGGTGGAGGAAATGGACTATGTGGTGGTGGTGGTAGCAGAAGCAGCAGCAGCGGTAAGCATTTATTTAGCAGTTTAAAGTTGCAAAGTAGCTGTCTTATTTGATCCTCAAAATGACCCTTGGATATAGGTGCTATGCCACTTTACAGATGAGGAAAATGAGACTGGGGAAATAATTTAAATTCTTTCAAACAGCTAGTGTCTGAGACACAATTTGAACTCAGCTCTTACTGATTAAAAGTTCTGTACTCTTCACTACCACTCCACCTAGCTGCTCATGAATCAATTGTCCCTTGACATTCAAGATAAAGGGGAGCGAGGTTGTAACAGTTCTGTACTAGTAAACTGAGTGTTCATATTCTCCACATTCTTCATAATATTAATCATCTTTTCTTATTTAACTTACCCAAGTGGGTTCTTTTTACCGGGAAAACTCTAAATGGTGGTAAAAATGAACCTCACTGCTCATTCTTCCCCGAGAGAGCTTGTTCCATCCTTCCATCATTTAGAAAGTCCAATAAACTCTGCTTGAAAGGAGGTGGAGAATTAAATGCTTATTCATTAGTCTGGGAAGTTTTTTAGTCCAGAAGTAAGAAGAACAGGCTGAAAAGGCAGGCACTTGTCCTTCAGGACAAGGTTGATGACTTAGTTTGAGACAAAAGCATACAGTTTTAGAGCTATAAAGAAATGATTCCCATTGCTTTAATTTACAGATAGGAAAACTGAAGCTGAGGGAATTTAAACATGGCTTGCCTCAGGTCACCCAGTTCATGCCAGAGCCGAGACTAGAACTCATCTCTCCTGATTTAGATCCTAATATTAGAGGATCATAGATTTGGGGGCTCAAAGGGGCAGGAGAGGAAATCTAGTCCAGCCTCCGCATTTTACAAATTAAAAACAAGGTCCAGGTAAGGGAATTGACTTCATAGGTTCATGGGTTTTGTGCCGAAAGGGACCTTGGAGTCCATCTTGGGTTCTTTGTTTTATAGACTGCCCTATCAATGAACATTAACTAAGTGCCTATTATGTGTCAGACATGTCCTAGGCTCCAAGGACACAAATTTAAAAAAAAAAAAGAAAAGAAAAAAAGAGAAAAATAATCGATGGTGTCAGGAGTTTCTATGTGATTGGGGGATGAAAAGTGATGTAGCCCCATATATTTGGCCTTGTGCCATAATATCGATGGTGCAACTAAGTAGATCCTTTTCAAAGGCATTCCTAGTGGAGAGGTAATGTGGACAGTGACTAAAACTGTGCTTTAGGGGTCCAGAAGACCTGGTTCAAATCCTGCCTGTGTGGCCCCAGGCAACTCACTGAACCTCAATTTTTGCATCTGAAAAATGGGAGTAATTAGAATACCTACTTTAGAGGTAATTAGGTGTCAAAGTAGATGACCTGAGTTCAAATCCATCTGCAGGCACTTACTAGCTGTGTGACCCTAGGCAAGCCACTCAGCCCTCTGTCTGCCTCAGTTTCCTCATCTGCAAAATGGGATTCCTAACAACCCGTACCTCCCAAGGTGATTATGAGGCTCAAGTGAGATGATCTTTGGAAAATATTTTGCAGACCTCAAAGCGCTACGCAAATGCTGACTATTGTTAATATTCTCATTATTAGGCCATGCTACCTTTCGAGGAACAATCCATGGTGGTTCCGGCTCATTGTCCATCTGCAGCATCTGCCCAAGATAAATGGACTGACATTCAATTTCAGTTGGCTATTTACCCAGCTGCCTCTCATAATCTGGGCCACAGGCACAGGGGCATTTTCCATTCTTCATCCAAGTCACTTTTCTTTCGTGGATTGCTGGGCTAATCTCATATGAGCAGCAGTGGCTCTTACTGAGGATACTAATGTCTGTGTGCCTGCTTCACAGGATTGTCATGGGGCTCAAATAAGACAATAGGTGGATGGAGCTTTGTAAGCCTTAAGGCACAATGGAAATGCCCATTTTTATCATTTTTCTCATCCTCCTAGTTGATTTTGCTGCTTCCGGTCTCTCTCTCTCTCTTCTGGTCTGTTCTTCCCAGAGCTGCCAAAGTGATCCTCCTAAATTGCAAGTTGGACCATGTCAATCACCTGCTCCATAAACTCCTAATGGTCAAGTCCCTCTTACCACAGGTATGCTCCTCGGCTTGGCTGTCGTTGTAACCTGCCTTTTATTCACATTCCTACACTCCACAGCTCAGCCACACTCCCCTGCCTGCTTTCCCTCACACACAATGTTCAATCCATATTTGAGCAGCTTTGACAAATGTAATGGCAAGCAAAGTGGAATTTTTTGCTGCTTTTTCTTTTGGAGTGCTTCTCAGAACTAAGTGAACTAAGTGTCTTTCATTGAGCATTGCCTTGGTTTGAATAAAGAGTCTTTGATTGAATCAAGAGTCTTCGATGAGCTGCTTAAGTCACAAGAAAGACTAAGTCACATGAGTTTGACTCACATAGTTGTGATGCCCTCTGACCCTGAAGAAGTGTAAATGTACTCTGAGATTAGAATTTTGCTTTGGGGGCTCTCTCATTGGAAGAGTATCCCTGTGGAGATTCTGGGTAGCCATTAAGGAGCACCAGCCCCTCTCCAGCTTTGAAAACCCAGATGTTGGTGCTTCTCTCTCTGGTAACTATGTATGTATTGCTATGGACAGAAACTTAGAAGCCCTGTCTGCTGATTTGTGTTATTTGCTCTCTTTATATAATTTGTACTTGTAATTTCTGTTTGTGTTTTCTCTGAAGTTCAGGGTGCTGACTTTTTCCTCTGAACTAAGTGAATGATATATCTATGTTTAATTAAAGTGAGATTGTAAACCCTTTAAAGTTGCTTCCCTTAGAAAAGCAAATCAAAGAACCTATGTTAGCAGCCCTCCTATGTGCTGATATTTTTGTTCTTATACCTCCACAGCAGCTGCAAGCAGCATTGTTGTTACAACCAACTATCTCAGCATGCTGTCACCCCTCACCATTTGGAATCTCTTTTTTCCCTTAAACTATACTGAAGTATACATGAACCCTTTCTTTTTTCCCATTTGAATTAATTTATTTATTTTTAGTTTACAACATTCAGTTCCACAAGCATTTGAGTTCCAGATTTTCTCCCCCTCCTCGCCCCCCCCCAAGATGGCATGCAATCCAATATTAGGTTCTACATATACATTCACATTAAACATATGTTCACATTACTCATGTTGCAAAGAAGAATTATAACCAATGGAATGAAACACGAGAAAGAAGAAACAAAACAAAAAAGAGAGAGCAAATAGCTTGCTTCAGTCTGCATTCAGACTCCATAATTCTTCCTCTGGATGTGGATAGCATTTTTTTTCATCATGAGACTTTTGGAGTTGTCTTAGAACCTTGCTTTGCTGAGAAAAGCCAAGTCTATTAAAGTTAGTCATCACACAATGTATCCGTTAATTGTGTACAATGTTCCTCTGGCTCCAGTCCCCTCACTCAGCATTAATTCATTTAAGTCTTTCCAGGTTTTTTTGAAGTCTGCCTGCTCATCATTTGTTATAGCACAATAGTATTCCATTATATTCATATACCACAACTTGTTCAGCCATTCCCCAATCAATGGACATCCCTTCAATTTCCAATACTTTGCTACCACAAAAAGCTGCTATGAATATTTTTATGGATATGGGTCCTTTTCCCATTTGTACAATCTTTTTGGGATACAGCCCTAGAAGTGCTATTGCTGGGTCAAAGGGAATGCACATTTTTATAGCCCTTTGGGCATAGTTCCAAATTGCTCTTGAGAATACATGAGTGTTCCAATTTTCCCACATCTTCTCCAGCATTTCTCACTTTCCTATTTTGTCATGTTAGCCAATCTGACAGGTGTGATGTGGTACCTAAGAATTGTTTTGATTTGCATTTCTCTAATCGATAGTGATTTAGAGCATTTTTTTCATATGCCTACAGATATCTTTAATTTCTTCCTCTGAAAACTGCCTGTTCACATCCTTTGATCATTTATCAATTGGGGAATGACATGTATTCTTATAAATTTGACTCAGTTTCCTGTATATTTTAGAGATGAGGCCTTTATCTGGAATACTGGTTGTAAAAATTCTTTTCCAATTTTCTGCTTGTGAAGTCTTTCTGGACCTCCCCAGATGATAATGAACCCCTCCCCCCACCAATTTCTACCTAGCATTTATCTGTAAATATTTATCAGGTAACTCTTTTATATATGGAGCCAGTAAGTGGCAGGATAGAATGCAGGGCCTATAGTCAGGAGGACCTGAGTTCAATGTGACCTCAGACATTTATTAGCTGTGTGACCTTGGGCAAGTCACTTCACCCAGTTTGCCTCAGTTTCCTCATTTGTAAAATGAGCTGGAGAAGGAAATGGCAAAACCAGCCCAGTATTTATGTCAAGAAAACCTAAAATGGGCTCACAAAGAGTCAGACAGAACTGAAAAATGGCTGAGCGACAAGCAACAAGCATCATCACCACCATCGCCATCTTTGTGTTCAAGGTGCCGATTCAAGAAGCACATTATTCACAAACAATATCATCTGAGGCTCTCCCTGAACTAAGAGAATTCCTCTTCCATTGGACTTTATCTTGGGTACTCCCCCCACACCACTTCCAACCCTATTTCACCGGTCAATCCCTTTTTATGACTTTAACGTGTGCATGAGGAGAGCCACTAAGGCTACATTTCACTCAACCGAGTGAAATAGTATTTTTTCATAACCAACAACCAAACACAATAGGTCTTTACATTCAATCAATCAATGAGCTTTTACTAAGCACCTGCTATGTGCCAGGCATTGAGCTAAGGGCAGGGCATACAAAAAGAGGCAAAAGACAGTCCCTACTATCAAGGAGCTCACAATCTAATGGGGAAAATTGTTTGGAAACAAATATATTGCAAGCAAGCTATATTCATGATAAATAAGAAATACTGAACCGAGGAAAGGCTCTCGAATTATGAGAGGTTGGAAAAGGCTATTCCCTATACCTATAACCAAGTGTGTGACTGGGACAGTGTGATATACTGTAGAGGGTCATCTGTGAAAGCTTGTTTGTTCTCTTCATATATTTTCAGCAAGGAAGCCCTCTATATGTGATTGGACCATCCTCATAGATAACATGTTGTCCTTTTCTATAAAATATTTAACAAGTAGTGGCAGGAGGGACATGGGCATTAAAGGAAATATACATGTTTTGAGAGACATCCTCTGTTTTTGAGGTTGAGGTCAAGAACGACAATATTTCCCAATCATAATACATAATCATCAGCATTATGCATTCAGTCTAAATCTCTTTTCTGAGAGATGAGAAATTCATTCCCTTCCCCTCTTAGTCAGATCCGCCTTCACATTTCTTTTTTTTTTTTCTGTTAAGGCCAACACCATTCTTCTTTATATTGAGTTCCATGACCTCATCATCCTTCATTTTTCTTTCCTTTACCCTTCACAGTGACTCAGTTACCAAGGCTTGGTGTACCTTCATAGCATCTCTCCCATCCGAATCCATCTTTTAACTCACACAACCACCACTGAAGTATAGGCCTTGCATGTTTCTTGAATGGAGTATTACAATATCCTCCAAATGTATCTAATTCTTTTTGATCTTTCTCTCATTTGCCCTCCACAGAGATAACAAGTTGCTTCTTAAGTCACAAGATTTCCTAAGGATGAAAAAGTGAGAAAAGGCATCCGAATGGTAAGGGATAAGGAAGCAGGGAGTGGAGGGAACTCATGGTCACTAGTCTACATTTTTCTTTAAAATATGAGGCAAGGTTCTCAGCTGAGAGGGAGGAGGGAGAGGGAGCCATGGAAGGTTTGAGGAGGGATTGAAGAGCCACTGTGGAGAGGGAGTTGAAAAGGGGGATATAGGAGGATTGCCTAGGGGCAGTGAGAGTCCAATTGAGTTTGTATAACATGAAGTTGTAGTGGACCCATTCAGAATGGTGATTTTCTCTACCTTCATTCAGCACAACTTGCCAAGGCAATACATAAATGACGGGAGTGATCCAAGGCTGAGGCTTAGCAAGGTGTAATTGGTCAATAGAATAAGGTGGCTAGTGATTCAAGAGATGGGTGCAGGGTCAAGTTGAGTTGGTTGCCAAGAAGTCAAGACATGGAGAAGAGGACAGAATGGCTAGTGCTAGGGAGATGGCTTGTGAAAGAGCTGAGGGGTCAAGGGATTGGAGGTCATAGTGCAGATGAAGAGTTGGGTTTTGTAAGGCTAGGCAGAAAGAAAGGTAAAAAGCCGATAGATTATGGGCAGATAAGGGATTTAAAGATTCTTGAACAAAGAGATTTGTGAGTGATGGCAAAATCAAGGGTATAACCATCTTTGTGTATGACTGAGGGGATGGAGAAGTAGCTCATGAGAAGTAGTTGAGGGACTGAATTGTTAAGGCATTTGAGGGAGAGTCACCACGTATGTTGAAGTCCCCTAGTATGAAGGCAGGAGTTGGAGAGAAAGGAAAAACTGATTCAGGTATCAACTCACTGAGGAAGTAAGAGGAGTGACTTGAGTGTCTAAAGACAGCAACTGCTAGGATGTTGATTGGGTGGTAGATATGAATAGCATGAACCTTAAAGGAGGAGAAATTACTGAGTAAGGGAGGAAGGAGGAGCACCTGGAAGTAACAATTGGGAGCAAGGAGTATTCCAACTCTTCTGACTTTACCAGTGAGCTGAGAATGAGTAAAGATGTACCCAGTACTGGAAAATACGGCCAAAGCAGGGAGCCAGGTTTTAGTAATAGCTAATAAATAGAAAGAATGGGGAAGGAAATGATTTAAGATGAAAGGAAGTTTATTGCCTGTGGAACAAGCATTTCAGCACGCACAGTGGAATGGTTGGGTGATATTTGGTTGAAACTTTGGTGTGAGAGGGTTGAGGTAATGGGAATGGGTAATGCTGTGGTAGGGGGTAGGGAATAGAGTTTGGATGATGATCTATAAGCATTCAGAGTCACTGGAATAAGAAAGACATGACCAAGTGTGAGAATGTCCATCACTGAGGGGAGGGCACCATTCTCTACCCTCAAAGGTTCTGTAGGAGATGGGAGGCCTGAAGTCAAAGGGAGGATTATTTTTTTGGCACCAGAGGTTCTCCACATCCCAGCTGGGAAATCTGGCTGGCAACAGGAGTTGGGGGTTGCCTTGTGGAAGATGGAAGACACCTGGTCCAGACCCTTGAAGACTTCCCTCAGGAGCCACAGTGTGCCCAGGAGTTGGAAGGCAGAAGGTATTAGTGCACAGTCTATTATTCTTAATTATCAATTGTGCATCCTTGGGTAATACTTTCCCCCTCCCTGGGCTCCAGTTTCTTCATCTGCAAAATAAAGGAGTTAGATGAGATTATTTCCAAAGTCCCTCCACAGACTCAATTTATGGTCCTAAGATCCTCAGTCTTTGATGGAGTCAATATGAGAACGATAAGGCTTAGTTGTGAACCCTGTCATGATAGAATCGTCTCTTTCATCAGCCCTTCCCTCTTTATATAGATAAGAGACACAATTTCTGCCCCAATTGTCCTTTGTGGGGAAAAAAATCTCTTTTCACTAAAGTGACATACCAAGGGAATTTTTCTGATTTCAAGTTTTTTAAACTAAAAAAAAAAGCTTTTGATATGCTGGGATAATCTTGGTTTTTAGCACTCACACAGAGTGCTTATATGATACCGAAGAGATTTAGCTGAACAAAGACCATGAAAAACAATGGCAAGTATATTTATCTCATCTCTTTAAAATTCAAAATCCTTTGAGAGAATTGGAACACCTGACATATTGTGCATATACACCAGAGGGTAGAGCAAGGTAACAGAAAGTGCCCTGCATTTCGAGACAAAAAAGATGATTTTCAATCCTTGCATCTGGGGTGAGTCATTTACTCTGCTTAGGCAGCAATTCTCATATCTATAACATGGAACTGGATGATATACAATCATAAATGACCTAAAGAAACTATAATTATTGATTGTGGCAGTGACTCATGGTATGTGTTATAACCAGAAGCTAGTGAGCATGTCTGCAATTCCTGATCACATTATAAAGCATAAAGGGATGGCAAACATCTCCTCGTGGATGCAGTGAATTAATCTACAAACATTTGTTATTGCTAGGTGCCAGAGATACAAATGCAAAAATGAAAATATTGCTCTCAAGGAGGTTGCATTCTACAATAGTGATCACAAAGGGTCAGCATGGCTTCATCAACTTTCATGCATGGTCCTGAATACTTAATTAGAGAAGAAGAAATCAAGGAAAGAGAACTATAGATGAATCTTAATAATGAATATTAAGGAAAAAAATTAAATGTTAACTAAGCAAAGAAGCTACAGCAGTACATATTATCCAAAAAAATTAAACTATCACCCAATTGGGTTGATGTCACAGTTGCAAGCATAATTCAACATTACAAAATTAACATAATTAATCGTCTAAACAACAAAAACATAAAACGTTAAATGAAAAAAGGGTTTTGACAAAATGTAGCTCTTGGTTTTTTCAATTCTAATAATCATACTGTGAAACAGCCCTCATGCATTTAAAAATTAAAGCTAGTATCTATTATGTCTTATGTTGGTGAAATACTGGAGGTTTTGCCAATAAAATGTAGGGATAAAGCAAAAGCTACCCTTACTTGTCATAATTTAGCCATTATTTGGCATGATCCTAGAAATGCTAGTGGGAATAATAAGGTAAGGAAGACATGAAAGGTGTGACCTAACAAAGGTGACAATATTATCTTTATTTTCAGATGCTCTGATGATTTGTTTTAAAAACCCCAGAACATTCATGAAGAAACTAATTGAGGAAACTAATAGCCTCATTAAAATAATGAAACACAAAATAAATTTACAAAGTGATCGTTTTGTAGATCCAGGCAAAGCTGTAGATACAATCAACCTGAATTTCAGTAAGGCATCTTACAGAGGCTTGTAACTTATTGCTGCGAAAAAGCTGGAGATTTTTGAGCCAGGCTACAGCATCATTGGGTGAATTCAGACTTGTCAAAAGGCCAGATTCAAACAATCACGAATTATTTGTTGGCACCTAAGAAGAAAGTCTGCAAAGGAACCCCCTAGTGGATTTGTCCTTAGGCCACCTAGAATTGTCTCACAATCATCTCACAATGACTTCATTAAAGGCATAGCCTACACATTCAACAACTTTGCAGGTAGCATAAAAGCCAAGAGAGAAACAGACACACTAAGTGTCAGAGTAAGGATCCAAAAAGACCTGGATGCTAGAACATCCAGCTGGCTCAAATAAGATGGCATTTTATCGGCATGAATGTAACATCTCATATTTGGGTTGGAAAAAAAAATAACTTTACAATTACAAGATGAGAGAGCCATGGCCTAGACTGCAGTTCATTTATGTGGAATTCAGTGACTGAAAGTTCAGAATGAGTCAACCATGGGATATTGGAGCCAATGGAAAGTCACCTGGAGTCAGAAACATGAGTGCAAATCCTGCCTCAGACATCTGATAGATGTGTGATCTCGGGCTAGTGACAATCTCAGTTTCAATTTCCTCATATGTAAAATGGGGATAAGAATTGCAAAAAGGTCAAATGAGATAATATGTTTTAAGCCCTTTTCAAAGCTTAAAGTATCCCACATATGTTCACTATTCTATTTTAAGTTGAAAGGCTTCAAGGACATGCTACATGATCAAGAGTTTAAGGAAGGGGTTTATTTTGAATGGAGAAGAGAAGATTCAGGGGGGACTTGATAGCTGACTTCAAATATCTGAGAGGCTATCTCATGCAATAGTGAATGTACTCCTTCAGGAGGTGTTGGGTTCCTGCACCCTGGAGGCTTTCATGCAGAGACTGAGTGGCTTCTTCTGAGGGGGGGGGGTAGAAATTCATGTTCAGAAAGCTTTGGAATTTCTACCCAGCCCTGAGTTTCTGCGACAATATTGCCATAAGGCATGTCATGATAAGGTGCTCATGTTTGTTGTTGATTGATATGTTCATAATAAAAAAGAAAAGTGAAATTAAAAAATATATATTGTGAGTAAAGAATAAAGAGAGCTAGTAGTTGCTGGCCAAGGTACCTGATTTCGAGGCTTTTCTCTTTCTCCCTGTACCTGTGTGACCACAGGCAAATTCCAACCCCTCTGGGCCTTCAATGAAGAACCACAATGAATCCAGCCTCCCAGAAATGAGGTGAGGACGAGAGGAGAAAACTTCCAGGAATAGGTTTCAAAAAGCAAAAAGCTTTCTCCCCAAGTATGGTATGATTTATTAGAAAGCCCTGTGAGACCGGGAAAGTGGTACAAGTCTTGGGAAGCCAGAAACAGAGACAGTAAAGTTCTCTTTGCTCTGACCCACTGGCTTACATGTCGTTGAAAAGCAGTTGAATAAAAAGACTTAGTCTACCCCTTGGCAGAATGGCAAGCTTCTGGTAACAAGATGTGAAACTTTAAGGTAAAAAAAGGGATTGTAATAGAGGTGAATCAAAGGGGTCCCAAAGGAATGTAAGTCACTTGGACTCTTGTAGGAGCTTCATCTCTCCTGATTGATAATGGTGTTAGCCTGGAGCCAGATGTGGCAGTCAACAGTGGGCATCTCTATCCCTGCTCCCAGGTCAAGGAAACCACATGCATTGCCAGAAATGGGACAAACACTTTAGGGATATAACTTGAGAATGCCCTTAGTCTGGAGCCAGGAAAAAGACTGGGGGAGTGGGGAGAAATACAATGTTATATTGATTTTTTATTAAATTCTCCTTTTTATTGTGAACTTAATCATCAACAAACACAAATATTTGAAGACATAAAATTAGCAAGAAAGAAGATTATATATAAAAGCATGACCTTTTATATGCACCTTGTTTTGGAAAAAAAAATTATTGAGTTTAAATAGACATCATTGAATTGTCCTGTTTGTTTGTGCCTCCTCCTAAAATTTTTACTCTTCTCTGTGTGTTTGTAAAAATGTTTTACTGATGCTTTTTTTATTGTAGGACCTGACACATAGTATACAACTAATAAATATGCATTCCTTCCTTCCTTCTCTCCTCCCTCCCTTCCCTCCTCCTTCCCCTACTTCCTTCCCTCCTTCCTTCCTTCCCTATTTCCCTCCCTCATTCCTTCCTTCCTTCTTTCCTTCCTTTCTTCCTTCTCTTCTTCCTTCCTTCCCTCCTCCCTTCCCTCTTTCCTTCCTCCCTCCTTTCCCTCCTTCCTTCCTTCCCTCCTTCCCTCTCTCCCTCCTTCCCTCCCTCCTTCCCTTCCCTTCTTCCTTCTTTCCTTTCTTCTTTCTTTCCTTCCTTCCTTCCTTCTTTCCTTCCTTCCTTCCTTCCTTCCTTCCCTCCCTCCTTCCCTCTTTCCCTTCCCTCCTTCCTTCTTTCCTTTCTTCTTTCCTTCCTTCCTTCCCTCCTTCCTTCCCTCCTTCCCTCCTTCCTTCCCTCCCTCCTTCCCTCCTTCCCCCCATCCTTCCCTCCCTCCTTCCCTCCTGTGTGTGTAAGGCAAAATGGGCTCCTTAGCACTTGAGGAGTTTGGCTTTTGTTTACTTTGAGTGAAAGTACTTTCAGCTGTTAAGTGCTAAGCCCCAGGCCTGAAGCCCTATCAGGTGTGAAATCTGTGTGGGTGTAGATTAATGACTTAAGAGGGGCCAACCAATGGTCTCTGGTCGTTGAGGACGTTGATGGTCTGGCTTGAGGACGCCAGAGGCTCGGCTGCAAGGAGAGGCGAGCTAAAAGACAATTACAGCTGAAGCTCAAAAAAGCTGAAGCAGGAGCTGTGGAAGCAGAGCTGACCTGTGTGAACCCAGGAGTGCAAGCAAGGATTTGAGACCAGTAAATGTGAATTGGTTAAATACCATCTTGTTTTTATGTGGCCTCCTGGTTACTCTTGTTAGGCGGGCCTATTGGGCCTGGGGTTTTTTGGTCAAGATGTCGGAATGGGGAGGCTGGTTTGCGAATCTGTTGCTTTGGGGCTTAAATAAATGTTTTGTTGCTTTCTACTTAGAGAATCCCTCATACATTGCAGTTTCAAACCATTCAAATATATATATGATTATATTCGAGATCATGAATTTGGCCTTCTTACTACACCTCCTTCCCTCCTTCCTTCCTTCCTTTCTTCTTTCTCTCCTTCCTTCCCTCCTTCTTTCCCTCCTTCCTTCCCTCCTTCTTTCTCTCCTTCCTTCCCTCCTTCCTTCCCTCCTTCTTTCCCTCCCTCCCTCCTCCTTTCTCTCCTTCCTTCCCTCCTCCCTCTCTTCCTTCCTTCCTCACTCACTCTGACACTTGCTAATTAATAGCTCTGAGACAAATCACAGGGAAAATCATTGAATCTTCTGAACCCCAAGTTCCTCATCTGTATGGTGTGTGGTGCGGATGAAATGAGACAATGTTCACTAAGTGCTATGCAAATATTGGCTATTATAATTTATGTAAATATCTCTGAGTCTTTTAATTATAAGCAATCACACTTAGTTATAATAACAGCTAACATTTATGTAGTACCAACTATGTGCCAGGCACTGTGCTAAGTGTTCTGCAATGTTACATATTTGATCCTCCCTACAACCCTGCTACAGGCACTATGATTATCCTCATTTTACACTTGAGGAAACCAAGTCAAACAGCAGCTAAGTGACTTGCCCAGGGTCATACAGCTAGTAAGTTTCTAAGGTGGAATTTGAACTCAGGCCTCCTTGACTCCTGGCCCAGTGCTCTACTTACTGAGCCACCTAGCCTCTCCTGTGTAAGGCTTAAAAATATTTTCTTCACAAAACCCCTGTGTGACAGAGCATATGTTGATATATGCAATGCAATCCAAACAACCCCACATCGATTAAACATCTCTGATGTGAAAGCCTGGTGCCTTGTGAGGGATTCCTCGGTGTCACCCAGTATATAAGTTTTGAAGATAGGATTCGAACACAGATCTCCTGACTCTTGCTTCATTGCTGTTTCCAGACTGTATCTTTTTTTTTTGTTTCAACCAGCCAATCTCTTTTAGGCCTCCTATTTCTGTCTAGCTTCAGAAGTACTAATAGACTTAGACTTGGTGTGTCTTCTTGGATGGCAAGGCAGAGGGTGGGTTGGAAGAACTGGCTGTATCCCACCTCCCTCCTTGCCCTGAGGGGTTTCAGAAGCATTCACACACCGCATACACCTTGTTTTCTCCCCAGTTCCATCTTTGTGTTGGGAAGAGGGCCTGGGGGGTCAGAGATCATGGGGGCTGGGAACATGGAGACAGCAGGAGAGCAGTCCAGACCATCCCCAGCTACCATGGAGGTTTTGTTCATACGTAAGTCAGTTGTTTTGAGCTCAGATCACATTTTCCCACAGAAACAATGCACTGAAGGGTAGTTAGTTTCCCAGCCTAGGCCATACAAGCACCGCAATGTAGCTGAAATACTATAAATTTGTAATGAAAACTAGTCAGGAATGATGATCATGCTATGCTGGTAATTAAACAAAACAGAGGAACGAAATTGAATAAAAAATAGTTTTCTCTCCCTTGAAAGCTGTGGCTTGGGGAGAAATAACTGAATTAGAGGAGAATGAGGAGGCAGATGGAGGCTCTTCTGGATGGACTAAAAAGAGCATGTTTGCGTGTGATAGCACCAGTTACTTTAGGCCAATTTCCTTTTCAGGAATGATTGAGGGAAAGAGTAACAGAAAGGAAAAGAGAAATATCCTAGTTTAACTAGGCAAGAGCTTAAAGAGAGAGGGGGAATAGGGAAGGGGATATAAACCTGTTTTTGTGACAAGTGTGGTGTCCCCCCACACCCACCCCAACCCCATCCTAATTAATATAGCTAACAAGATGCTGGTCTCTGATACCTTGATCAGGTGAGAGCAACTCTTTGTGTTGTAGAACTAATCAATCAAAGGTGTAAACTGGTGTGAACAATTCCTAGGCACCTCTATGGAATCAATCAATCTGTGACATAAATTAGGTGTGAACAAGCTTTTAATCAGGTTGGGAGGAGCGAAGTGCTTCCAACCATTGGAAGAAATCAGACTAGAATACATTATAGATGTGAGGGGATTTCTAGAAAGAGTCAAACACAACTCTGGGCCTACGTGCAGGGTTTCCAGCTGAAGTCAGTCAAGCTCAGGAATGCTTTGAGGAGTGAGACCTACGTGCCTGTAACCAGAGAGAGGCAAAGCTCTTAGAGGGAGGGTGGAATCTCTACTCTCACCTACATTGACCAGTGGACTATCTTGAATGCTGAAAGAAAATTTGAGCTTAAAACTAAGCCAGTGGAATATCCCAGAACAGCAGAAACTACATTGGGGGCTAAAAGTTGTGCTTAGGACAAGCAAAGTCCACTGAAGGCAGGAAGCTTCAGGACTCTGCAAGGACACAGACCTCAGAGCCTATCTGCTTGCCTAGGCATACACGACTATCCCTAAAGGTGATGAAATGAGAATTCCACAAAGGAAGATAATTATCAGCAACTGAGACCTCTGTAAGTTTGAACCCATTCTCCTCAGAGACTTAGTATGTGAGAATGTGTGTCCCAGTTTGGGAGAAATGTTTTATACTCTTACAGTACCACCTTGGTAAATAGCCATTCCTGAAAATTCATTAAATGTGTAAAGTAAGGAAGATTTTATTACTCTTTTTGGATTGTAGTTTCAAGGATCCATGGCCATAACAATCTCTAGTTCCCAGGCTCATGGCTTGTAAACACCACCATGCTTGCACAGTGAGATGTGGGGATGACATAACGTGATATTTACTACGCTTGCACTGAGTGATGATATTGCTAAAGTTAACCTGTGATTTTAATGTTGGCAAAATGCCTTCTTTGTCTGTTGCCCTACAAATCAAGTAGGCCCTGGTCAGTAAGTGGAAATTTGGGTAATGCATAGAGGAACACATGTACCTGCCTCAACCACCCCCCACTGAGGCTTAAAAGACCTGTAGGAAGTGTAGCTCCTGCTATATTCTTGGCTGCCCCTGTGACAAGAGTGATTAGGGAGGCTGTAGGAGTTGGTGCTCCCACTATCAGCAGCCTCTTTGAGAAGAGTAAACTAGAATAAAGTAAGCTCATTTAACCTTGTTGTGTCTCCGTTCCTGTCTTCCCATTTGCCCAAATCAAGAGTGAACCTGTTGGGGGTGGAGCCAAGATGGCTTCTGGAAAGCAGGGACCCCACCCCAGGTACCTCCAAACACTGATAAAAAATGGCTCTGAACAAATTCTAGAACTGCAGGACCCACAAAATAGCAAAGGGAAGCAGGGCCTCAGCTCAGGACAGCTTGGATAGTTGCTGGGAAAGGTTTATTGCACTGAGCTGGGTGTGGAGCAGAGCAGAGCAGAGCCCAGTGTGGGCCACGCCAGGACCAACCAGATTGGGAGCCAGACAGAACAGGCCCTAGTTCCCTGAATCAGTCAGCTATGGCAGTTACCAGACTTCTCAACCCACAAACACCAAAGACAACAGAGAAGGTTAGTGGGAAAAGCTGCTGGGACAGAGTGAAAGGAGTTTGTGGTCAGTCACTACCCCAGGGATGGTAGAGGTGGTGCAGCTCTGAGGCAGTTTCCAGAGCTACACCTGCAGTTGCTTCAGGCCCAGGACCACCTGGTGGGAGGAATTAAGCAGCAGATTAGAGTGGGAGTGTAAAGCCTGCTTTGCCCTGACTGGATCTGGGCCACAATTCTGTTTGGCAGTCCTTGGGGGAGAGTTTGTGGCAGAGCTTGCTATGTAGAAGCAGCTCTGACAATAGTAGCACAGCCCCTCAATCTTGGGACCAAGTACTCTCTGCTCTACAAGCAATCATACCAAAAGCTCAATGGTGAAGTAGTTGGCTAGGAATATGAACAGGCACAGAAAATGGACTCAGATTCAGACTCAGTCTTTGGAATCTTTCTTTGGTGACAAAGAAAACCAAAACATACAGCCAGAAGAAGTCGACAAAGTCAAAGAGCCTACTTAGAAAGCCTCCAAGAAAAATATGAATTGGTCTCAGGCCATGGAAGAGCTCAAAAAGGATTTGGAAAAGCAAGTTAGGGAAGTAAAGGAAAAATTGGGAAGAGAAATGAGAATGATGCGAGAAAACCATGAGAAACAAGTCAATGACTTGCTAAAGGAGACCCAAAAAACACTGAAGAAAATAACATCTTAAAAAATAGACTAACTCAAATGGCAAAAGAGCTCCAAAAAGCCAATGAGGAGAAGAATGCCTTGAAAGGAAGAATTAGCCAAATGGAAAAGGAGGTCCAAAAGACCAATGAAGAAAATGTTACCTTAAAAATTAGATTGGAGCAAGTGGAAGCTAGTGACTTTATGAGA